>JAOQMQ010000006.1:17455862-17470952 GCA_027563845.1 Erythroxylum subrotundum
TGATTCTAGGATGAATTTCATGTTTTGATTTCTTAGGTTTTCCAATTTCTAAGATCCCTTTTGATTTAGGGTTTTGCTATTTTGGAGAAAAGGGAGATAAGATGAGCTAGAGGAAATGCAAAGGAAATAAGGTGGGTACCACGTTTATGATTGAAAAATGAGCCACTAAATTGCCACTAAGTTTTCTTTTGTTTTTGAAATCAAGAAATAAAAGTTAGTTTTTGGAATCAAATGATTAAATGATTTCAATTACTTCATTTATTGCTTTGAAATGATTTAAAGAATTTGCTTATATGTGTATATGCTTGAATTGATAAATTGTGAATTGCTATGATGTGTTATGTTAGGTTATACATTGAAAGATGTATGACATTGTGATAAAGATCTAATTATAAGCATGATTATGCTATGTCTTTTATCATGGCATTTTGAGTAAATGGAAAGAAGAGAAATCATGAGAATGTGATTTTGAGAATGATTGAATTATGCATTTGATTTGATTGTGTTTGGACGAGAGAGGAACGTTTCGTTAGTCACGTGTACGTCGATGTATAGCCATCTCCCGGCTGCCCGCTTGAGGCCACGAGATCCTGAGAAATCGGACTCGTTTCGTTTACGGTATAAACTACGGTTTATACCCGTTTTGTTCCACGGGACTCTCAAGCCATTGTTTGTGCATTGCATCTGTAAATTGTCAAGTATGTTGCATAAATTGAATATTTTGTATGGATGGTTGAATGGATGTGCTTTGTGTTGTGATGACTTTTGGATTACGAGTTTTGAGTTTGAATTTCGTATTTGACTGGAAATGAAGCATTTTATGAAAGTATCATGATTTTTATATGACAAATGAACTTTTCAATAGCTTTGCTTATTGAATTTGAAAATATGTGGCATGGATTTCAAATTGAACTTTACAACGATTTTTGCTTATTTTCGGTTATAAACTTGTTATCCACGAGCGTAAGCTCACCCCCTCTTCATTCCCATCTCCAGGTGATGAGAAGAAGATCGGGTGAAAGAAAGTAAAGACAATTTGTTTGGTTATGCATGATGTTGTAATTCAAGTTAGATTGTTATAAGAATAAGATATTAGACATATGTGGACAATTTTAGAATTGTTTATCTTGTGTACTTTGGAATTTGGATTTTGATATTGTATTATGGCTTGAAAATGCCATTAATATTTTGTAAGCATTTGTCTTATGTTGTAAATGGATTATGGAATTGTATATGGGTTGAAATACGAATTGGTGTATTGTGTATGGATTTGTGTATGGATATGACATATCAATTATGTATGAATGGCATGAGATGAGTTGAATTGGAATGAAAAATATTAGAAGAAGTTTTTCGTTTGAATTGATGAAATTCGAATATAAATTGTTGCAACTTATTAATAAGCGAATTTTGGATAAAAAGAGATATGATTTGTAGTGAATGATAAAATGTTTTCGAATATAAAGAATCATGTCGATTGAGGTTTGAGTAATGGATGATTTTCAAATTGGAAATTGAAATTACTTTGGATGATGTGTGAAAAGAAAATGAAGCAAGAAAGAAAGAAAGAAAAAATTGAAGTGATGTTAGTAAAGGTATGATTGTTTGATATGGTTTTCTGAAAAGTAGTTGGGTTCCGGAAACGGGACCCAACAGGTATTTTGAAGCGATGTTAGTAAAGGTATGATTGTTTGATATGGTTTTCTGAAAAGTGAGTTGGATTCCGTTTCGGGATCCAACAGAAAATCTTAAGGAATACAGGCCAATTTCATGTTACATTGTCATTTAATAAGTTATCTTCAAGATAATAACTAAGAGGGTTTAAAAAAACTCTCAAAAGTTTCATAAATGCTTATTAGGGAGCAAATGTTAAAGGTGGGAATATAAGAGATAATGTTTGCATAGCTCAAGAGTTTTCTAGGGCACACTCTAGCAACAAATCCACTAAGAGTTATGTAACGAAAATTAACTTCATTAAGGCTTTTGATACAGTTAGTTAGGAATTCATATTGGAAGCTCTCTAAGCTTTTGGCTACCCTCAAAGGATTTTAGAATGGATTACTAAATGCCTAACTACTGTGACCTTTATAGTGATTATAAATGGTGAGCCATCTGATTTATTCAAAGCAGATAGGGGATAAGGCAAGGGGAACCTTTGTCCCTATTTCTCTTTACTATTGATATGGAAATATTGAACAAAATCACCACCCTTGATCAATAAGAATTTGAGTTTTAAATACCACAATAGATGTTAGGAACTCCAAATCTCAAAACTTGCTTTTGCTAATGATTTACTAATACTATAAGTTGCAGATAATGAGTCAATTGACATATTGAAGAGATCCTTAATCTCATTAAAGGAGATATCAGGTCTAGAATACATCCTTGACAAGAGCTCTATTTACTTATCTTGCAATTCAAAAAATTTGATACATGAAACTGGAAGCTTGAAGTTGGAATCACTTCATCTCAAGCACCTAGGTGTTCGCATCTCCTCAATTAAAATATTTACTAAGGGTTGCAAACCTATAATAAGTTCTATCGAGAGAACAATCAATTACTGAGTAACAAGTATGGAGATGTAATCTAGCTATCAATCACCGTACTTATCAACTTAAGCACCTACTGGTAATCCCACATGGTTTTATGTAAAGGTGTTTTGAAAAGCATAAAAAAAAATGATAGGGGACTTCATTTGGAAGATATCAACCAACAATACCAAAGTCTATAATGTAAAGTGGAGTATATATCTTATGCCTTCCCAAAGATGAAGGGGGTCTTGGAATAAGCTTAACCAGAACTAGAACTAAAACTAAAACACTGTATAGCTAAAGAGAGCCTATGGGTAAAGTGGATCAACGAGTATTATGTGAGGAATGAAAGCATCTAAACACTCAGCGCAAAAGATAATATATCTTATACATTGCAAGAAATCCTCTTAGCTAGAAGTTTTATGGAGGATCACGTTAAACACAATATTGGAGAAAGCTTAGAAACAATCTTTTGGTATGATAATTGGCTCTTAATTAGCTCCCTATATAAACATAGAGTGATGCAACTGTTAAATGAGTGCTTCCCTTAAACCAGTAGAGATGGCCATATTATATGGATAAGGAAATCCAACAAGGTTGTCACTACGTCTTCATGCAGGAAGCTAATACACAGCTCAAACTAGGAGATTAGATGGTTCAAATTAGTTTGGGATTCAATATATCTCACCTTCAATCTCATTCGTCTCATGGCTTGTAGTGCTTCAGAAGCTTAACACCAGAGACAAGATCAAGTTTCAAATAGAGTCCATGATGTGTGTGCTATGTTGAAGAGCTCAGGAAAGCCATTCCCACTTGGTTTTTGAATGTTTCTAATCTAAAATTTTGTGGCTCATCCACTTGGACCTATTTAACATCTCCTCAACCTTAGCAGACTGGTCACAGACTATTTAATGGGCTACTGTACTCAACCTCAACTTTAAATGGGACAAGAATGTGTTTAAACTAGGTTAAGGGCAATCATACAATATGGAAGGTCAGGAACAATTTGATATTCAAGAAGGAACATGCTCCATTCGAAGAAGCAAAAGGAAAATATCTCCGTGAGATGAGACAATTGGTGCTTGCAAATGACTTTACTGATATGATTTCCCTCTCCATAAAGTTAAAACTTTTCTGGCTTGTCTAGTGTACAGCATCATGTTATTGGTTACCTGGGATTTCTTTCCATTGTAATGTTTGTACATTTGTATTACTTAGTTTAAATTAAATGAATTAATTACCTTTAAAAAAACTTAATTAGGAGATGGCCATGACATTATAAATGGAGGAAGGTATAATTTAATAGAGCAAGTTGACCCAGGTGACCAAGCATTATAAGGTATGTAATCTGTAAAAGATACATAAGAACGGTCAAGAAATTGATATTACTAATTTTTTTTCCATCTAATTATAAAAATGGGTTGATTAATTTTGAATGTTCTTTTCTCTTCACATTTTATCACCCCGCATGACTTACGGAGTTCAATAAGAACATTTATTCCTTCCTTGGTTAAAATTTACAGCGTTTTCATTTTGTGAACACTATAGCATTTTCAATTGTGTCACCCCACTCTTTGCAATTAATAACATTTACAAAGCAAATGCACTTTGATGCTCCGGTACGGCGCGGTGAGTTAATAGACCTGAGTCGCTACAAGAGGAGGAGGGGAAGGCCTTACAAGACCTGGAGGGAAGTGATTAAGGAAGATATGTCAGAGTTGGATCTCACTGAGGCAGTTGATAAAAGTAGAAAAGTCTAGCGTGATAGGATAAGGATAAACGACACACGTATCACATAGGAAGTTCAACCGAACCGTAGGACAGTCTTTATCCTCAGGGTCACTCCGTGAAGACCCTTAGTGCACCTAGCGACGAAAAGAGCCGGTCTCTACAAGGTGTAAGGTACTGACCGATCGGGTTATACATTAGGTATGTCTTTGTTGTTTTCTGTACTTAATTATGCGGCACGCTGGTTTTTACTTATTCAATTATTTTTTTCTTCTTCTGTGTCTTGCATTATTATTTTGCATGTCACATCTACACGTGGGTCTACCGGAAATAACCTCTCTACTATATAGGGGTAAGGTTGCATACTATATGACCTCTCCAAATCCCGCTTCACTGCGGGATTTCAGACTGAATGTGATGATGATGACGACGACGACAAAGCAAATGCACTTTGATGTTACTAAATAGAATTTTTGTTAACAGAAAGGGCAAAACCAAGATATAATTATTCTGGAGGGCTTACAGAGTGGATCATTTTGATGCCCAGTCCATTGATGGAACATACTAACAGCTCACAATCCGTTGTTTAAAAAGTCTTTACCGCATTATGCTTTCAAAATGATGTTGAGCCACATCAACAAAATATATTACTCCATGAGCAAATAACTACAAGCTTTCGTAAAGGTCAGTCCTAGACTTGTAAATTACAAATATTAGAATACATATATAAAATTACTTGATCTTCTCCGCACGTGTTCCCTTCGTAATTGAAGAGAAATCCACTCGGATTCACATACTCTCATTATAAATAAACTAATGAATCAAATTATGGAGGCTAATATACAGCATTGCCGCTCCTGTGTGTTTATTACTGTTTAAACGCATCCTTTGAATTTGACATTTGGACAAGGAACAGCTCTCAAGCATGATTTAAACAAGATTGATTGTGAATGACACGTAAGGATGAGCATCAGCATCACCTCCCAGGCCTGTCACTGCTCCTGGTTCCTCATCAGACTTCCAGTATGTGCTGTATCATGGAAGATCATAATGGACAAAAGGATTGAAGCTACGTGTCGCATAACATGATGACATGCAGAAGGTCTACTAAGAACATAAGTAGAATGGAAACCGAAATGTGACGGGAACACAAGAGAAATGACAAGATATTGCCATTTCAGAGGTCATAAAAGAGGTACAAAAGAACCATTTTTTTACTTCATCACTGAAGCAATTGTTTCAGACCAGTACAGGTGTATGTCTAGTATTCCCCTTTTTTTCTCAGTTCTCTCACGAAACAAGTGTTCTATTTTATCTCTTTCAATGTGCAAAGGCTCAAAGTGTTTGATCCTCGAGAGAAGAAAAAGCAATACTCCACTTCTGGGTAAAGGATGAAACATGCTCATAAAGCAACCTTCCAAATGTTTATTGTTGAGCAGGAATAATATCACCCCGATCAGAGTTTTAATGCACTTTCTCAAACCTTTAGAAGCAGACGGCTGTTTCCTTAATTTTTTGGAGTAAAAAAGGTGCCTTAGATATACACTACAACTCATTCCACCTTATCGTCCTATAATTGTCAAAGTTGCACATAGCTCTGTGAACTAAACCATCTCAAATTCAAGCAATTACCTGTTTGAAGTTTCACACACTCCTTCAAGGATCAAACGTACTTTCTTCTCACTTTTTGCAGAAGGAGATAGAACACAAGCCTGAAAAACACCAAATAGATCATGCTTCCTGAAGAACAGATACTGGACCCACTACATGAAACAAGGGGCAGAGCTAGAAAGTTGCGTAAGTGGGGGTATATATTCTATGTTCCGTGCCTATACCCGTGTATTAGTGGGCAGATTAACAAAATTCAGACTCGATACTGTGTAAGTTCTGTGAATAATAATAAAACCCTTAATATGACTTTTCTGTATATTGTGATGAGCGGGGGCAATCTAATGAAGATTTAGTGAGAATATGGTTTAATATATAGTAAACATTGCTAAAGGTCAAGCCCTAATCTTTTATACTATATTCTCAACCTTTTCTCCGGATTAACATCTTTCCACTCAGTGAGGGTATAGTTTTGTCCTGTCACACAACAATACAACATATGAAATTTTTACCAAGAAAGAAGGTGGCAATTCATATCTTAAAATGCTCTCTGCATATACACGCACAGCACAGAAGTGCATCCAGGAGCTGAAAACCTGCAGCCAATAAACATATTACCCTTGAAATTGGAATTTGAGAATGCTGGATAAAATGATACGAGTTATAAAAGCAAACATCAAACAATTGTTTTAGGAACCCAAAAGAATTGTGGCCACAGGCCTATTAAACATGGTTAAGTTTGTGGAAGCCAGCATTATAGTATTATACAGATTAAGATATTCCAAGACTGCTAATCATAAGATAACAGAGACATTGAACCTATGCAACTGTATGCATATGGTTAGAAGACCCAAAATAAGCACTGAATCTAGGCTTCACACGAAACAGCAGGCCCTATTTTAAACCTTTGTCTTTTTTCTCTTATTTGGCACTGTACATAGAGCATATATGGGTAGCACTGTATAGCTAGCAATTTGTTAGTCTTTCCTTGATTCTAGGATAGCCAGCCAATAGAAATAGAGATATAGTTGTATATATTTTGTCCGAATGATCAATACAAGTATGAAAGAAATTGCTTTCTTCACCTACTACCTATTTACCTATTTTCCTTCATGGTATTAGACCCTACTCTTTGATTCATCTACCCCAACCTAATATGTCAAATACAGGAGACAACAGTGGCTCCAATGCCACAAACATACCAACTACATACGAATATGAACCCTACTCTGTCACTAACACTAAAAACCCAGGAGCTGTGCTTGTCACTACCCCTTTCAACGGCAACAACTACATTACTTGGAGCAAATCCATGACCATAGCCTTATGTGCCAAGGATAAAGTCTCATTCATCGAAGGGTCCTGCACCATGCCCACAGAAGATATGATTTTGTCAGCAAAATGGAAGAGAGCAGATAGCATGGTAAAGCCATGGATTCTCAATGCCATAGTTAAAGAACTAAGTGATGCCTTCCTATCCTTTCCTACAACTAGAGAACTTTGGGTAGAACTACAAGAAAGGTTTGGAGAAGCTAATGGGCCACTATTATATCAAATAGAAAGGGAAATAAGTTCCCTAAAACAAGGTACGCTAACAGTATCTGCTTATTATACTAAACTGAAGAAATTATGAGATGACTTGTCTAGCTTAAGTCGTACTCCCATGTGCACTTGTGATGCATCAAAAATCATCACTGCCAAAGAAAATACACACCTACTTGTGCAATATTTAATGGGACTCAATGACGAATTTGAGCATGTGGTGAATCAAATCATGCTAATGGAGCCACTACCTACTACAAACAAGGCTTTTTCTATGTTGCGGACCGTTGAAAGACAAAAGGTGGTCAACTCTACTATGGACAGTACCCCTAACATGGCAATGCTAGCCAAACAATCAAGTAGCTGGAAGAAAGGAGGAAAAAATAATACCAATGCTTGTAAAGGACCCTATCCCAAGAAAGAGGACAAATACTGTGAAAAATGCAAAAAGAATGGGCATACCTTGGAAACCTGCTTCAAAATCCATGGAGTCCCTGACTGGTATAAGGAGCTTACTGCACAGAGAGAAAAAGGAAGGGCAAACATGGCACAGACAGTTGACAACCCTGCAGAAACCACACAAGAACAAAATGAGGAAAAGTCATGGAATGGAGGGATCTCTTCTGATTTCTTTGCAAATTTCATTCAACAGGAGATAAGTAAAGCTATCAAGGGCAAAACTACTGGGGAGGTAAAATATTCAGGGTACCAAAATTATGCAGGTAATGCTACACACTCTGTGAACACGACTTCTAATTATATTAACTCTTGGCTTATTGTTCTCAAGTACCCTAACCAATGAAGAAGCAGATTATCCTACACAAACACCTGTCATAACTGCTACCCCACTAACAGAACAAATTTCCTAGCCACCTGATTATTCCCTACCCGACAACTCACCAAACCAAAATACAATACCAATTGTCCCCACACAAAAAAAAGCAGCAGAACCCACATACCCCCCAAATACTTGCAAGATTATGTCCTTCAATCCACAGCACAACAATCCATTCACTCCCTTGATGATTGCAATATAGCATTACAAGTTTGTTGTCCTGCAGGAACAAATGAAGATGAGTTAAAGATGCTGAACATCAAACACAGCAACAGTTACAACAACTTTATAGGTAATGTCTCCAGAATTTTTAAGCCATTATCTTATGAAACTGCTAGCAAGGATGAAAGGTGGGTAAGTTCTATGAATGAGCAATTGTCTGCATTAGAAAAGAATGGGACTTGGAAACTCACAGTACTACCTAAAGGGAAGAAGGCCATAGCTTCAAAATGGGTATATAAAGTAAAGAGCAATTCGGATGGGACAGTGGAGAAATTAAAATCTAGACTTGTAGCCAAGGGATTTTGATAAGAAACCAACCTTGCACACTTATTTTAGAAAAAGACCACGTGGAGATTGTGATAAGTTATCTTTTGACCAAATCCAACTTCACCAGCTGCATGATCTTGAGCACGTGGATTAAGGGATTTGAGGAAGACAGCACATTGCCTACTATCTCCTGAATTTTAGTTATTTGTTTATGTTCATCTAGTATATATTTGTCTAGGATTTATTGGTTCGGGATGGAAGATATTTATCATCATTTGTAACTGGAGCCTTGTCCTCTCCATACGGACTATTTTATTAAAGAAATTGTGTTAAGATTCTTGCACATCCTTCTCTGTTACAATCTACCATTTCAATTACCCAATCTTTCCCGTTTTTGTTTTTAGTACTTATTATTTTGGTATCAGAGAAGCGATCCATCATGGTCACCACCCGATCCTCCGCTTCCCAAAATGGTCCCCTAAATCTACCTTTAAACCCAAACACCGATCCCATCACCAACTAACTTTCATCTATTGCCGCTAAATTAGACTCCATAGATTTATTGGCAACTGATGTAGCTGCACTTAAAGCTCAAGTTAGTAACACCCAACATGGGGAATCAAGCAAAGGGCCTCGTGACAAAGGAAAAAACACTTGGTCCGATGAGGATGATGTTAACGGCCCCTGGTGGAACAAAAATTCTTCAAGGAGGCATCAAACCAAAATGGAGTTCCCCAAATTTAAAGGAGGAGATCCCAGAGGGTGGATCCTAAGGGCAGAAAAATATTTTCGTTACTATCAAACACCTGATGAACTAAAAGTCGAAATTGCAGCCATGTATCTAGAAGGAGATGCTCTTGACTTGTTTGCTTGGATCAACAATGAAAGAACGCTCGTATACTGGGAAGAGTTGGTGAAGGCATTGCAAGAGAATTATGGTCCTGCAGAGTTCCAAAATTTGGATGAGCATCTTTGCAATATCAAGCAGACGGGATCCATTCAAGAATATCAACAGGAGTTTCAGAAGAGAGCTGCACGCGTTCATACTTGGCCTAAGCATTGTCTTTTGGGTCTGTTCTTGAGTGGTTTAAAGGAGGAATTAAAAGTTGACATGAGAATACATAAGCCAAGGTCAGTCTACAAAGCCATGAGTTTAGCTTTAGAATTTGAGGCCAAATCAGGCCCAATTCGTGGACACAAGGGATCCAACTGGGCTTCCATTAGTCGCCCACATTCCAACAACTCCTAGCCTTCACGTGAATCCCATCTTCTTCCATTAGGCAGTCCTCTTCTGTGCACAACCCAGCCAATACACCAATCACCTAATCTGTCTCAACAACCTCACTGTTGGGATGCTGACCGTCAAGCATGCCGAGATAAAGGACTCTATTATAGGTGCAACGAAAAGTTTGCACCTGGGCATCGTTATAAAAACTCAACATTCTCTTTAATGGAGCTCACAGAAGGTGACAATCCAACTAGTAGAGAAGACGATAGCGACAAGGACGGCGATATACCTGTCACAGACGTAGCCGAAATTTCTTTTCATGCAATATTGGGAAAGACTCTTGGCACTACCATGAAGCTTCAAGGGACAATTCATGGACGCAAAGTTCTCATTTTGGTGGATAGTGGGTCGACACATAACTTTATAGCTGAGAAAATTGTGGAAGAAATTGGCTTGCCAACTCAATTCATTCCTTGTTTTGGAGTTCAGATTGCTAACGGAGATGTAATTCGCTACAATCGAATTTGTTGTGATATTTCAGTTCAACTTCCAGGATTGATAATCACCCAAGATTATTACCCATTCTTCATTGGAGGTGCTGATCTGGTGCTAGGAATCAAATGGCTTGCTTCCCTGAATACTGTCCAAGCTAACTGGAACGAGATGTTCCTAATTTTTAATTTAGATGGCAAGCAATGTAAGCTCCAAGGGGTCCCTCACACAGCCCAAACCAAGGCCACTTTTCAATATTTTTCCCACATAGGCGAGTTTTCAGGTGATACCAACTCAACTCCATCTTTAGCTATTCAAGATCTTCTTAACGATTTTGAAGATGTCGTTCAGGAACCCAACACCCTTCCACCTTTTCGAAATCACACCCATGCCATTCACTTGCTACCAAATTCCAAACCACCAAACCTTCGACCTTACCGTTATCCCTATTTTCAAAAGTCAGAAATTGAGAAACAAGTCTCTGACCTGCTACAAGCGGGTTTTATTCGCCCAAGTACTAGCGCTTTTACCAGTCCCGTTTTATTAGTTAAGAAAAAGGATAACTTTTGGCGGATGTGTGTCGACTATAGAAGCCTTAATCAAATTACCATTCCTGATAAATACGCCATACCCAACATTGATGAGCTACTAGATGAACTACATGGGGCAACCATTTTTTCAAGAATTGACTTGAGGTCTGGCTATCACCAAATACGTGTCCATCTACCGGATATTCACAAAACGGCTTTTAGAACCATTCTGGTCATTATGAATACATTGTCATGCCCTTCAGCCTTACCAATGCGCCTTCTACCTTTCAATCCACCATGAATGATCTCTTTCGACCCTACTTACGAAAATGTATCCTTGTTTTTTTTATGACATACTAATTTACAGTTAAAACCTTCAGCAACACCTCAAACACTTACAACTCACTCTTCAACTTCTCTACGAAAATCACTTTTATGCTAAAGCCTCCAAGTGTTCATTCGGCCAAACCCATATTTCCTTCTTGGGGCATGTCGTCTCTTCTATGGGTGTGGGAGTTGATTAAGATAAAATTCAAGCAGTTTTGAGTTGGCCGGTGCCTACCAATGTCAAGGAGCTTAAGGGATTTTGGGCTTGACAGGGTATTATCGTAGGTTTGTGCAACACTATGGGATTATTGCAAGGCCATTGACTGAACTCACTAAGAAAAATGGTTTCAAATGGTCATCTGTAGCAGAAACTACTTTTCAAAAACTCAACATGCATTGACTACTGTGCCGGTCTTACATCTACCGAATTTTAATCAGCCCTTAACAGTGGAATGCGATGCTTCTTCAGAAGGTGTAGGTGCAATCCTTCTTCAGTCTGGTCATCCAATTGCATATTTCAGTAAGGGGCTTTCCTTTTTCAACCGTTTGAAATCTAGCTATGATCGAGAGTTATTAGCTTTAGTGTTGGCATTACTTATAGGGGCGTCATTTCTTTGTAAAAACTGACCACTACAGCCTCAAATACCTGTTACACCAGCGGCTTACCACAACAGAGCAGCAACGTCTTCTCCTGAAACTGCTTCCGTTTGATTTCTCAATAATTTATAAAGCTGGTAAAACAAATGAGGGGGCTGATTCTCTTTCCAGGCGTCCACAACATGTAGATTTTTTGTCTTTAGTTATTCCAATCCCTCTGGACTTTTTGGAATTACAGGATGCACCTCAAAAAGATCCCTACACTCGGGAAATTATGGCTTCACTATCCCAAAATCCTACTATATATCCAGAATTTCAGATAGTGGACAAGAAGCTTTATTTTAAAAATCGTCTAGTGATTCCTGACCATTCACTTCTTCGATAGAAGCTTTTATCTGAATCTCACAACACTTTGACTGCGGGACATGAGGGGTACTTGAAGACTTTGAAATGTCTTTCCTTGAATTTTTTTGGCCACGGATGAAGCATGATGTCAAGTTATTTGTTCAGAATTGTTTAATCTGTCAACAGAATAAATACCAAACATTGGCACCTGCTGGACTACTACAACCCTTGTCTTTACCTGACAGAATATGGGAAGATGTCTCACTTGATTTCATCACTGGCCTTCCCAAATCTTGTGGTTTTGATACAATCCTGGTTGTCGTGGATCGTCTTAGCAAGTAATCTCATTTTATTCCCTTGTCTCACCCTTTACTGCAAAAACGGTTGCTACTATTTTTTGCAGGGAAATAGTGCGCTTACATGGCATCCCAAGGTCCATTGTCTCTAATAGAGACGTCATCTTTCTAAGTGCTTTCTGGCAGGAACTTTTCAAGCTTAGCCAAACCCGTCTATGTATGAGCACTTCCTACCATCCTCAGTCTGACGGCCAAAAAAAGGTTGTTAATAGATGTTTGGAAGCTTATCTCAGATGTTTTGCACATAAACAACCCCACACTTGGAGCAAGTTTTTAGCTTGGGCTGAATATTCCTTTAACACTGGCTTTCATTCTTCATCTAGGACTTCCCCTTTTAAAATTGTCTACGGCAAAGAGCCTCCTACCTTACATCCCTATATGCCAGGAGAAACACAACTTGCTGACCTTGAAGAACAACTGATTGCTCGTGATGACATGCTGAAGCTTTTAAAACAAAATCTCTTGAAAGCTCAATCGAGAATGAAGGCCCAAGCTGACTCTAAGAGAAGGGAGTTGAGTTTCAATATTGGTGATGCTGTTTTCCTATGAGTTCAGCCTTATCGCCAACATTCTCTGGCTAAGTGTAGTTACGAAAAATTATCACCTCGATTTTTTGGACCTTATAAGGTTGTTCGCCGCGTTGGACCCTTAGCTTATGAGTTGGAACTCCCTGCTGATTCAAAAGTTCACCCCATTTTTCATGTCTCTTTGCTACGCCCTGCTCGTGGCCACATCCCCAGTTTGCCACCAGCCCCTCTCCCTATAAACACAGAATGGGAACTCGTCTTAACTCCTGCCAAAATTCTTGCTCATCGATGGGTTCGTGAAAGGGGTGTACCATCCTTGGAACTTTTGGTCTAATAGGTAAACCGTTCTCTTGAAAAAGCCAGCTGGGAAAGCTATGATCTACTAGCTGGTCAGTTTCCTGATTTTTGTCTTGAGGACAAGACATCTTTTCATGGGGGTGCAATGATAAGAAACCACCCTTGTGCACTTATTTTTAAAAGAGACCACGTGGAGATTGTGATAAGTTATCTTTTGACCAAATCCAACTTCACCAGCTGCATGATCTTGAGCACGTGGATTGAGGGATTTGAGGAAGATAGCACGTTGCCCACTATCTCCTGAATTTTATTTATTTGTTTACGTTCATCTAGTATATATTTGTCTAGGATTTATTAGTTCAGGATGGAAGATATTTATCATCATTTGTAACTGGAGCCTTGTCCTCTCCATACGGACTATTTTATTAGAGAAATTGAGTTAAGATTCTTTCACATCCTTCTCTGTTACAATCTCCCATTTCAATTACCCAATCTTTCCCATTTTTGTTTCTGGTTCTTATTAGATTTTTTCAAAGAGAGGGGGCTAACTATTCAGAGGTTTTTTCTCCAGTGGCAAAGGTGGTAACAATAAGGATATTCTTGGCTATAGCTGCCTCTAAACAATGGCCAATACATCAATGTGACATCAATGATGCTTTTCTTCATGGTTATCTAGAAGAGGAGCTATATATGCTACCACCACAAGGCTACAATAAAGCTAAGGAAGGACAGGTATGCAGACTAATTAAATCAATCTATGGCCTAAAACAGGCTGGGAGACAGCGGAACAAAGAATTGTCATCAAAACTATCCTCAATGAAGTTCATTATATCAGAAGCAGATCATTGCTTATGCACTAGGGGCACAAGGAATGACTTTATGGCAATAATCATATATGTGAATGACATTTTGATAATAGGTGCAAATGAAGAACAAATTGTTTCAGTTAAGAAAACATTGAATGTAGAATTCACTATCAAGGATCTTAGATATGCAAAGTTCTTCTTGGGAATTAAAATAGCAAGAGCAGAACATGGAATGATACTTACCCAAGGAAAATACATCCGAGACATCTTGCAAGAGACTGGGCTATTGGATTGTTCACCTTGTGCAACACCCATAGTTCCTGGAACAAAGTTAAGCATCGAAATAGGTGAGTTACTTGAAAAACCTGAAGAGTACAGAAGACTAGTAGGGAGATTGCAGTACTTAGGGTTTACAAGACCCGACATCACCTACGTTACTCAACAACTTAGTCAGTTCATGTTAGAAGACCCAAAATAAGCACTGAATCTGGGCTTCACACAAAACAGCATATAGCACCCCACTTCCGCAAGACCCGAACCCCACATTGACGGTGATATCCGAGTCCGTGCCCGCGGAGGTAGCATGTTACAACATTCAATCATTCACAAACTGGTATAAAAAAAAAATTTTAAACATTAACACAGACAGAAGTCCATTTTCAATTTGGGCCAAATAAGGTTAAAAGTCGATAGCACCTTGTTTTCAAGATAATACAATCCGCAATGCCATGATTAATTAGGGCCCAATTTCGTTCATAACCCTTTTCAACCATAACCAATTCACTTTGGGCCATTCGGGCCCATTCATTACACAAAATACCAACAAACATTTTCAATTGGTACAAATTGGTA
>JAOQMQ010000006.1:17471052-17488325 GCA_027563845.1 Erythroxylum subrotundum
TTTCCATGAATTTGAGACTCATCCCATATACTCAACAACAAAAACATGAACATCTTATGGCCTCAAATAAGACACATACACAAGCCTTTCACAAGCAACACTCAATAATTAATTTCTCATCATGAGAGTTTCGATCAATCATAATTAGAACATAAACACAAACTTACTTGATTAAGCTTTGATTTCTTCAAGATCTCACTAAAACCCTAATTCCCATGCATCCCATGTTCTTCTTCTTGAGAGAGGCCAAGCTAAGTTTTTCTTAGGGCAACTTGAAGAATCCATAAGATGGGAGTATGATTGAAAGATAGAGCAAGAATTCAAGTAGACAAATCACCAACTTTGAAGAGGATGAAGAGAAGAGGATGAAGCCACGACAATGAAGTGAAACAAGAGAGAAAAATGAAGATAACAATATAAGTGGAGGCTTTTTAGGAGAGAGTGTCGTGAATGGCAAAAGAAGAATAAATACCAGGCCAAGAAAATGCCACATGGCATAACCTTAATCATTCATTCTTAATTTACTTCTTAATCTAATCTCTATCAAGCCCAAGTTCCAATAATAACACTTGTCAAAAATTCCTATAGCCATATATCCAAAATCTCAATATTTGACAGTAACTTCTACTGCCAGCTATCAATTGGTCTGCCACTTGGCATTTTTCCTAGTCCAAACTTTACCCCGAAAAATTTCAGGAAAATTTCCTAAAATTATCCAAAAATACGAAATCAACAATTCCCCTTTCCAAATCAATTTTCAATAACAACAACTCACGATTCTCAGAACAATCACAGTTATTACCAATTATATCCAGAAAAGGTCAATTGAGTGCATGATTAATGATTTTAATGTGTGCAATAATCCAATTCCTCAATGTGTATCCAAATATGATGCATTTTATCATAATCTCGCTTAAGACCACATGTACCAAAATTAAAACGATCAAAAATACGATGGATTAAAGTTATCCCGAGGATGTCCGTTAAACGGACATAGACTAGCCAAGCAATCCAAATTCATCCGAGAAGGTTCGTTAAACGGACCTGCATGTCCGTTAAACGGACATGAATCGACCAAAGTGTCCCAATTCTCCCGAGAAGGTCCGTTAAATGAACCTGCATGTCCGTTAAACGGACATGAGCCATCCAAATTGTTCCAATTCACCCGAAGCTATCCGTTAAACGGACTCCTATGTCCGTTTGACGGACACACAATCCCCACACCCTCTTCAAAGTCTCTTAGCTCACGTGCACCAAATTTTAGGGTTCTAACCCTTAATAGGGGGAAACGGGATATTACACAGCAGGCCTTATTTTAAACCTTTGTCTTTTCCTCTTATCTGGCACTGTACATAGAGCACATATGGGTAGCACTGTACAGCTAGCAATTTGTTAGTCTTTCCTTGGTTTTAGGACTGCCAGCCAATAGAATTAGAGATATAGTTGTATATATTTTGTCCGAATGATCAATACAAGTATGAAAGAAATTGCTTTCTTCACCTACTACCTATTTACCTATTTTCCTTCATATATGTTTTTCCCCAAGCTTGAGCATATAAGAAATGAATGTGTGCTAAGAGCAATTGACTTAGCACACTTTTATTCTTATTCCAACAACATTTGATTTTTCTCCCTATAAGACCCATCGTTAATATCTTCGTTACTGTTTACAAAACTTCAGATAGCCACCAAAATCCTTAATTTTTCAACTTGTTAGCACCATTTTACAAAATTCCCTCAACTTTTGCACTGTATCTGTTTATATCATTTGACCAAATTGACAGAATTAGGGATCTTTTGCTCAGGGAGGGGTATACTCATTTTGTGGCATCATATGAGTGAGCACCCGGATATAATACGTTCAAACATCTTACAGGCACATGGGAGTATAGGATATTCTGTTACTGATTACTGATATATAAATATGTGAGGTTGTTTTTAATACCAACATGTATCAATCAAATCCAGGCTTAAAACAGAGTTTCCAGTTACCATCAACGAATCTGAGCAGACTTGTAACTTGTGTAACCAAGTTTCATTCTTGTCTTGACCAAAGGTCCATTTCATCAAGACCAAATCAATTCCTCAAGGAAAAAACCTTCATTATACTCCATATCCTAACTTACTAGACTTGATAAGCACATTAATCTCCATTTATCCAGCTTTGCGAAGTCTTAAATGAAGCTAAATGACAAGAAAATGACCTCCCCATAACTTGTATAGCACCACTGCAAAAGAGAGCTTCTGAAACCATCTTGATCTTGCATCAATCTTTCCAACTCTTGTTTCCTAGTTTCTTGTGCTTCTGGACTATATTCAAAATCAAGAATCTGAGTCATGATCAAAAAGAAAACCTTAAACTAGAAATGTCATCAAGCGAAGCATGCAATTTGACAAAACAAATGAGTTTAATCAAGCATTTAACACATACTCCAAATGAAAATGGCAGAACATGTACTTTTGTCAAAGTAAGGATCATATGGCGCAGTTACAGTTATAAACTTTTACATGGTAGCAAAGAAAGACCAATACGCTACACTCACTTAAAACCCTTTCTTACGTGCACCTGTTCGAAAATTGTCAGCAACACGTAGAAACAAGGTCACTGTGTAAAGAGCATATTCATTATCCTCGTGCAATTTCTTGGAGGACCTCTAAACCTACAAAGACCTAGATGCATAAATCAAGCTGAAGTACAGAATCCACAATAACAAAATGAAAATGAAAGCCTCTAACAAGAGCACCAACTCAGTTGAACTAATCTCCAGGGTTCAAATACAAACTTTTGGAGCAATGAATTTTATTACAAATAAAAAAACCAGCAAAAAGGAAAAAAACTTACTACATAGCTAGTCAATGTTTCATAGGTTGCCAACCAGTCTTTCTGTTAATACTTGGGAACAATAGCAAGAAGGGTCTCAAGATGTTCAGATGGAATAATATTCTCAGGTTTCACCATATTTGAAAGATCACGAACAGCTAAGCTGAAACAGACAATGATAAGGGAGAAACATAACCAAACTACTCAGGAATGCAAAAAATAAAAAAGGAAGTTTAAGAGGTATTTGCTACCTTCCACTCTGTTTTCGATTAATAGAATTCAGCTGGCTGCGAACATTGTTATACTCTGCAACCTGAACCTAAAAGATGAAGGAAAAGCTTTAAGGTCCAAACTCCCAAAACAATTAAACACATTCCAGGGGAAACAAAAATGTAAACACACAGCACTTCATAATCACCAAGTTACATATGAAACTTAGAAAAAGGAAGAAAGTGATAAACAAGGGGTAACACCTTGAGATCATCCTCAATCTTAGATACTTGATTATGGATGCCATCAACAATCTCCCTTAGAGGAGACATTGTTGGGTACTTTGCTTCGTCCTGCACAAACCTAAAAGATCAAAGGTTTTCGAACATAAATTATATAGTAAAAATGAGATACTAATGTGTATGCACGAAACTCATAGGACCAAATCTATTGAGGAATTTAAAGTTTTAAGTCCTTAATGTACTATTAAGAATAAAAACCTGGTGAGATAGGAGTCGACGGGGGCGCCATCAACGGTCAAAGAATTGGTCTCAACACCAGAAACTCTATCTAATTCTTCGATCTGCCTCCTGATCTTGTGAGACACTCCTTCTATAAAGTTATTAGACTACCAAACTAAATTTGTCAAGTACCAAATCCCAACACAATTTCAGAAAAAAAAAGAGAAGGAAAATAGAAACTTTACAAAAGCCAAACCAAATGAATTAACTTCAGAATATTAAGGTTAATTTACATTACCTTCACAAGATCATTGTTGAGGGCAAGGAGGGAGTCTAGGGTTCCAACACAGAGATTAGGTATATTAAACTGAAATTAACAAAAGAGTTAAAGATTGAACTTTTAGGACATGAAATGAAAAAAGAAAATCAGATCAAAATGAAAAGGGTAAGAAAAAACCCTGTAGAGAGTAGTATCAAAGGCATTGCGGGAGATTTGCTCCTGTAAGCCATTCCAAAGGGAAGAAGCAAAGTTGTGAACGGGAAGAGACACTACCCAATATCTAGTTGCCATTAATTTCCCAAACACGCGCTTCTTTTTCCTCTGTTTCCGAGGACGTCAAAGTAGTGGAAGCGCAGAACAACGAAATAGGGAAAACACTTGCGAGGAGGCAAAGACAAGAAGGGGTAATGTCAAGCATTGGCATACATTGAAGCGCATTGACGAAATTCTTTGACGAGATGTATGATTCAGATGCGAGATTAAAAGAAGGTTTGAGAAGAACTTCGAATAGAAGGTTAGTTGAATCACAGACATGACGGGAATATGCGAGAGTTCCAAGGTTACTTAGCAAGTATATCAAGCATGGTACAAATTTTGGTAGAGTTTCGAACTTTGTACGAGCTAACTTGGCTAAGGGTAAGTTCTTGATGGATTAAGGACTTAGTATGTACTCAAGTAGACGGACCATGACTAATGGAATTGGCATGGGTAAGCATTCGATCAGACCAATGTGCTATTGACTTAGATGACTCATCATTAACGGATAGAGATAAGGAGATCTTGGATGATGTGACAGATAAGATCACTGTGGATGTACATCAACTTTAAGAGATAAAGATCAAGTGGAAGGATCATCTAAAGATAGACGAAATCTTCGTGGATATGGATAATCATTCCTAGATAATGTAGTATTTTATCTTGTTATTGTGATGTAGCTTAATCCTTTTAGATAGAGACCTAATTGGATGGGGATGTTATCTGTTGGTTGGTTTAATGTAATCTGATAAGGATGAGATTGTGATCCTAGCTAGTAGAGTTCTATTATAATTCTAACTTAGTCATCTAGAGATGCCTATAAATAACTCATTTGAGCCTTGCTCTCAGAATGAAAAGGAGAGTGTTGTAAGACACAGAAATTGAGAGAGTATTCCTTTGTATACTTTGAGGGAAGTAATAAAGGTTGACTTTTAGCTGTATCTCTTCCTTGTTCTTGTTGTTGCCTTTACTATTCTAGTACTTCCGTAATTTTCTTGCGAGTGTGAGAGTTAAACACTGTGAGGATCGTAAGGCGTTCGAGAACTCGATAGTTGGTCAACGATCACGTGAGAAGGCTGAGTTTTGCTTAAAAGGACCTAAGTAAAATTGATGTGAAAAAGAGTAGGTGCGCTTTACGAGTAAGTTCAGTGTCGAAGGAAAACCTTTGTACCACTTGGGACATTAAAGTGAACGAAACAAACGTGACAGGAGTTTGTGAGCATAGGTTCATGTGGTTAATACTCTTTTTCCTTTCCTTCGATTTTGTTTTGTGAATTATGTTTTGCCTGGTTTTGATTTTGTTTTCTTTTTACTCATTCGGCCCAATTTGGAACGATTTTGGTTCGAGTGGATCAAACTTCGAATTGGCTTTGAGTTATTTTTTAAGTTTTGGACTCAAAAACTTTATAACCTAATATAATTTGAAACTCTCACACATTACATAAAACGATCGTATAGATAAAACTATATTATTTTGTGGATCAATGAATAAGAAAAAACAACAATTTCACTATACAAAACAATGACATTTTATGTATTAATAAATAAAAAACAAAATAATCTCAATTATTCAATTTGGTTTCATTTTCTAACTTCTTTATATAAGAACCGATTGATATATCAGTCGAAACCCTTTTATATAATTTCATAAATCAGAACTTAGGCCATTTTCACTTTACCATTTCTCTTCTTGGAATCTTAGTTCTCATCACTTTATTTTTAGGGTAAAGCACAGGAATTGCAAAGCCAGAAATAAAATGGTCCATTAGTGTATTAAAAGCATCCTGGGCATGTTGGTTCTTTCACATCCTTTTCACCTCTGTTTTTTCTTTTTAGATAAAGCTCTAGTTTGTTTCTTCATTCAAGAGATATCAGTACTTGTCTCCTACAACTTAGAATTTTCCATTCCTGTGGCCAAATTAGCAAAGTGGCGACTGCAAAGTGGATAAAGTTGGAGAAAGCTTTATAGATGCCGCCACGATTGTTCCTCTGTTGGAAGAATGATTCCGAAGGCTCTAGTGTGAAAGAGTGGCATTGAGCACACTGATAATACAACCTCTGCAACAGATACATCAGGATAGTACTGCTTCTGTGAAAGTATAGATATGTTCATGAGGTCCTTAGATTTTACAGTGGATAAGTTTGAAGAGAATGTATGGTCATATGAAATGGAGACTGTGTCATCTCTGCTTAATCAACCACTTCAACAGGAAGGTGTTTAATTGATGGAAGTTAACAATTTTGCATGTATAATAGGGGGAAAAAAAAGGAAAAGGAAATGAAAACTTGAAGATATGGATAACGGTTAGAACCAATCTATAGAAGATAATGAAGAGTGAAAGCACCATAGCCCCATTGTCATTACCAAAAGTGAACTAAAAATTTGCAGTACAAGGAATAATATATATAGAACAAATCAGGGGCAAGGTAGCCTTTTTCTTCTTTGAATTTTATACTTTTCCCCCTACAGGAGTTTTGTTATGTTTAATGGATAATTTTTGTTCTTCTTCAACAAAAGTTTGATGAGCATGCACACTAGTTTTGTATTCCAATGATATTGATTTGACTGTTTCCCATATACAAAACTTGAAGCAGCAAACTAATAAAAATTATGCTCTTTTAGTGATGATAGGAATTTTGAGTTATTATTTCTCTGGTTAGAAAAAGTAAGTTCTTGTTATTCAAAGATGGTTTATAACAAAGATAAAATATGGTTTATATCAAATAATGAGAGAATAATTAGGAGTGATAAAATTTCCTTTTCTAAAATAAAAATATATAAAGAAAATTAATACAAGATCCAAGTCAATCTTTATGTAATGTATAACCTTTCATAAGTATAATTTCAAATAATATTAGAGCTTATATATGAACTAATTCTCTAAACTTTTAGATACAATAAAAAATTATAAGAATCTTCCTGATATTCTTTTCAATATAGCCTAAAAGAATACTTGCAACAATATAGCATAAATTGAACACCATACAAGTTGAAAGTGTATGTGTATTATTACTAATGATTAAAAAAATCAACTGATTCGACCAATTTAACCATACAAATCTTGCATCTTCTAAGTTTCTGATTCGATTTACTTGAATAATTTTTATTGTTAAAAATCGATCAATATATTAATTAATTTGTCCATCTTCGTAAATTAATAAGATTTTATAAATCAATTAATTTCCATTTGACAAATTTTTAATTAAACTTCAAATTCTTCGATAGGTAAAGACAATCTCTTTCAATGATATTTCAAATTCTTCAATTTTATTTAATTTTTAACCAGTTTTATAGCGGTTTAATACCAGTTAAACCTTTTAAACCTTAAACCTCTTGTTTTATCGATTTGACTTCTGGCCTGGTTTTTAAACATTAATTTTAAGTATTAATGAATTAAAAATAGAAGACCTAAGAGACTATTTGATTCCGTTTTTTATTAGAATTTTTGGTTTTTAATTTTTAATTTTTAATTTTGGTTTATATTTTTAGTTAAAAATAAAAATATATTTGGTTCATATTTGTAATAAAAAATTGAAATAGGTTAGTAATAAAAAACTAAAAATAAAAATATGTTTGATTTTTATTTTTTATTATACTATTAGATGATAATATTAAAATTTAATTTAATTATTTTAATATATTAAATTATATTTTAAAATTATTTAATTCTCATTATAGTTAGAAATATAACATATAAATATTTATGTAATTAAAAAATTTACACGTCAATTGTATATAATAAAATTCTATAAACTATAAAAATTACATTAAGTCACAAATTAATAAACAATATTAATTATGTTATAACGCTTTAAAGCATAATAGGAGTATCATTTACAAAGAGAAACATATCACTTGGAACTAATATAATTATTCCACATTTATCTAGCAATTTCATCCTGCTTTCGAGACATACTGGAATAATATTATACTTCACTTGAGAATTTGCATCTTCATTTACACTTTTCCTAATTTGCTCTTCATTTTTAACATAACAATCAAATAATTCATCGCTTTATTCATGCATTCTAATATAATTGAATATAACACAATAAGCAATAACGATGTACTTTTGTTTCTTCATATCATAACTTAGAATGTTTGAAAGTATATAGAATCTTACTTTTAGATTGTTATAATATCTTTTAACAACATTTCTTAATGAAGAATGTCTGTAGTTAAACAGTTCATGTGAACCTTGAGATCTTCCTCTTCTTATATAACCTTACAAATGATGTCTCTCACATTGATATATTGAAAGAAATGCAGGTATATTGGTGTAGCCTGAATCAACCAAATAGAACTTACCAAACATATAAAGAACAAAACATTAACAAAAATATTAAAAAATTAGTTGTAATTACTATATTTATTTAAAATAATGTAATACCTTATAGAGGCATAGGAAATTGGTTTGTTGAATTAGTTACATTTTTTTGGAGAAGTTCAAAGAATATGTTAAGAATCCAATGGAAATTATAAAATTTTTATAGATACAAACAATCCCTGTAGGGAAATCTAATGAAGTCACCTCTCATGAAAATTAACAAAAGACAAACTTCAACAACTTAGAAAAAAGGAGTTTCTTGATTAGTTTCTTAAGTTAATTAATTCCTTTAGGTTTTGTAAGATCCCATATGTAATCTCCTTCTTAGTAGAAGATTTGTTTTTAAATTTCCTATTGTTCCTTTCCAACCATAACCTTGAATTCTTAGACCTATTGCAAGAAAATAAATCTGCAAGGTTTATTTGTTAGTGCTTATATGATCCTTCAGCCACTGAATGGCATAAGAGATTGGGTTCCCATTATAGCTCCATTTGTAAGAATTTTTCCCCTCTATAGAAACTAGAGGCATATTGACATTCAAAAAACAAATGTTCATTTGTTTCTCCACACTCTATGCATAAAGAGCAGCTATTGTCCAATGCCAAAAAGTCCAATCTATCTATAATGCTTAATATGTTCTTCATAATCAACCACAGAAGAAATGAGAGCTTTGGATTCAATAACTAATTCCATACAATTTGTACCAGGAGACTTTTGATCCAGGTGTATGCAAAAGTTTTCTGGCTATCTTGCAAGTCATGTAGGCAATTGATTTCTCTTTCCAGTAGAAATTGCCAGTCTCTTGAATATAAGGTGAATAAGCTAGTTTGTATCTCAATAACTCTTGTGGAAGAACCCAATTACTGTCCACAATCAGTTTAGAGACTTTATCATCTAAACTACCCATTGTTTTGCCATCAACACTCCCTATCTGATAGCAATTGATTTCTCTTTCTAGTAGAAATTGCCAATCTTGTGAATATAAGGTGAATAAGCTAGTTTGTATCTCAATAACTCTTGTGGAAGAACCCAATTATTGTCCACAATCAGTTTAGAGACTTTACAATCTAAACTACCCATTGTTTTGCCATCAACACTCCCTATCTGATAGTAATTGATTTCTCTTTCCAGTAGAAATCGCCAGTCTTGTGAATATAAGGTGAATAAGCTAGTTTGTATCTCAATAACTCTTGTGGAAGAACCTAATTATTGTCCACAATCAGTTTAGAGACTTTATAATCTAAACTACCCATTGTTTTGCCATCAACACTCCCTATCTGATAGATTAGTTGGCAATATCCTATCACTACAAGAAAAGTAGGAATTAGCAATGAAAAATTACCAACAGAAAAGAAACCGTTGCAAATTACTGACGAAAATCCTATTTCTGTCGGTAAAATTGTCAAAAAAAATTTTGTTTAGAGGTGGTATTAATATCTGTCGCAAAATACGGAGGGAAATAATCTTGGAAAAATTTGCAACAATATCAAATGTCCGTCGGTAAATAATGCGGGAATTATTGGCGGAATAAAAAAGTTTTGAGTTTGCCAACAGAAAATTTCGATCGGTAAAATTTGTCGGTAAATTTTTAAGGTAAACGTCGTTGTCTACTTCGGTTTTATTGCTTTAAAGTTAAAGAAAATGACGTCATTTTCTTTAACTTTAAACTTCCTGACATCTTCCCTCTCCCCCCCCCCCCACCTGCGTCTCCTTCTTTCTTCTTCCTGCTGCGTCTTTGGCGTTGTCTTCTCTCCGGTTTCTCTGTCGTCGGTGTTGTCTTCCTACTGCGTCTTCTGCTCGTTGACGTTGTCTTCTCTGGCCATTGTCATCGTGTCCTTCTGTGGAGGTATTTTCGTATATTGGATGAAAGTTATATGTGGGTATTTGATTACTTTTATTTATTTGTATATTTTATGATTGGAAAACAACTTTAAGTTATAAATGTTAGTGATAGAAGGGACAAGACGTGATTTTGGTTGTAATGTTGGGATGAATTTCTGATGCATGTAAGGTATTTGATGAAATGTTTGTTCTTTGAAAAAATGTATTTATGTGACTATTTGAATTTTATCTGTTTTGTTGAATTAGAGAATAATGTATTTGTGTGACTATTTGAAGGCTATACATAGTTTATAGAAAGTTGACTCATTTTAATCGAAAGTTAAGTGACTAATGTCAAAGAAGAAAGCCAAGACATAGGTGAGCTTTAAGTATTAAAAAGAAAAACTAGTGTAATGAATACGTAGTTTTTCATATGTTTTAAGTCCACTATCAAGCCATATACGAAAGGAAGTTAATTGATTATATGAACCGACTACGTGAACATTCATATAATTAAAGTGGAATTGTGGCAATGATTGTACTCTAGTTTATCATATCTATTAATCATGTATGTAGTTATCAATAGCCAATATGAAGTAAGGTAATGATTTTGACAATGTAAGTGACACTTTGCCATTTTGTACTTTGGCCTATTCCTTTTGTTTCAGACCCAACAACCTATGGCCTAATCCTGGTTAGTGACACCTAAAAACAAACACTTAAGTGAAAATGACATTGAAGGAATGTCTGATAGCTAAGGGGTAAACAATTGTCAAAACTATTGAAGAAATGAACTAATCGGTATGCATACATATTGACTTGCATATTAACTTAGCGCTATATTAAAAGGAAAACAAATCTACTACTTACTCATTGTTCAGTCACAGTAGCATGCAATTGATGTTATTATCCCTATTTTATTAACTCAGTTTAGGATGGTTTTTCAACTTGATTATATATATGAACAGTTCAAATTGTTCAAGAAACAAGTATCTTTGAGAAAACATCAATTAATGATTCATTTAGAATTTGGTATATTTTGAATCACTTATTTTCTTTTGCATTACAAGTACAGGTATAAAAATTACCAACTTGTCTCTTATTAATTACAACTGTTGATACACATTTAGCATCACAACCTTGCCGAAGGATTCCTTTGACATGATTAGAGTTGTGATATGACATTAAAATTTAGGTATTCACTAGTAATTAACAAGTTATTATTGGATAATTGAGACACAACACTACTACTTGGATAATGTGATTTCCTTAGCTGCTTTACTAATGGTAAGATGAAGCTATGAAAATTCGTAACATTATAAGGCGAATTTGGTATTACAATTTAGAGCAACAGAAAGAAGTATAGAAAATTAGAGGTCGAAAGCTTAATTTCCACGTCACGGGAAATTATCTATGAGAAAATAATCTTTTTGGATAGTCTAGCATTCTAATTGTAAGAGTCTTTATGTAGACTTTTTGAGTGAAGACAAGCATAGTTGATGTCCTTCATTATAGCACTCATTCATCTATCCTTCTCTTGACTTCAATGATAAAGACATCCTCTATGTTTCAATTAGTCAATTCTTTAATTTGTACCACCTTTAAATCAATATTGCTCACCATTGATCCTGATATGTTTGTTCTATATAATTGTTTTAATATATGCCGCTTTCTAAACACTACATCTTTAAAGGTCAACTTAAAATTTTACTAGGCATATAAAACTTACAAAAGTCTACATCCTTCAATATGCTCCTCTTATAAAGTTTTGTCATCCTTTGCTCATTGAGATAACCTAGCCGTATATGATATAATATAGTACTTTCTTCATTTAACTTTACTTTTGTAACTTCTCTACCTAAAATTATGCTCATTATCCTTTTATAGATTTCTTTTCCAGTATTGGCCCTTTCATCATAGTCATTTTAATAACACCATCAAACATCTTAATCTTGACCTGTCCTATTTTAAAAAATTCATAAACTTTATCATTCCTTATTTAGATAATGCTAAAGTTGTACAATGTATATGACATAAATCAATCCTTACTTTGTGTCATATAATGTGAGCATCATGTATCTAAAATCTATGAGTCCTAAAATTGACTAATTGAAATATAGATCATATCTTTATAATTGATACATTTGTAGTATCAAACTATTGTTTTACCTTTAGAGCATAGAGATGCCATAAAGGTTGATATTGAACATCGTATGCTGTTATAGAGCTAAGACCCAAACTTGGTTTCCAACGATTTACATCATGGGCTTAGATGCCTGATGACAGCATACGATGTCCTATGATCAACAACTAAATGAAGAGAAGATTATTGTTTTCCTATGAACAATTTTTAATAGTTACATCACTTAAAAACAAGCAACCAACTACATCTAAATTCTTTGTCACTGCAGAATTTTCACTAAGACAAATAACTTTAATATAAGATCAACATAAAATATAAATAACAAACAACAACATGGATAGCAATTCACAAGAGACAAATTAGTATTGGCTTTTCCCATAGAAAGCACAAATAAGTATTCATAACTAAACAACTTTTTTAGTTTCTCAAGATGGTTACAAACCATAGGTTCATAAATGTTCAATGTTAGACTGCTTTGTTTGATTGTTAATATTATGAAGATTTATGTTTTTCACATTGCAACTTATAGCATGGAATAAAAGTTGGGTCTTGTATGGGATAGATTTGTAATTTTACTGGCTAAGATCTTATTAATTATTTCTTGGTTGTAGGAACTCATTTGTTGGCATTATTTCTATTTTCAAGGAGATTGAAGAGAAGCTTTAGTAGGTATTCATTTTTTACATTCATTTCCTTTGCTTGTTGACAATGTCAATAATGATTTTCCACACATTTTAATCGAATTTTATCTGTTTCTATATTTTACAGGGTAGTCATTTTTCATCTTTTTACTTCATTGAAAATAGAACTTTTATCATCCTTTTTATGTTTTAAAAAGCAAATGACTGAATTTTCTTGTATGACATGGCGACAATCAAATGCTATAACTAAGACTTCTGAACATGAATTTATATCAATTTGCGTACAGCTTTGAAATTCATTGTCTTCTTTGCTTTGTTTTGGTTATCTTATTTAGTCGTCAGCTCATTCTAGCTCCGTCATCATCTTCCTTCACGTACTTCTAGAAGATCTTTCTACGTGTCAGTTGAGGTAAGTGATTTTGTTACTTACTAGGTTCTGTGTACTTGGTTTAATCTGGGTATTTGTTTGCAGTTTGAACTTCCTGCATTTTTAATGTAAATGGCCTGTACCAACTGAAACTTGTTTGTAGTATGAACTTTGGTTTATCAATGAATTAATATAGGATGGGTTTGACTTATAATTCCAAATATTTGAATTATGTCAATCTGTTATTTCATTGATGCTCTCTGAAATGATTAGGTTCTCTTTACTTTTCATGTTCGAATCTTTACACACATCTTTGCGAACACATGTTATTCACAATCCTTCACATCCAGTACAGCAACATCTAATAGACGGTCAACAACCAATGACGTCAACGAGCTTCGGACCACAGTGTAGACATTGATGCAGTACATAGCTCAGCTGAGATATGAGGTGGATGAGTTGAAGGGAAGGGGTAGCACCTCAGAGTATTTGCGTTCACCAGGACAATAGTGTACTTGTAGTCATTTGGTTTAAATTACAAAGACTTATTATGTACAATTTAATTTTTTAATTATCAATAATGATAATTTTAACTTTATATCATCAATCAACTTTTTGTTTAAACAAATCAAAATATTATACACAGATAATTCATAACTATTGAAATTATACATTAATCATAAGATAATGAAATAAAATTTAATTTCGAGATTTTTTAAAAAATTTTTAAAATTATTTTCCAGCGGAAAATACAAGTATGTCGGTAAAATCCATTACATTTACCGACATAACACCAAAAACTATCGGTAAAATGTAAGTTATTTATCAACGAAACAAAGAGTAACAATCGGTAATATTGACAGTCGTCGCCAACTTTACCGTAAGGATTTGCTGAACCATTGATATACTCACTGACGGTCATTCATAACCATCGGTAATGTTACCGACGGAATGACCAATAGCATCGACAAATATTCCGATAGAAAGAAAAAGGTCATAGGTAAATTTACCAACGGTTACAGCCAACCGGCGGTATATTCACCCATGGTTACATAAAATGTCCGTCGGTAAATTTACCTACAGTCATTTTTACGACGCCTTTGTCCGTCGGTTGATTCCATCACCAATTTATATTACCGACGGAATCAAAACGTTTTCCGTCGATAATATCTGTCACTAAACGATATTTTTCTTATAGTGTATCCAATTGTCATACCAAATAGATGACTTCTCTCCATTCCTAACTTTACAACTAATATTGGTTTTAATTTTGTCCCTAAGCAACAAGAGCTGACCGAGGAACCAAGAGTGAGATGAACTAGAGAGTCATTTGTAGTACCTTTCCATCCAGCCATTGCATGCATGAAACACATATCAAATGAGCAACAACATATAATATTTTGGTTTAGATCAGTTCTTTTATCCCTATATGACATTTGTTCATTGGTTGGAATATGTAAATCAATATGTGTACTATCTATTGCTCCTATACAATCCTAAAAAAAATAACATTACACTATTAAAATAATTATTAATTATAAAGATATAATGAAAATATTAATTTAATATATAAATGTATCTAAAAATAATGGAAAGAATTTTGAATTATGTTGAATCTCAAGAGATGTATTGGTAAAGGATGGAGGAATAATGACTCTTTTTGCAAGATGATTAAATATATATAGTAATTTGCAAAAGTACTTCAAAATTGTGTAGGTCAAATGTTGAAAGTGTTCTGCATTGACTCTAGTTGTCTCACTATGTCCTATAGTCATTAAAAAAATTGCTACTTATTCCTCCACATTCAAATAACTTGTTAACTTTAAGCCTCCTAATCTCTTCAATTCATCACATAAGCTCAAGAATATTGTCGTGCTCATTCTTAAGTTCTCATAAATCCTTATAAGATTCTCATTCAAAAGTTCTAATATCTAATGATGACCTGATAAAGTAGAAGTTCTGCATGGTTGTTTGTGTAAATGAAAATATTCATTCTCTTCTATAGCTATAGAAATAATAACTACCTTCATTAGTTCATCATTAGAATCTAATTTGAAATCCGATAAGGAAGCCATATACCTACAATGCCAAAATTAAATAACTAATAGAAACATTCAGTCAAAAGGTTTATATCAAATATTCATACAAAACATACTCTTAAAATGTTCGAACTATGGAAAAGTTCTTAATATAAAAGTGTCAAAACCAATAAGACTTCAATATGTAATAACATTAAAATATAACTAAAGAGAAATAATCCAATCCATCTTCCTTGCATCTGCCATCTTCATAAAAATCTCTCTACAAAGTGGAGAATCATGTAAAGCCTTTACTTCTTTTCTATATTGCACACCCTCAACACCCAATTCATTTAAGGAATTCAAACATTTCATCATTATATTAGTCTCTTGATTAACCAGTAAAGTTTTAAATCCATTCTCTGCAACGAATGGTGTTTCAACCAATTTTTCTCAAGTAAATTATTCTTTCTTTTCAATTGTTCACCATTTATAATCAGGACCTCTTTTAAAATGTTAGAGTGCATCTTCTTCGCCTTCTTCTTCTTAGGAGATTTTTTTCTTGGAAAAAGAACTTACAACTAAATATCTTTTTTCATTATACGAGCAACCTTCATCAACATCAATTATATGTTCCTCTTCTGTACTATTCGATGGAGATTTAATTGATGGATGTGCATGCAAACAAGTTGCAGTAATATCTTTAAAAATATGAAATAAGTCTAAAAACTCTTTGCATCTTTTTTTTTTTGGAATCGGTGAGCCATTTTATATACCTATAATGATGAAAAGAAAATATGAGAAAAAATATATAATATGATATATTAATAAACAAAGACATATTTTACCTTAAATAGATTTTCCTAACATTCATATATGTAGCATTAACTTCATCGGTGAAGAAGTTGTAACCGATTCCTATTTCTTTGAATAAGTTCTTAAAATTCTTCAATTTAACCCTTAATGCATTATATTTATTATTCAAATGAACATTAGTATACGCTTTATTAAATTTTGTTTAAAGACCTGATTTAATATTCTTCCAATAGATTTGGAAAAGGTAATAGTTGTTCGATTTCTCTTCTTCACTTCTTCAACTATTAATGAGATTAACTACATCTATATAATGTCATTCGACACTCCATCCTTTTTATTTATTTCCACACAATTATTGAAATCATTCATATAATCATATGTAGAAAAGCATCCAAGTTACTTTTCCATAGAATAACTTTACATTTAATCACATGAAAATAGTAATTAAGTTACTATTTCAATGCTATACAATTTCTATGTGAACCTGAAAATAGTAACCAAGTTACTATTTTAATGCTATATCATTTCTGTGTGAAAGTATGCACTTTATAAAGAAAAACAACACTTAAAATTGCAGAAAAGGAATTGAGAATTTAATTCTAATTGATTCATATTCTATTCTTTTAGTACTTGATTCTTGACTGAAAAGGGAAAAATAGCATTACATAGACATTTTACTAGACACCTTAGAAGGTATTAAACATGTTAGGCTTTACACCAAATTCCACCATTCTATTAAACACACGAATAACATCATTACGCAAATTTGCTCTACTATAAACTCTAAAAATGCCAGAAGATTTCTAGGCTAATGTCAAAATCTTTCCATTGTCTCATCTAAATCAAGAAATTGCACAAAATAGCGAACTCTCTGCTAGAACCCAATATCCACCATAACGTGATAACTATCTCTACTATGTTCAAAACGAAGAATTCTTTTGGCGCAAAGAAAGAACCTAAGTGCTGAGAATCCAAGATTCTTGCACCTTAGTCTCTGCTAGAACCTAATAAACCCACCATAATGTAGAAACTATAAAAGAAAGAACCTAAGTGCTGAGAATCCAAGATTCTTGCACCTTAGTCTCTGCTAGAACCTAATAAACCCACCATAA
>JAOQMQ010000006.1:17535127-17562524 GCA_027563845.1 Erythroxylum subrotundum
TTTTTTCTTTTTTTCACTCAAGAATTAATATAGTAAATACTAGTGAATTATTATTATTAATATCCTCTTAAATTATATCTAAATGTATGATAGGTTTTTTGGGTGTTTCAGGTTCAGGTTTAAACCTAAACTTATAAATCAGGTTCGGTTCGGTTAACTGTTATAGGTGCGGTTTAGGTTCGGTTAACCTAGAACCTCAAGTCAGAAACCTGAAACTGAACCATGAACCTGATTTTTCAGGTTCGGTTCGAACCGAACCTGATTTTTCAGGTAACTCAGGTTCGGTTAACCTTATTTACAGGTTCGGTTCATGCGGTTCAGGTCCGATTCACAAGTTCGCGGGTTTTTTTGAACACCCCTATAAAGAAGTGAATTTGGTATAACCCCCAACTATGAATTTGAGAAAAACACCAAAGTTATAGTAGAAAAAAGATGAGAATTTGCAAAGCTTACAATACACACATGAATAAGGACAATAATAACCTGTAAAGCTTACAAGAAACTTTGACTAAAACTTGCAAGATTTCCTCTCTCTCTCTCTCTCTCTCTCTATTGAATTACTTCTAGCATTCTATATGAGCTAAAAAATTTCCTTCGTCTTAAATCCCTTACGTATTACCTTACTAAAAATCTAAAAAAAATTATCTTAAAGCTTTTGCATATTGCCTTACCAAAATCTCCAAATAGATAGAATAAAGCTCTTCTTCTTCTTTTTCACAAATCCAAAATTCTCTTATGTAAAGCCTTTCTTCTTCTTATAAAATTCTTTATGTCTTAATGCTTCACGGTATTTGAATGAAATAAAAGTGAGATATTTTATTTAATTTCTATTTTTTTAACTGTAAATATTATTTTCTTAAGAAAAATGAATTAGATAAAAATAAACAATGGAATTGAGGTACAATTCTTAATAATAAGCTACCTAGCTACTTACTTAAAAGGAATTAAAACTAAACTAAGAAGGAGACTATCCAAGTCCAAAAAAAGACAAATAGTGGCCTTAAAAAGAAATGACATAAAAGGAGATATCCAAGATCTTTAGATCTGTCTTCATCTATGAGAATAAACCTATTGAATGGTTTGTCATTAAAGAAGATGGAGCACTTTAAAGAATATTAGGGAGAATACAAATGGCAATTTTATGAGATCCAATCACTTATAGCTCAGTTGACATGATCCTAAAGACAATCATTCCTTTAATATAGTTGATTGTGTTTATCATAAAAGAGTTTGCTTCCTTTCTTAAGTTAGAGAATATCCTGGAATTCCTTTCCCTCTAAATGGAATAGATTGTGCAGCATAGAGAAATTCTAAATGCTCTTACTTTCTCTTTGCTTCTATGTTTGATAGTGCACGCTCAGTCAATGATTTGTCTTTAACAATCAAAATTACTATGCAAGTTGTAGATCTGAAGGACTTTTGCCTAGGTAGCCTTGACAAAGCTGCATTTAAAGAATAAGTGATCGAGATTCTCTGGTAGGTTGCTACAAATAGGACACATTTGGTTACCAAAAGTTTCAAAGTACAATTTGAAAGCTTTGGGAAGTTTGTATGGACCATACTAGGTCAAATCAGAGTACTTTAGGGATAGATTCTTTAGAAATTTTAGTACATGATTTGTTAGTAAAGCAACCTAAGTTATGCTTTGTCTATAATACCTTATCTTCCTTCCTATATTCAAGTTGATAGTTAGGCATTGCATTAGCAATATGTAAGATTGATTCATATGAGACTGTGGCCATATCTAAGAGTTAGGGAGTGCTTAGTTAAGGAGTATGAGAATAAATCAATAGGAAATGAATAAATGATAATGGTTGGTTATTTATTATGACTGATTGAATAGTTTTTTCATACCCCAATTTTAGGTAATAGTATATCCCCTCCATGTGTGAGAGGAATGGTTTTGATTCCTGCAAACATTAATATTTTTTAATTTTTTAATTAAATATAATTAATATATAATTAAAATGTAATTAATTAAAATATAAAATATAATTAATTAATTAAGATATATCTAATTAATTAATTAAAATTAAATTAAATTAAATTAAATTAAATTAAATTAATTAAAATCTATTTAAGATGTAATTAATTAAAATATAATTAAATTATTAGTTAATTACAATGTAATTAATTAAAATGTAATTAATTAAAATATTATTCATTAATTACTTAAAATATAACATCATTTGCATTATCAGAGGAATGTAAATTGTATTAAACTATGTTACTTGATTTCATTATAGCAATAAAATGGTGGATATTATGGTTATGTTGATGAATTGTACAATATTTTGGATGATTAAACTATATTTTGAGGATATTATGTAACTAATGATATGTTGATGCAAGAAAATACTGGATTATTTTTTTTTCTTCAAGAGCTATTGGAAAGGAAATACCGCAATATACTTGATTTTAAACATTCTGTTATTATAAATAGGGTGTATATATTTAATATAATCAATTAAAATATATTTAAATTTTGATATAAAACAAATTTTTAACAAATTTTTATTTCTCAACATTTTTAACAAACCAACCACCATTATTGATAATGGTAATCATTCATTCATCTTAATCATTTATTCATTCTCATTCCTCACTATATTTATTCTCATTATCATTCTCATTGCCCTCTGTAACCAAGCACCCCCTTATTGTTAATAATCAATACAACCTTAAAGGAAAAAAGGATTATTTTAAAAGCAATAGGTAAAAGAAATAGAGGATCACTAGGGTGCCAACAATTATATCACAATCAAGTATTTTTCCATTCTCTATTATGTTTCTAGTGAAAATAACATAAGCATTTGGATCAAGGATCAAGTGGTGTTAGCTCTAATTGGAACTTTCCACCAACTTTGGCCTTTTAGGTACTGAGTATGTACCTATTTTAACCAAAAAGATACTTTATCCATAAATAGCTTCTAGGTTCTTTACAAGAAGAACCTTATTCATTGTTTGTCTTAATCCTATGTCCCCCCTTACTCTTTAGATGTACAAACCTTCATCCCTTTAACCTTGGCTTTAGAGTTGTTACTAAGATTCCTATTATGGAGATAGTTCTTCAGAAGCCTTTCAATTTCCTTTGTGACTATAATTGGGAAGAAGAGGTGACAACACCAATAGACCTACAAACTGGAAAGAATAAATTTTATAAATTAATCTTACAACTATTAAGAGGAACTTGTTTTTCCAATTTCCGTCCCTCTTGTGAATAACATCAAAAATTGGTTTGCAATCATAATAAGTTAACCTTGAGGTAACTATAGGAAGTGCAATATATTTTGAATGGGAGATGAATGATAAACGATTATTTGTTTATATTTATATACCCATATTTAGTGTGTTTTGCTTGTTATTTAATAATTTTATAGTATTTTTGGTACTTAATTTGCTTCAAGTTTATTTTTTAGGTGATAATTGCCTTTATAGACCAAGAGAAAATATATTTGGGGTCAAATTGTGGCATGGAATGAAAGAATTGGAGCAATTGTGGAGATACATAGTAGTGTATAGGGACTGTGTAAGTTGTGTGGAGCTTCAAAGATATAATTCTTGCTTGTGTGAAGTTACATGCTCATGTATGTTAAGATAGAAGACAATGAATATTGCCCATGCAAGTCTTTGTGACCATGTAAAGTCATGAATTGAGGTAGTTTTGGAGATACATGGTCACCTACACAACTGTGTAAGTGCCCATGTATATAAGGATATTATGAAGGCTACATAAAAAGAGGAGATTATAGGCAAATTGAATGCAGAGAGAGTCAGCTATAGTTGGTAGTGACACCTCAAATGGAAGAGAAAAATAACAAAAAATATTCTACACATTATAAAGAAGAAGATCAAAAAGTGGGAACATCAAGTCAACTCTAACTTTCCAGAAATTTCCAGACCAAGACATTTAAGCTTATTCATTATTTTCTTATTCTATTTCATTGCCTTGGATGTTAAGTCTGAATAGTTATGTTTTGAACATGATTATGGAATTCTAAATCTATATTAAGGTTTATTCTTGAATTATTTTGTATAATTAAATTCAATTTATTAATGCTTATACTTAATAAGAAATCAAGAGATTGAATCAAATTTATTATCTATGTTATGTTGCACAATGAGAGTTGGTACCTTAATAGACTTACAAATATAAGGTTAATAAATAATTGAAGATAGATCTTAATTATGAGTTAATTATCCTTAGGATTGACTCACATCCAATTAAGTAGTTAGGAGTAGTTTTGGAAATTGAGAGACTACGACTCAACTTTTATCTATTTCAATTAGTATTACTTGATTAGATATCAAGAGAGGGTAATCAAAACCTTAGGATATCTAGGATCAAGCATAATTGAATTAACAAGGCAAAAGGAAAACGAAACAAGGATACAATAACCCATAAGTTTCCATTATTGAGTAACTTCAATTTCATTACTATCTTTATTGGTTCAATTGTTCAGTATTATTAGTTTATTTTAATTTCAGTTAATTTAATCTTTTATTAACTTAAACAAAATGCATTCAAATTGCTAGGTAACTAATATAATCCTCTTAGGAATGTTATCTTGTGCACTATAATATACGATTCATATACTTGTGGTATTGCATATATTAAAACAAGCAACAATATATGAGCTAAAAACTAGATATACTAGCCACTGCTTCTAATATTCTCTTAGTGCTAGCAAAAAAGATGAGGCTGCTTTTGGCTCCACCCTAAAAGCTATCAGAAAGAATCTAGTGAGTTTAAAAGCACCTTAATGGAGTTTAGATACGCTTTATAAAAAAATCAAGATAACATTTGCAAAGGTAAGATTAAATAACTTAAGTTTAGAGCATATATAGAGGAATTAGAAGGACTTGGAAAGTATAATGTTCTTTTTAGCAATTCTCAAGAAAGCTTCAATGCATATACTAAATGGGTCAGGAGAAAGATGGTTCCTTTACCTTAATCATCTTGCTCCTTAGAAAGTGTTTGTAGGTTCACCATTGATGAGAATCTCAAAAGTGGTGGTAATACATAAGTTGATTCAGTTGATGAACTTAAAGGAAAATCTAAATGCCTTTAAAACCTTAAGTAGGAAACCCCATTCAATTAAGTCAATGTTTTGTTCAAATCAATTTTAAGTGCATAACTTTTGATAATGACATTTTTGTGATAATTCTTAAATAAACCTTGGGCTAATAGGATATTATCACTAATACTTCTACCCTTTATGAATTCTTATTGAATGAAATCAATAATGGTCTATATAATTGTATTTAGTATATTAGCAAGCATCTTACAAATGATTTTATAAATAACATTGTAACATGATATGGGTTTATAGTCAATTGAAACGTTAGGGTTATGGGTTTTAGAAATAAGGCAAATGAAAATTATGTTAAGTTCCTTATGTAACTTACCTAAGTTAAAGAATCATAGAACTATCTTGGTGATAATGTCCCCAACTAAGTTCCAAGACTTATGAAAGAATAGTGCATTTAAGCCATTAGGTCTCAGGGAACTTATATCTTGTGTAAAAGATGCAAATGATACCGTAAAGCACTTATATTTTAAATACAGTGTCTCCTTCAGCATTTGGGAAATAATTTTGAGGCTTTATAACAAATCTCGTAACACCCCCTATACGGAGCCTACAAGCACCTATACCTCGACACCCAAATTCTAGTATATATATTCATGCATACAATTCTATTCATTTATAGGGATTGTGATCACTCATTTTTCTATTCAATGCAGTACATATACATATTACAAAATTTCATATCCCTTAACATTATCATTTAAAAGTAGTATTACATTATTACATTCATATGGTAATCCAAAAGAGATATTACACAAAACTTAAATTCTTAATTACAAATTGTTAAGAAACTACAATTTCCTTCATTACATATACAACCATTCTTTAATCAGAAGACACATCCAAAGGTACTTTTACTTCTAATGGTTAGCCTTGGTCCCTATAGATGATCCATGTACCTTACTCCTATTACTTGGACCTGCACGGATTAACACCCGTGCTAAGCTTGAAAGCTCAGTGAGGAAACACTTAGTTTGGATGACCACTCATAGCAATCATCTGCTAAGCATACACACATTCATGAATATCATACACTCATGTAAACAATGATGAAAAAATTAAGCAAAGTACATAATGAAAATATGCTTCAACCATAAGCTGTAAATTTACATTTATAAACCAAATATTGATTTCCAAAGCTCATCAATCCAAATTATTCATGTTCTCATATTGTATCTCTTATTTATAACTATTTAAATTCCTTTCTATGTTAAGCCTGCACATTCTTGTGGGTGTGGACAACAGGAGTTGTGGATATCCTAAGATGCCAAAATGTGGATACCCGAAGGCATCGAATTATAGATACCTAAAGGTATTGAATTGTGGATACCCAAAGGTATTGAACTATGGAGACACTATGGTCTCGAAATGAAGGCACCAATGGTGTCAAACTGTAGTAACTGCGCTATAACCCTATAGGCATGCCTATCTATCCATTACCAAGACAATGAAGCAGGCACTGTAACATTCTCCTTTAATCATTTACAAATTTCATGATTAATATATTAACAAATCATATGATATTCATTTAAAATCATAAAATCTGTTTTTAAGTTCATACATGCAAGTCATAACTTATCACCACTAAGGGTATCAAAATCACACTTGTATAATCATACTATGCACATATAAGAAATAAATATGCATATAAATCATCTAAGTAAATGTAAATTTTCTTTAACATGCATTATGTTCAATCTTAAGTTTCAATGTTTAATCACCCATTTCATATATGGTCATTCATATTTCATTTATTTCTAAGTGCTTGAAAATTTTCTTAAACATTCAAAAAGGTTCTAATATGATTCGGTAAAAAAAGGGAAGCCAAAAACTCGAAATAGTGCAAATTGTGTTAAGCACAAGGTGGGTCTAAAATGGGCAACCAAAACAGCCCGGAAGCAAATTACACGATGGTCTCCACTTGTTCCAAAATTTTCACATAGCAAACGTTCAACTTAGGCCTTGAGGTCTTCTAAACGTATGTTTCCTATGTCTTTGATTTCCATATCATCAAATATTGGGCCATTTGAACTTTTAAATTATGAGATAAGTAACAAACATCATAAGTCGCTCGAATACAGGGGCAGCACCAAGTCATCATTTTCGATTTCAATTTCAAATATCATAAAGCTAGAATTAGATCCTGGTCTCTTCTATAAAGTCTTATTTATATGTCTTAGTTTCATCTCCAATTGGAATCACCCAATTTGGAGGTCAATAAGCCGAGGTATGGCTAAAACAATGGGACTGGTTTAAGTGAACCGAGAACTAAGACATAATTTCACTAAACGTTACTCTCTCTTGTCATATTCAACCAATTCCAAGAAAAGTAACACCAAAAAGTCACTCCAGCAACCATTGGATGTCTAAATAAATCTTTTTACACATTCAAATATGAATACATACAGAAATTAACTAGTGTAGTCCTAAACCTTGAAAGTTGTCAGTTAGCTCTTCTTCTAGTACTCTTCCTTCTGTTCCCCTTTAGCTTTGCTTGATTCACCAACTAAAACACCACAAATATATATCTCAATCCCAATTCCAACCTTACAATTCTAATTCTTCATGAACAAAGCAAGAAAAGATGAAGATGAGAAGAAAGCCACTAACTTTTACCTTGATTTTCACCTAAGATTAGCTTGATTCCTTATGCAAAATGATGTGATTAAGGAGATGGAATGGAGAGGAAATGAGAAGAGAAAATTTTGGAGTTAAAACCCTACATACATGTCCCTCTCCCATCTCTTCTACTCCCCTTTTCATGAAGTGTCTAGTCTTAGACACATGTTTCAATCCCATTAGACCATATGTTGATTTTCGGGGAAAAAAATTGCACATTTGGTCCTTCTTCTTCCTTTAGTTACCACATTGGCATACAAAATCATCAATTGATTTCATTCTAGTCCATCTTTCACATATAATTATTCATATCCATACCTAAATGATGAAATTACTAATTTACCCCCACCTTTTAAATTAATTACCATTATTTCCCTTAATATACTTAGATACACTTAATTCTTTATGTTCACTTATTAATACACTCTATACATATTATAATGCTTCTAGGGTATATATTAGGGCCTTACAAATCTGCACTAAGGAAGTGGAATGACTTACTATAATGGTGTTATCAAAATCAAAAGAATTAAAAAAAGGGGATTAGATTGCGTTTAAAGTAGCTTTAGCTTATACAATACATAGAATTTGGCTTGAAATAAATAAAAGAATGTTTAAATCTAGAGCAACTGGTGGAAGAGGAATTATGATCTCTACTACTCTATTCATAAGAAAATGCTGGCACATCATCTTTAATAAATTTGTAGTGTAGCATTATGGAGACTTGAATAAGGGATGCTTGTTGAAGCTGACCAGAAAAGAGTGTTTTTTAATTTATCTAGGAACTTTCTCCAGATGTGTAATTTATAATCTATGAAAATTGCAAAAGGATAAAGGTACTTAGCCTCAATTAGCTATAAACTAGTTAGGGGACAACGTCTACTTTTATTCCAGATTGATTTGTTTCTCTTTGCCATTGTTTATGTTTACTAGTTCTTTTTGTTACTAGACTATTCATTCAAGGCTGTCATAAAATCCCTTAGCATATCATATGGCTTGGTTTTAATTAGGCTTAAAGTTATTGCATGGATTGGGTATTGTTTGTTTTTTTCATCCCTTACACTTTCTTTCTTTATAAATTTTTCCATCTGGTCTAGGTTTACTATCCCTATTAGTTTAGCTCTTTTTGTTTATAATTTTCAAGACGTTTGTTATGTTTTAACGGTCCAATACTTGATTTTAGAATTCTACAGAATCTTAATTGCCAGTATTGGTTAAGATTTTGGACCATTGAATTTTTTATTTGCTTGTGGTCATATGCACTTGTGATTTTTAAACCTATTTATTTTATTAATAATCCTTATTTCCTCTCTCAAGTTATATTGGAGTTGTTTAGGGACTTGTGGGAATTGTCTTCTTTAGCTTGTGTTGGGCATTAGGATAGGAGTGGTGGCTTTGACTAAGGATAATAAAGGGCTAGTCCTTCTGTGAGTTTTGGATTTAAAAGAAAAGATATGACAAATTATAGATACATTGTTGAAACATCAGGACCCTTACAAGGAAGTATTTAGAATTGGAGGAGATTTTTAACAAATATAAGATTCATATAGTATGCATCAAAGTGGTCAGGGACTAAAGCCAAAGAGATTAATGGGTTCAAACTTTAGTACTCAGGGTGTCCAAGATGGCATAAAGGGTTAGGTATCCTAGTTGTTAAGGAATTTATAAACCAAATTGTGTAGGTAAAAAGGAATAATGATATGATTATTTCCATAAAGACTATGGTGAAAGGAGTTCTTTTTCAATGTGATGTGTGCTTATGCACCTTAAATAGGTTTGGAAAAACAACTTAAATGTCAATTTTGAGAAGACCTAGAAGGGGTGATTCAACAGATCCTCATTGAAGAGAAAGTTATTCTAGCAGGAGACTTTAATGGTCATATAGGGGCAACCTCAGATGGATATCCAAGGACTCATAAGCGTTTTAGGTATGAGGATAGGAATGATAGTAGGACTGCTTTTGAGTGAATGATACCCAATTCTTTTTTAAGAAAAAATAGGAGCACTTAGTGACTTTTAAGAGCAAAATCACAAAAACTTAAATTGACTACTTCCTTGTAAGGCGGAGTGATCGACTTAGGTTCAAGGATTGTAAGGTGATATCGAACACTTTCTTGTCAACTCAACATAAAATGTTAGTTTTGGATCTTATAATTAAGGAATGGAGGAATAAGAAAAGTCCTAGGTGGTGGAATCTGAAAGAGGTCACAATAAAACAACTTAGGCATAGAGTAATAAATGGAGATGAATGGAAATTGGAAGAAGATGTTAACCATATGTGAGAGAGAGTAGTGACTATTTTAAGAAATACAACTAAAGAGATCTTAGGAGTTTCTAAAGGGCCTAGGGGCAGTAAGATAGAGCCTTAGTAGTAGAATGAAGATGTACAAGAAAAGGTGTCTAAAAAGCTTTATTGGATAATACGACAGAGGAAGAGAGAGTAGCTAATAGAGAAAGTTACAAAATGGCAAAGAAAGAGGCGACCAAGACAATCTCAATAGCTAAAAGCAAAACTAACAAACAATTGTACCAAAGATTTAAAAATGGAGAGAAGGACATTTTTAAGCTAGAAAGAGTTAGGGAATAAAAAATGAGAGACTTAGATCAAGTTTTTTTTTTTATATAAGAGATAAAGGAGGACGGGTGCTTATGGATGAAGATGACATCAAGAGAAGATGACTGAGGTACTTCTATAGCCTTTTTAATGAAGGCATAGAGGACAATATCTCTTTAAGTGATATGAGCACATTTAAGGGGGTTTCCTAACTTGACTCGTTGTAGGCAAATTATAAGGAAACAAATTAAAAGAGCTTTGAGAGAGATGAAGAGTGGAAGGGCAGTAGGGCCTGATAAGATACCCATAGAGGTGTGGAAAAGCCTAGGCGTAAAGGAGTTTTACTTGGCTAGCCAAGCTTTTTAATGTGATCCTTACGTTTGCCAAAATGACGAATGAGTGGATATTTAGTTTGTTAATTCCTCTATATAAGAAAAAAAAAAGGGGACATCTAAAATTATAACAACTGTAAAGGCATTAAACTATTTAGTCACACCATAAAGTTGCGAGATAAGGTAATTGAGAAAAGATGCTCCTATCCAAGAGAACTAGTTTGACTTCATACTAGGAAGGTCCACAACAGAAGCTTTACATCTCCTTAGAAGATTAATGGAATATTACAGGGAAAGACAGAGTAAGTTATACGTGGTTTTAATTGATTTAGAGAAGGCATGTGATAGGGTACCTAAGGAAATTATGTGGAGTTGTTTAGAGTTTAAAGGAGTTCCTATGACCTATTTACAAATTGTTAGGAATATGCATGAAGGGGTAACGACTAGAGTAAAGACGATAGGAGGAGATATAAAAAATATTTTACCGATATTAGGCTACACTAAGGCTTCTCTTTGCGCCCTTTTTTATTTACAGTAGTGATGGATGAGCTCCTCAAGAATATTCTAGGGGATGTGCCTTGGTGTATGTTGCTTGCTGACGATGTTGTCTTAGTGGATGAGAAAAAAAAAGGTGTCAATGTCAAGCTATAACATTAGAAGGATACATTAGAGTTGAAGGGCTTTATATTGAGCAAGACTAAGATTGAGTACTTAGAGTGTAACTTTTCAGGCCGTAGGGTGGCCTCCAATATGGAGGTAAACATTAGTTTAGAAGTTATACCACGAAAGGAGTGTTTTAAGTACCCAGGGTTTATCATCCAAGCAATGGAGAGATCGATGAAGATATAGTCCACTGTATTATATTAGGGTGGCTTAAATGGAGAAGTGCATCAAGAGTTTTATGTGACAAAAAGATACCACTCAAGCTTAAAGGTCAATTCTATAATTTAGCAATTACATCGGCCATACTATATGGGACAAAATGTTGGCCTATCAAACAAATGTATAGTCATAAGCTAATGAGGGTGAAGATGAAGATGCTTCATTGTACCCTTACTAGAAGAGATAAGTTTAAGAATATATTGATAGGAGACAAATTAAAAGTGGCTAGTACTAATGAAAAATTAAAAGAGATAAGGTTTAGATGGTTCAGACATGTTAAAAGGAGACACATTAATGTTCCAGGAAGAAGATCTGAGAAAATAGTACTTAAAGACTATAAGAGGAAAAAAGGAAGAACTAAGAAGAAATAGAGGGAAGTGATTAAGAATGATATAGCTCTATTGAAACTTACTGAGGACATGACCCGTAATAGAAAATTTTGGTGTACTAGGATATGGATAAAGGAGCTCACTTAGGGATTTAAATGTTTTCCTTTAAGTCTTTCATTTTATAGTTAGCCTTAATATTTTGATTACATAGTACTTCCCTCCTATTTATTTAGCCTAAGCAGCTTCCTACTTAGTTTAATTATTTTCTGGTAATGGTTAGTTTGATTTATTCTTATACTTGTCTTTTTTCTGGTTTGTGTATTTATTTACTTATTTTATCTTTTATTATTAATCTTTAACATGTTCTATGTATACTATATTATATATTGCTACATATTTTTATATTTTTATTTATATGTATTTATTTATATTTTTTATATCATTATTTTGCATTAAATATGGGCTTATTGGAAATAATTTCTCTATTTGGTAGAAGTAAGGTTGCGTATTACTGGACCTCTTTAGACTCCATGTTTATGTGGGACTCTTATTAGGTGATGTTGTTGTTTTATTGATCAGAGATGGATGAACAGAAGAAAGATTATATGGTAGCAACATCTGAAGAGGGGCATTTGGAATTGCCTAGAACTCCTTTAAAATGTTAAAAGAGCAAGTGTTTTTAGATCCTCCTAATTATGCCAACCGGTCTTTGAGCTATCCATAAAAAAGTTGATTCTATTAAAATCATTCATACTCAAAAATGGAATTGTGGAAAATTCTAATGTTTCCATCCCTATTTAAACATAAAACTCTAGATCATTTTCTAAGGACATAGTTGTGGTTTTTAGGGTTTGAAGTAGTTTTAAAGAGCCAAAATTTTCTTATTTAATATTTTATTATTCCTTAGAGAGGCAGAGAGAATGTTTTGTACCCTAGTTAGTGTATCCTTGATGATATTTGTAGCTTGCAGAGTATCAACTCCTATTTTTGAGTTAAGCCTTTTGAGCTCTTCCTTAATAGTATTAAGTCAAAAGTAAAATTTAAAAGACTTACACCCCTTAACTAGAGAAGAGAGGCCTCTAGAGACTATATCTTGAAATTCAAAATGAGTTGGATAGGAATTTCTTAAATATATATGGACTTCTCATATAGCTGCTAATATTGAGGTGAACATCAATAAGAGAGTGGTTTGAGACCATTGGAGCTAGGAGTTCATAGCTACTCTTGGTGAATGTTGAGTTCTAAGCTCTATTGATTAGAGCACGATCTGATTTTTTTTCTCAAAACTAGTTTCCCTTTTTTTATTACTTTAGGTGTATTAAAAACCTCTATAGGTAAGGTCCTCCAGTCCATTATTAAACAAATAATGTTTAAAGTCATTATCTTAGATTTTGGAAGTGGTGTATCCTTTTGCTTAATGTGCAAATATAATGTTGTTAAAATTACCAACTACAAGATAAGGATGGGTGATTAAGCGCATAAGCTAGTCATTATATTGCCAAAGAGAAAGCCTTCGAGATTACAAGTTGTGGACATAGAAAAAATAATTTCCATTTAGGTGTTGCAAGAAAAATATATTTAGAAAGATGAATGAATTGGTCAAAAGGTCTTGATCATCTTCTATAATGAAATTGGGATCAAAAGCTATAATGATCTTACGATTATAGTGGAATTTGTGGTTCAATAGAGTCTTCCAATTATTGCTAATAAACCAGAGTCTTTATGAAAGCAGTTAGCTTTTATTTTAGTCTCTAAAAGGCTAATAAAAAAAGGGCTTTCTAAAGTAACACATCCTTCAATGCTTGTTGTTTATCAGGATTATTTAACCCTCAAATGTTCTATATGAGGATGGATATTCTCTTAGAGTTTTAAAGGAATCGATTCTCTTCTTTTTGCTAAAAGTATCTCCTCACAATTATGAAAGGAAATTCATCATCTTTTAAGGCAGAACTATATGGTTCATTGAGTCTAAATCTTAGAAGTGCCAAGATCAAGTGAATTAAGCTCATCAACTGCAATCTCCTCCCTAGGGGTAAAATAAGGAGCCCTTCATACATTATATTAGGAAGAATGTTTAGTAAGAGGAAAGCAAATTGGTACCTAAGCAAGTTCACTTCTTCCAAAGTTAGAGCAAAGGATTCATTACAAGTGTTGCGCATTGGTTCACTAGATTTGTAAGTAGGATCCACTTATGGCTTAGGATGTGCTTTATAATAAGAGTTGGCTTCCTTAAGTTCTTAGTAAAAGCCATTAGTGAATATCCTTCTCGTAGCTTTATGTATTTTGTTGACAGATTGAAGGCTTGGTTTTTAGGGGTAGGATAAACTTGTTTCTACTTCAATGAGGCCTCCTCCATCATTTTGTCTGAAGATTCTTAAGGTATCATGTAGCTTCTTGTGGTTATTCACTTCCACACAATTTTTTGAAAAACCAACTCTCTTTATTCCAGTAGTATGCTCATCAAGACAAATAGGTTTTTTATGTGTGTTGACAAGGTTCCTAAGACCAAATATGGACTAGTACTCAATAAGAATGTTATGAAAATTGATTCAGACAGGGACGATCTTAGATTTTTTCCTACTAAAGGCCATGTCTACCTTCCACTTTTGGACAAATATGGGTTTCCTGAAGAAGTGTCATGGATCTATTGCAATAACCTTATTAGCCGAAAGCTCATCTGCAAATCTAAAGAGAAAGAAGTCATCTTGTCACTAATATTTGCACTAACCCAAGTTTTTCCCATCTAGAAGTTCTAAAAATATTATAATTTATAACGGATTGATCTTTTTGTTAATCAAATTATAATATCCATATTTGTGTTTGTAATTGTAATTGTAATTGTTAATTATTTTTATTCTAATATTACTTTCCTATTTCTTGTTTTACTTACTATTTTAATATATTTTAATACTTTGTATATATTATTACCTAAGCTTTTAAAATATTTATTAAAACAAGAAATAAATAAACTAAATATAAAACCCTTAGAATGAAAGAACAATGCACTCAATTACTATTATTTCAATTGCCAAAATAATAATAATAATAATCACTTATTATAAGAAATTAGGACTAATATGATAGTAGTTAAAGTTATTGATAAATAATTAAATTATTATATAAAATATTAGAAATATTATCTAGAATTTGATCTCTTTAATCTTAAATATTTGTGTGATATGTTCTCAAAATAAAAATATTTTTGAAATATTTAATAAAAATGTTAGACGAAGATTTAATCATAATAACCATTTGGAGTAATTATTATAACAACCACAATTAAAAATAATAATAATGATTCAATTCGTCAAAAAATAAAATTTATTAATTATAAAAATAACAACCAATAAATATTAATTAATGAGCATGTTTAACACTAAAACTTTTCAATTTTACTTCAAAGTTTCTTCCATTGGTATTTAAAGCAATTATATCAATGTTTTAAATTTTTTACCGTATCGGTTAGAAAATACTATACCGGCCAAAAATAGTATGAAATTATCCTCATGGGTACCAGTCCTTAGTATCGAAAATTTCGCGTAGTATTGGTCAGTATTATATGGGTACGGATCATCGGTATAAGAAATTTCGCGTAAGACTGGACGGTATGTTAAATACCGGTTAGTATTGTAACTTTTGAAAAGTATAGGGAATTCTTTGCCAAAAAAAAACAAATTTTTTTACAAAAAAAATACCCTCTGACTCTTCTCCCTCCCTCCTTCTCTCATTTCTGATTTCTAAAAAAATTACCCTCTGACTCTTCTACCTCTCTCCTTCTCTCATTTTTGATTTCTCTCTCGCACATTCTCACCCTCTCTCGCTCTCCTCTCTAGCGGCAGCCTCTCGCTCTTCGACGACGACACCACGAACCACCGCACCACTCTTCAGTCTCCACGCCACCCTCGCACTACTATCCTCCATGCCACCACCGCACCACTATCCACCACGCCATCACTCCACACAACTACCACCACACCCCTTCGAGTTGTCCACCGCTACCACCATTACTCTCTATCACCGCTTCCAGCCATCCACCACTACCAGAATCGCCAGATTTAGAATAGATCCAAATCCAAACCTAACATGACCAGACATTGAATTGGCTTTTCTGATTTTTTGGTGTAGTTTTTGCTCTCAAATATGAAAAACAATTACATTATATTTGGTTGAGTGTATGCTTTGTGATGGTTGAAATTTCTAGAAATTGTTAGAAATTGGAATTGTTGGAAATTGAAATTGTTTGAAATTGTTGAACCTTGAAAACTTGGAATTGTTGGAACCGTTAGAAACTGGAATTATTGGAATTGTTGGAAATGTTGGAAACATGGACTTGTTAGAATTCTTGAAATTCTTGGAATTGTTTGTGAGAGTTGGTGTAAAATTGTTTGCGTGAAATTCTTAGAAAATTAATAGATTGGAAAATCTGAATTTGAAGTTTGGAATTGTTTGTGTTAGTTGGTTCAATTTTAATATAATTTAGACATTGTCAATTTATGAAGCAAATTAATGGTTTGTAAAATTTGAATTTGAAATTTGAAATTGTTTGTGTGAGTTAGCTCAATTTTAATATAATTTAGGCATTGTCAATTTATGGAAAAAAAATTAATGCATTGGAAAATTTATGTCAGAAATTAAGAATGTTGATTAAAATTGTTTAATGAAAAATTGTTAAATCAAAGTTGGGAATTAGGATTTTAGTGACAATATTGATTAAAATTAGTTTAGAAAAAAAATTAATTATAAGCATTATAAATTCAATTGTATAAGTAAACAAAATATATTAGTTTATAGTTGAATTATGAGATAACATAAAGTAAGTTACAAACTTATAGTTGTGAGCTATGGTTGAAGTTAAATATGTTATAACTGTAAGTGTATGTCTTTAGTTTATGGTTAAATGATGTAATCATATAAATTGAGTTATAGTATATAAGATGTATTAAATTGTTGGTTTTTGACTTATTGGTGAATTGTGTTGGAAGAAATTGAATTGTGTATGGTGTAAGCATACAAAATAAGATATATTATATAAGATGGATGTGCGTATTATGTAATTGTGTGGATGAAATTGAATGGTGTATGTTGTAATCATACAAAATGAGTTATAATATATAAGATGTATATGTGTATTATGTAATTGTGTTAGTTTAGACTTTTGAGTTAAAAAATATATATTTTGTGATAGTAGTTGATAATGAAGTTATGTGTTCTTTATTTTGATATATATCTTCATTTATTTTTACAGATAAATGGAAGGAAATTTAAGTAATCTTGATCATTCAACCGCTTTAGGAAGATACAATGATCCAGCTTGGGCTCATGTTACATTGGTTCCTAGTCTGAAGAACTATACTATTTGCTTGTTTTGTAACAAGCGTTTAAAATGTGGAGGAATCACTTGATTAAAGAAGCATTTAATTGAGGTTAAAGGAGAAGTGAAACCTTGTAAAAAAGTGAGTAATTATGTGAAGTGACAAATGAAAACTTTGCTTGAAGAATGTCAACACAAGAAAGATGGAAGGGAGAGATTGAATTATGAAATTGGTAGTGAAAGTTGATTTGCTGGCATTCATGATGATAGTGGAAATGTTGAAAGTGGTAGTGTTCCTTCCCAGCAAAAAGTGAATGTTGCATCTAGACATGATGCTAGGAAAAGAAGAACGTAGGTGTTGAATATTTTTGCACCACGAATAACTCCTAGAGCTTAACCTTCAATTCGTAGTTCCATGTAATTAAGAGAAGTGGCTCACAATGTAAATATGGCAATGACTAGATGGTGTTATGATTCAGGTGTAGCATTCAATGCTTCTCAATCTTATAATTATCAGCGTATGGTGGATGTTATAACCTCTTATGATCTATGATACAAAGCTCCTTCTATTGATGATTACAGAGGTAAAATTTTGAGTTGATCAGTTTATAAAATTAAAAGTTATTTGGAAGAAAGAAGAATGGATTAGGCTACTTATGGGTGTTCAATTATGTGTAATGGTTGGACAAATAGAAGAAATAAGTCTATTATTAATTTTTTAGTCTATTATGCAAAAGGCTAAATTTTTCAAGTCTATTGATACATTTGACCTTGTTAAGAATACTAATACTTTATTTGAAATATTCGATGAAGTTATGAATGAAGTAAGGCCAAAAAATATTGTTCAGTTCATTCTGACAATGATTCCGCTTATAAAGCGAGAAGAAGAAGATTACAAAGCAATTTTTTTGCGGATTCCTTTGTGTTGCAAATTGCATTGACTTAATACTGAAAAATATAAGGGATGCCAAATATTTTCCTATTATTGATGAGAATGTGCAAAAAGTCAAAAAGGTGACCAAGTTTATCCATAATCATGCATAGGTCTTAAATTTAATGAGAAAGGATTGTACCAATGGTAAGAATTTGTGTCATCCTGCTGTTACAATATTTACAACAAATTTCTTATCACTTCAGTATTTTATTGTGATGAAGAAATAGTTGAGACAGATGTTTAGAAGTGATAAGTAAGATGTATCTCAACATACTAGATCTAATGCTGGATTGGAGGTTTTCAAAATTATACTTGAAGATACTAAATTTTGGTCCTAATGCCACTTTGTCATCCGAGTTTGTGAACTTTTAGTGATGGTACTTCGTTTGGTTGATAGTGATAAAAAGACAATAATGGGTTACTTTTTTATGCCATGGAGAGCGAAGGAAGTAATCAATTCCAATATGAAAATTAGATCTTCTTTGTACATACCTTATCTTGCAATCATCAACGACAGATGGGAAAGACAACTTTACTCTCTGTTGTTTACAGTTAGAGCATTTTTGAATCCTAGTGTCTATTTTAGACCAACTTTTACAAAAAAAAGCTGAAGTTAATAGGAATGATATTAACTATTACAACAGTTATTGTCCATGAGATGATGCAAGATCTCACAAACTCACAAATGAAGCTTTATAAGCAGTCATTTGGGAATTTTGGGATGCTAATTGCTATTCGACAAAAAGCAAAACTTAATTCAAATATTTATTTTTTCACTTTTTTACTTGTTAAAAATTAATTATCATTTTATTTTGTTTATAACACTACTTTTGTTATCTTATGACCTAAAGTTTCTTGTTATGACCAATTTGGATGTGGTGATCCAAAATTGCAAAGATTTGCAATTCAAATTCTAAGTCAATGTGTGGTGCAACAGGTTGAGAAAAGAATTGAAGCACATTTGAATCCATCTACTCCAAGAAAAGGATTGGAGCACAAGAGATTGAATGATTTGGCCTTCGTTTAATACAATTTAAAGCTCCAGGAAGGTATATTATTATTATTATTAAGTTATATATAATTTCTTATATTTTTTAATAATTAAAATTTATTGTTTACTAAGACTCATAATAGAACAAGTAGTTCGGTAGATCCAATTTACATTGATAATATCGATCTTTTGGCGAATTGAATTTTTAAGAAATCGAGTTTGATAGATGTGAGTGACTTGGAAGATAATTTTGGATGAAAAAGCATGTCATTTAATGCAATGAATTTAAATGATGATGATGATAAAGTTCATCTCAATGATAAAGATTTTGTACTAAATAAGAATTAAGGTCAATGCAGTTATAAATGGTATCTCCTTGTAGACGATTGAATGAAGCTCCAGGTTTTTGTTTCTCCTCTTCTTTTAATTTTATTTATATTTGATGTATATGTTAAATTAGAATATATGCAATTTAATTGTAAATATTTTTATTTCAAGTTTCACTTTTACTTGGTTGTTTCCTCGTCACAAACTCTTATTATAAATTGTAATAGTTAGAGAGTTAAGGATATTTATTATTATTTTTATTTGATATTTTGATGTAATTATTATTTATTATACGATGAAATTGTAATATTTTGCATACTTTATATTATTCTTAATTTTATATTTGTATGATGATTAAATAATTTTTTATATTAACTGTGATTAATTATTTATATGTGGAATATTTGAAATTTAATGTTAAAAAATAAATTGTTGTTATTTTAAATTTTATTATTATAATTTTTAGAGATAAAATTGATATAAAATTATAAAATATACAATGTAATATATTAATAGATTATTTTATAATTTTTAAAGATTATTTTATAAATTCAAAAGCTTGCTCGAAATGGGACATAATATTGTCTGATATCAATATAATACCGAACCAAAATTTAATCCTGTGCTAATATTGGTACAATATTCGTTTCATTGAATTCCATTCTGGCTAGAGTATAAAATTAAAATGTAAAAGATTCCGCTGGACTTGCGGAGTAAAGGATGACGATGACGATGATTGAGATGACTGATACGAGCAAGTACAATACATTGCGCGTGTCGTAGCAGCAGTAGGAGCAGCTCGTAGAAAGAAACCTTATCTAAAAAGAAGGTATGGTATAGTCGTAATTTGGTTTGAATTAGACGTCTCATTGTACTGACACTCCATTACTGGGGGTGGAGAGTGGGGCGTGGGGCGTGGGGCGTGGGGCGTGGCTTTGGGCCTTTGGAATTGGCAGTGAAGAGAGAGAAGAGAGACTGACGTCGAAAGCAGAGATTAGGACAAATGCATGTTAACAATCAACGAACGGTTAAGATGCTCTTCAACTTTTGTTCCTTAAACAATACTCACAACCGTACGATGAGAATCCTTAACCATATCTAGTCCAAGCATAACCATAGTTTAGTTAAACATGTTCTCTCTCTCTCTTATCATTTCAGATTTTGAGACTGGGCTTTGTAGTTTGTAGAGAGGAGTGAATAGGGGGAGACAGAGAAAGATATGATTTTTGTGTGATTCTTGTGTTTGGGTTTCTTTGATTTGCTGTTAATGTTATTATTACGGGATTTTCGATATTTTTAAGATTTTCCTTTTATGGGTATCTTAGTCTCGGATTCTCTTAGGCTTAACAGATCTATTGCTTCAATTTATTGTTTTTACTCTCTCTTTGTTTTTCAGTCTCCGTAATCATCATCCTCACTTACTTGATTCCGGATAAACAGAAAAGGAACCTGAAAGCGAATCGGAACCATTGTCTCTCATAACCCATCAAGCCATTTTCCTTCACTTTCATTAATACTCTTTTTTAAAAAAAAATAGTCTTGCTTTGCTTTATTCTTATTGTGGTAAAAGTTTATGGATCATTAGATCTGTCCTAAAACATCTTTGTTCTAATTAAGATCTAGCTGAAATTGATATCTGGGTTTATATTTGATGCGACTTCCTCTCGTGAAATCTTAAGATTGAATGTGGTATCTCTAACTTATGTAAGCAAAAGATGAATTATTTCCCAGACGAGGTGTTAGAGCACGTTTTCGGTTTCGTGACATCGCACAAAGACAGAAACTCGGTGTCTCAAGTATGCAAATCGTGGTACAAGATTGAGAGTTACAGTAGGCAGAAGGTTTTTATAGGGAACTGTTATGCGATCAGTCCAGAGAGAGTGACTGAGAGGTTCCCAGGTCTAAAGTCGATTACTCTGAAGGGAAAGCCTCATTTTGCTGACTTCAATTTGGTTCCACATGATTGGGGAGGCTTCCTTTACCCTTGGATTGAAGCCTTCGCTAAGAACGGGGTAGGGTTGGAGGAACTCAGGCTGAAGAGGATGGTGGTGTCCGATGAGAGCTTGGAGAAGCTTTCCATGTCTTTTTCGAATTTCAAGTCTTTAGTTCTCATCAGTTGTGAAGGGTTCACTACTGATGGCATTGCAGCTATTGCTTCTAATTGCAGGTAACAATTTTCTTTTGGGTTACTGTCTTTTACTTGTTTATATGTACGTGCCTCTTAGTGTTTCCTATGTACTCTGCCACTTTCCTTTCTTCTATTGAACTAGAATCCTTCCGATCTGGCAAATTCTTTACTTTTGTTTTTGGATTATAAAACAAAGCTAACCTTTTCTTAACATGGCTTTTTGAATAGTTGTACATTTATTTTGATTTTTATTCAGGGAAGGAAATCTTAAGATGTTAATTAACGAATAGTTATGCATAAATTTCTATATATGGATAAAAGTTAATACAAAAGTTTCTCTTGGCATGCTTCTTGTTTGGAATGCTTTTACTTTAGGTTGCTTAGATGCAAGGAAACCTTGTATTTGTTGAAGAAATGGTGTCGGCACCTGTGGCAGTTTAAGCATTCGATTCTGACCAATTCTAGCAATTAACGTTGTAAGTTAAATGAAGAGCCAACAAAACCATGAAACCATAGACAATCTACTTTGATATTCTACTTTAGAGATGATATGTTGAACGATTTAGTGATGTATCGGTTTAAAATATTGGTGTCTGTTTCACGTTGTTTCTTTCTTATTGCCTTCTGAATTTCCCTTTCCCTGTATCCTTTGAGTTACGGGGACGTGTGAATTTTCAGCTTGTCAGACTCTTGTTTCCTTGCGTTCTCCTAGAGTGTCCATCTTCATGGCTAGCACTTGTGTAATTGCTAATTTAAAACATCAATTTTTAGAGGTATAATGTTTTTCATTCATGATTGTGTTTGTGTCCTGTGATTTCCATGGAGCTTGTTCTTGATTATCATTGATCCTTTATTATGTCTTCCAATATGATTATTAACTTGGATTAGTGCAAAAACCACAGAAATAACTGGTCTAAAACTAACTGTAATTAGCATTTTGAATATCTAAAATATTGACCAAACTATTGGAAAAATGCTAAAAAAACTTGCATCATCTGCATTCATGTCAGGTTTCTTAGGGAGCTGGACCTGCAAGAAAATGAAGTTGAAGATCAAAGAGGCCATTGGGTTAGCTGTTTCCCTGAAGGCTGCACGTCTCTGGTTTCTCTTAATTTTGCATGCCTCAAGGGGAACATCAATTTGGCAGCTCTTTTGAGACTTGTAGCAAGATCTCCAAATCTTAGATGCTTGAGGCTGAACCGTGCAGTACCAATTGATACACTTGAAAGAATATTGGCATGTGCACCTCAACTAGTAGACTTGGGTGTGGGGTCTTATGTACATGACCACCAAGATTTTCAGACCTACAATAAATTTAAAGCCGCAATTAAGAAGTGTAAATCAATTACGAGCTTGTCAGGGTTTCTTGAAGTTGCTCCTAACTGCTTATCGGCTTTTTACTCAATTTGTCCAAATTTGACATCACTGAACCTCAGCTATGCTTCAGGTATTCGTGGCTTTCAGCTTATGAAACTGATTCAACATTGCAGAAAACTCCAGCGCTTATGGGTAAGTGCCTGTTGATCTCTTTTTGCAGGATATATTTTATACTTTGATTTATCAAGGATGACATTTCTTGTTATCTTTGCAGATACTGGATTCCATTGGAGACCAGGGATTGGAAGTTGTGGCTTCTGCTTGCAAGGATCTGGAGGAGTTGAGGGTATTCCCCTCCGAACCTTATGTTGGGAATATGGGTGTGACAGAGCGAGGTCTTGTTGCCATTTCTGTTGGTTGTCCTAAGCTACAATCAATTCTGTACTTCTGTCAGCAGATGACAAATGCAGCCCTCATAACTGTAGCCAATAACTGTCAGAATTTCACCCGATTTAGATTGTGTATTCTGGACCCTACAAAACCAGACGCTGTAACTATGCAGCCTTTGGATGAAGGTTTTGGGGAAATTGTTCGGTCATCCAAGGGTCTAACACGATTGTCACTTTCTGGACTTCTGACTGACCTAGTTTTCCTCTACATTGGAATGTATGCTGAGCAGCTTGAAATGCTCTCCATTGCATTTGCTGGGGAAAGTGACAAGGGAATGCAATATGTTTTAAATGGTTGCAAGAAACTTCGGAAACTAGAGATTAGGGATAGCCCTTTTGGCAATGCAGCACTTCTAATGGACGCGGGGAAGTATGAAACAATGCGATCCCTTTGGATGTCGTCCTGTGAAGTTACCCTTGGAGGCTGTGAGACCCTTGCAAAGAAGATGCCTAGGCTCAATGTAGAGATAATAAATGAAAACGATCAGATGGATTGCAGCACCGATGATGGACAAAAAGTGGAGAAGATGTACTTGTATCGGACATTGACAGGCCGAAGAAAAGATGCACCAGACTTTGTGTGGACCTTGTAGACTTTTAAGGTGCTTTCCTGGCAATTTAAGTTTATGTACCTTCTTTTAGGATCAGTTTGATTTATTGGGTTGTTACCATGCTGGTGTGACCTTTGCTACTCTTTAATTTGTGTATGACAAATTGGCAGTTAGTAGCATCTTACTAGCATTTGTCACTCTGATGACTACTATTATTAGGTTTCCATGGATCATGCCTGTAAAGAGGCTGAGACTGTGAACTTTGGCCTAACCAGTTGGAGTTGGAGGCAGTTTCTTCTCGAGTAAAATGAAAAGCATTAGAACTTGTGCAATTAGCTCGTTTCTGCCTCAAGTCGCAACGAGTGCTTTGCGTTTTGATTTGTGTGCTGTACCGCATATAAGTACCGTTTGATACTAGCGATTTCGCCTGATATCGGTCGGTACCAAATATTGAAAATTAAAGGATTAAAAAAATCTGAATATCTATGTTTCGCCTGCCTCTATCTCTCACTACCCCACACCTACGGCCACCAAGTCCAAAACCAAAAACGTCTCTGAGGCTCTGACCTCTCTCTATCTCGACTCTTCTTCTCTTGCCTGTTGTTGTTGCTCCATCGTCCATCTTATTACTTCTCCATCGTTGTTGATTTTCTGTTGCTGCTGGGTATCGTCTCCATCCATTGTTGTCGTTGCTTTGTGCTAACATTGTTGCTTCTTCGTGTGGCTTTCTATTGCTGCCCATCATTGTTGTTTGAGTGACACCGTCGCCTGCTTCATCTTCTTTAACTCCTTAGCTTCCTTTGCTCTTGTGTAAATTGTCCCAAAGAAGGTTGATGAATGAGCTAATGGTGATGGTGGATTGGTGACATTTTTTCATTTATGCTTCTCTTAGTTGTGTCATGTGCGGTACGGTGTGGGCGTGGCTTTGGATTTCTACAAGAGACTTGTTGTAGAATGTGATACTTGATAGTTTATATGTGGAATTGTGGATTGATAAATTTTTGGCTTGAGTTTGAAAAAGAATTGTCGTGGGTGATGCATCATTCAGAATTTGGTTGTAAAAGTTATCAATTAAAACTTTACATTTTACAAGTTTATAACTGAAATCAATAAATAAAGTTTAAAACTGTTAGGAAATATATATATTAGGGAGATATATCTATATTAGGGAGAATATGATCTCCCTCTTTATTATGTGATTTCCTCTTTATTCTTAAGATCCTTTCCTTATGTAATTACCCCTATGTAAAGGATACAAGGGTCTTTAAGTTATTATAAAGTCCTCACTGAAATATTATTTGTTCTTTACATAGTATCAAAGCCTGTTTTTTCAAACCTCAAATCCTTCTCTACCGTAAAACCCTAACACCTTATAATCCATCCAAAATACTTCCACTTAACAAAACCAAAAACCAAAGCCACAGAAGCAACTAGGTGGTACCAGCGACCACCAGAGTACTGGCAATGTCGTCGGAAAACCACCCAGGTGTCGACACATAGGCATCACGCGTTGTCGTCCGGCGAGCACCGGCGACGACAGTTTGATGGGTCAGCTCGCCTCTTTATCTTGAATGGAGTTTTGGTCTTGCTTTGTGTCAAAACTAACCAAAACATGGGTATTTTGACAACAATAACGTATTTTATACATTTAAGAACATCGTCAGCAGTGTTATTAGTGTCCGTTTAGTCAGAAAATCCATCCAACATACTTGAGAGATGTCAGATTTAAGTAGCAAATTAGTGACAGGAGTTCCAACAATGGGTTCCTCAACTTTGCGAGTCACCAAGCAATGTTTGAACGGTAATAACTATCCATTTGGTCAAAGAATGTAGAGTTGTTCTTTAGAGGTTAGAGAAAGACGTCCCATCTTACATTTGATCCCCCAGCTGTTCAAAAAATATTTCAAAATTGGCAAGGTGATGATACACAATTATTACATATTCTTTTCGACTCTATGAAACCTGAAATTTCAGTTATATTCTCTCATTTTAGCACTTGTAAGCAAGCTTGGGACTATGCTAAACTTCTTTGCGTTAGTAATATGCTTCGCATATATGATATTTTTGTTGAGTTATTTCAGTCCAAACAAGAGGGAAGTTTGATTGAATACTTTGGAAAAGTGAAACATGCATTTGAGGAGTTGAGTTCTTTACTACCAATCACATCTACTATTAAGGAGATGCAGATTTAAAGAAAGTAGTTAGTGACTATGACGTTTTTGGCTGGATTGAAACCTAAATTTGAGCCTGTGCAATCCAAAATCTTAGGAGGGGTAAATTTTCCATCCTTAGTTTAAATATATTCCAAATTCTCTCGCTCTATATCTGCGGCGAATCCACCAGAGAATAACTCTGATAGGTCAGCACTTGCATCACAATCTTATTCACAAGTAAGAGGAAGCCATGGGGGAAGTCAAGGAGGAGGCGATGGTCATGGTAGTCATGGTGGTCGAGGAGGATGTGACAGAGGCTCTTGACTTCATTGCATACACTGTGATAGAGGCGGATATGATGAAAAGTCTTGTTGAGATAAATATCCCCATTTGCGAGTTGCTCATATTGCATATCTTGAAGAACATTCTTCGGCTACAACTTCACAACCGTCTGTTACTTTATCTCGGGATGAGTATACTAAGTTTTTGCAATATAAGTTAACTTAGTAGACATCGCCTTCATCTATGGCATCTGTGGCTCATCAAGGTAACACAACCGCCTTTTATTTAGCTATCCCTAAAAAACAATCATGCGTAATAAAACCTGGTGTCAGTGATCATATTTCAAGTAAAATAACCGATTTTGACCATATTGTTCCTTTACTTGCCTCTCATAATAATAAACTTACTATTGTTGGTGGATTTACTGCCACCATTAAAGGTGTTGGACCCTCTGATCCTTGTCGTTCTCTCATATTACCCTTTACATTATTTGTACCAAACTTTCCTTTCAATCTTATGTATGTGAGCAAATTGACTAAACAACTAAATTGTTCTGTATGTTTCTAATTGACTAAACAACTAAATTGTTCTGTATGTTTCTACTCTGATAATGTCATTATTCAGGATCTGAAGACTAAGCTGACGATTGGAGAAGGGCGTGAATCGAATGGAATGTACTATTTTGACAATTTGCAATCATCCATCGCATCCCCAATGTCGGTCTCTCCTATTGATATGCATAGTCGATTGGGTCATCTGTCATTGGAAAATCTCAAGAAAGTGGTGCCAGGATTAGATTATATTTCCAATTTAAATTGTGAGTCGTGTCAAGTAGGAAAATATCGTCGTACTTCATTTTTTCCTCGAGTCAATAAAAGAGTTTAAAAATCCTTTATGTTGATCCACACAGATATTTGGGGTCTGAGTCGTGTCAAGGCCAAGTTGGAATTTTAGTGATTTGTAATTTTTGTTGATGATTTCTCTCGAATAATTTGATTATATCTAATGCAAGATCGTTCAGAACTATTATCTATATTTTGTTCTTTCTATATCGAAATTCAAAATCAGTTTTGGTTCTGCCGGGTTCTGCTGAGGTTGAACGTCATTGTTTTGATTCATGGTCTGTGCGATTCTGACTGTAAGATGCC
>JAOQMQ010000006.1:17577683-17589175 GCA_027563845.1 Erythroxylum subrotundum
TTGATCCTCTGATCGCCGCTATCTTGCTTTGTCAGATGGCTAAAATGTCTTAAGAATCACTTTAATATAATGACTTGAAATAATGATTAGCAGATAAAAGAATTAAAGAAAATTTTGATTGGGATATATTGTAAAACTTTTTCTTTTATTATAAGGTCGTTAGTTACAAATTATTCAATTATCCAACCTTTAACAATATGTAGAATAAAATATATATATATATATATGTAGAATAGATAAATAGAATTCAAACCTTTTAAGAGCATTCCTATTTTTCTCCTTTTATAAAGAAATATTAAAGTTTCTTTTATAGTTCAAATAAAATTAGACTTTAAATTATAATTTAAATTTATCTTTAAATTTAATTAAATTTTAAAATTAATAAAAGTGCTTTTTATTTTTATGTTGTCAAACAGTCTACTGTATGAAGCACTTTTAAAAAAGCTATTTTTTTAATTGACAGTCAAATAATCAACTAACTTTTAAAAAAAGCTCTTCTCAGAAAAGCTCTACTGACAAAAGCTCTATTGACAAAAGCTCTACTGACAAAAGCTCAACCAAACGAACCCTAAGTTTTACAAAGAAAGCTAAAGTTAATAGGAGAATGCTATTAAATATTATAACAATTATTGTCAATGAGATGCTGCAAGATCTCCTAAGCTCATAAATAAAGATTTATAAGGATGCTTTCGGTAATTTTAGAATGTCCATTACTAATCTTCAAAGAAACAAACTTAATTCAATTATATATTTTTCACTTTTGTTATTTTTTGAAAAGTAAACATCAATTTATTTTGTTTATAATATTACTTTTGTTATCTTATAATACTAGGTGGGACCAATTCGAAAGTCGTATTCTAGAAGTGCAAAAATTTACAATTCAAGTTCTGAGTCAATGAACACAAAAGATTGAATCACTTGATATTTGTTTTATACAATTTAAAGCTTTAAGAAAAGTACGTTATTATCATCATTAAGTTGAATATAATTTCTTGTAATTTTTAAAAAATTTAATTTTATTTGATTACTAAAACTTTTAATAGAGCAAGTAGTTCTATAGATCCAATTTGTATTGACCATATTGATCTTTTGACTAATTGAGTTTTAGAGGAACCAAATTTGATAGATGAAAATGATTTGAAAAATAGTCTTGGATATAAAAGTATTGACAATATCATATTTAATAGAATAAAATGATAAGACTTCCTCAACATAACGGTCAATCAATTCGAGCTTGGCCGTTGGATCGAGCTAATTTTGCCATCCTTAACACAAATTTATGCATTCCATGATCGAGCATAAGAACTACTAAGCCATATGCATGATAATGGCGAGAATACTTTGACCTTTATCTGCAATCTCATTGAAAGCTTCAACTGCAATTGGCACTCCAGTACTCACAAAAGTCAGTGGGAGTAATTGTCATGCTTGTTAAGATGTTTTAAGCGACCTCATCAGTACATAAAATATCTCTTCGCTAGTAAAAGTTTCGCTATAAAAGCCAATTGTAGAACCCAAGATATACATAGATAATATAAGAAATTCAGTGTATATAGGTTCTTTACAGTTCTGGGGAAACTGAAAGATTGTTCTATTTACGTAGGAACCATAAGCAAAGACCCCCTTAAACATAAGGGGAGCAATAAACAAGAATTACGAGACCCCCCAGTCATTATATGAGCGATGATGAGGAAACATATTGTTTTAGAAGCAGCATGCCTCCAACATGCAACAGCAGCAAAGTGCAGCCAAACTGCCCATAGAAATAAGTCATTACAACATCAATAGTTTCAAACACAATAGGTGCACACCTATACTTAAAACATCAATTCTCATCATTCATTTTCTTTTAATAAATTAGACATATAATTGCACAACTTTCTTGTTTAAGCAAATTCTAGATGCACATGGACCTCTAAAGACACCACTTCAACAACTTCTGGAAGTAAAAAGGCACAAGGACAGGTGCACCAGTTAGAGTAACAAAATCAGAATACAAAACCACCGTACAACTACTGTTACAAAATGCTCTAGGTTCTAATTATTGGGTAGTATGCTAATCATTTGCAACCCCTCAAATAGTAATGAAACAAAAGCAGGAATAACAAAAGCTAAAATGATAAACACTTCTTAACTCAAGAAAGCTCACTTTCATTTCACAGCATGGATCCCCACTACCTAAGCAGTTAAATACTTCAAAAGAACCAAAAGGAGACTCGTTGCTATAAGATAAATTTATAGGACCTGCAATCATCTCGATCTAATTCTACAATTTCAATATGATCTTTTTAATGGTCTATCACTAAAAATTTATGCATCTCACTCTAGACTAGAGAAATACAGGAGGATGAAAAGGGATTAAATCATAAATAAAAACAGAAAAGCACAAATTTGGTCCTTCTACTTCAGTCTACTTCAAATTTTGTTCTTTAAATCCTTTTGTAAACTATAACTTTTCAATGTAGTCCTTTTTCTGAATATCGGGATAGGACATCAATATAGCAAACATGAACTTGTTAGTTGCAATTGTGGATTATACATGACCTATGTGCTACAAGTAAGTTTAGATTGTGGAAAAAAAATGTATAAAAAACAATACTAATCATGAAATTGCTACTTGAAATTATTCAGATGTAATTTTTGCGCTAAAATTCAGTTCAGTTCAGATACTCGCTCCGGGTTTCAAATAACAGGTTACATTTCACATTAGTTTTTGCAAGTCCTTATGATCCAGGATCACTCTGACTACAGATCAATAATACAACTTCAATTTGATCTTTGGTAGAAACATTTCAAGTGTCAAATAGGAATTTTAGGCTCGGTGCTGTCTAAAATGTACAAAATTCTATGTGTTGACCCCTGAAACAGCATTGAAACCTTATCATAAGGACTGAAAAAATTAAGCAGGAGTACTGAAATAGGAATTGGGATCAATGAATACTAGTGAAAGTTTTTTATTGCATAAAAATTGAAGAGTGAGATATAAACAAAATTAATCACATGAAACCATAGAAAGTTTGATAAGAATTAAAGGATGAGATCAAGTAGGACAACTGAAAGTTTGTTAGTACCTCAAACCAGAGAAAGTTTGCATATGTTAAAGTCACACAAGGATCTACAAACTTCAGAATTTCAAGTATTTGACATTAGAGACAAAGAGGTAATTTTATTCTTAAATTTCTCATCCTCCCTTAGTGTCAAACCAATATAGATCAAGCTCAAATCGTCAGCAATGAATAGGCAGCTTATCACTAGTGTTTAATATAGTTGTGAATTTTATCATTCAATAGTTGAGAGAAAAAGCTGCAAGCCCGACCAAGTCAAGACTCCCCAAAGATAAAAGTTGAACACAATTAATTTCAAGTTCCAAACTTATGCATGTGATTCTCCACTGTATCATATGTTAAATGTCCAACAAAGATAGCAATGTTCATTTCAGCAAGAAGCACATCATTGGCCTAATACAAAAGTTGTTGTCTAATCTAACTTGCAGAAACTGTTCTATTTAATTGTTAATTCTTGAGAGCATCCAACAAAGTAAGAACGATATTTGACAATACTAAGATCGCTTTAAGCTACCAGGACCAACCAAGAACCAAAAAGAATATTTTAGTTCAGTGTTAATGGTATAAAGAATATTTGGTTAAATTGTAGTGATAAATCTTAATATAACTTAGTTTTCACGACATTTAATAATTAAAAGATATTTTGGTTTATTATGGTTTGAATCGAGTGAACTTTAAAATATAAACAAAATGGTAAAATTATTTAAAATTTAACTTTCTTCCTCAATTGCCCCCACTTAACAAATGCCCAGGCTCCAGCTCTGCTTCTAAGACCACGAGCAGTTACTAAAAATTAAGCAAACATAGTCTATAGCCGCAAAATTATTCCGGACATAAGCATAAAACTACTCAACTCACACAAGGAAAAACAGAAAGAGATATAGACCATACCACCCTCGTAAGACGGAGCTACAACCGTCGGAATCGCCATGATGATGCTGATGCTGATGCTGGTACCGGTGATGATCATATTGGGGCGGTGGTGGTGGCGGCGGAGGATACCCCTCAGTGAAATACCCTTGATACCCTTCATATGGCGGTGGCGGTGGCGGTCCTGGAGGCGGTGGTGGAGGTGGAAAAGGAGGGTAACCCGGCGGCGGCGGCGGGTAAGGAGGTGGTGCCGATGGAGGATATCCCGGTGGCGGGTAAGGAGGTGGTGCCGATGGAGGATATCCCGGCGGCGGGTAAGGTGGGGCATAACCTGTAAACGCAACCGAATTAATCAAAACTGAGAAAGCCACAAGATTGGGAAGAAATTTAATAGGGTAATAGCGATTACCTGGAGGAGGATATGGTTCTTGGGGCGGTATTTTCTGGTAACTCATGTTTTAGGGTTTAGAAAACAAAACCAGCGAGTGAGAAGAAGAAGAAGAGCGATGTTGGTTCGTTGTTGATTGGCTGGTGATGTCGGATTACTTAAGCTAGCCAATGGACTCCAACAAACTCACTAACAATAACCACCGTCCGATCAAGGAGACAAACTACACGGATCTGCATCATTATGTTAGATGCTAACTTAATTATTAGTTCTGAAGGAGCCTAACAATTATATAATTCGAACCTAGCTTAAGTGATATCGCGGATTCGAACCCTCCTCATATATGCGGCCGTTTAAAATTTTGAGGCCAGAATTTTACCTCCTACAAGACACCTATCTGGCTCGAGCGGGAATTAATGTAGATATGGATGACTTAAAGATGTCTTCTCATAATTGGGACCCTCCTAAGACACCTTGTGTGCAACCAAAAATAAAAATAAAAAAATAAAAATTTACTTTTTTGTGGTTAGAAATTCATTTTGTATTTTATTTAAATATTATATTAGGATGTAGGCATTGAGCCTTAATTTTTCAGAAATTAAATTATCAAACATATTTAAGATTAATAAACAAATATCCTTAATAAAGATATTAACATCAAGAAAGAAATTGAAATGTCAAGTAAATCTAACTCTAATATCATATATGATTTCTGTCGAAATTTAAATTAAAAAATTGAAATAAAATATATATAACTTAAAAAAAAAACTAATACAGGATAATCGTCAAAATTAAAATATTTTGAGAATCCAAGGTAGCGAAATTCTTTGTCATGTAACTTCCAACTCGCCCGCAGGAAAGGCGTAACGATCTGGCACTGTCTAACTAAACAGCTAGCGACAATGCCCTGCCCTTTCTAGCCTAGAAAAAGTGTAGGTAACGACATAATCGCTCGTTCCTTACAGACCAAATGTAAAAGTATCTCTAACGCTTCTTCTTGCTTCCTTTTGCAGATGGTGTTGAAACCAGACGCACGAAGACAACCACAATGGAGACCGCAGAAATTACCGACCCATATTCTGCCAACAGCCTCTGCAGTTCGATAAACAATTCATATCAGTCTTCTTACCCTTTCATCAAACTAAGTCTACAACCTAGTCAGTCATATATAAGATCGACTATAGCATAACAACGTCTTATTAGATGCATAGATTAGAAGAAGTTCATGCATACCTTAGCCTGTCGAAGATTGGCCAGACCCAAAGTTGATTCCAGAGAATAACAACAAAAGAAAAAAAAAAGATTGTGAACTCCAAAATAAAAGAAAAGGGCTGGGAGGTGCTCAATCACAAACATATGCAGATACTACCAAATAGTACTTACCCAGTCAAACTTCTTCTCAGGGGTTCTTTCTGCAAGAACATCAAGAGATAGAATAGGAGTGGAATATGCCTCCTGTTACAAAAAAATAACAACCAGAAGACAAATATATCAATGCAAAATGTTTGGAAACAGAGACATTATGGTATGATGGCTACAAAGCAAAACCTGAAGAGCAGCTTTAGTGGGGATGCGAAAAGTAACACGTGCCGGGGAACCATAGAATAATCCCTTCACTTTGCCATCCAATTCAAATGAATATGAGAGGAGACCACCACTGAAAAAGAGGAAGTTAAAATTTGCAAGAGCATAAGAAGCAAGGATCAGAAATAAACAGCATTTGCTGAAAGAGTAGCACCCACGCATCAAGTCTTTCCCATGACATTGAAGTGTTACCGCTGACAATTTCAAACATATCTTGAGGCCAGTAATCATCAGCAACGGTTACATCATAAGCAGTCCTATATATTTAGAAAGGCAACACAAACACTTGAGTCCATATGAATTAATCATCAGCAAGAGTTACATCATATGCAGTCCTATATATTTAAGAAAGGCAACACAAACACTTTAGCTGATATGAATGAAATAAACTCACCTCATCCAAGGAGTAAGCTAATTATAAAGAAACTTATAGGTAACCATGGGAAGAAGTGAATCGATTGGAGGGAGAAAGAAAGAGATAGAGGGGCTAGAACTGCCTTTTGGTTATATCAGTTCATTTCAACCTTTGTTGTCCCAAGCAAGTAGTTTCTTTAAGTATGTAAGGTGATAACTTATTGGAAAAACTAGTGGATGAAATGAACGCTCATTCAGGGGTTCATAACACAAGAAATGATAAACCACTTGTTTACCTCAGAGCTTTAACAATCCATTTAGTATTACCCGTCCCCTTTAAAGGGCATATATGTGCTCTTTTGTTCCTTAAGAAGTGTGAGGATCAACAAACACAAACAAAACTTCACACAAGCTGAATAATTATACATTAGTTACAAGCAGTACTAGCAAGAAGCTGGCATTAGTTTTAACTAAATGCACATAAATGATCCTAACCTAAGGATGTTACAAGGCAAATCTTATACTAATAACGCAAACTATGCAAGATACATTACCACGGGAGAACTCATTGAGTCATATAGACATAAAGGCTTCTCATCCTTTTCTATACTTTCCTTCTCATGCTCTTCTTATTCCCTTTTCTTCGTCTTTCTTCTTTATTGACTTAATGCTCTATTAATTTGAGGTCTGTAGGTTGGTATGATGACATTACTCATGTATACTAGACCATGGTGACAGCCATCATTAACTGTCATTTGATGATTTTTTTTGTTTCTGGCATTATTAAGCACGAAATTTCTATTTAGAGTAATGGTTACAACTTAACCCAGATTTTTACATCTAACCAAACTTCAGTTCAGTGGCTCATGCAATGCGATAGCATTTGATCATCACTGACTTATATCTAACTACACACAGGCAACTGAAGCAAATCTGTCAATATTTCTTTAATCTGATTTTGCTCTGTCAGAGAATTACATCACCAAAACTAGAGAGCTTCATTTCTATGATCCCAGATTCCAACAGATTTGACTCCATTTATTGAATTTCTAAATAAAAAACAAACAGCTCCCCCTTCAGCTCGAAATTGGGATTTTAAAATCAAATCCAGATCAAATAAAACAACCTATAGCATAAAGAAAAATGAGACATTAAACAAAAATCAATCACTAATAGGCAAGGAAGAACAAAAAACACAGAGTCAACTCTATGAATGCACAAATCAAAATTTAGATTTGATCAGGGAACACCCTTTTCAGCCAATTAAAAACAGAGAGGAATATGGAGACTCACGAAGATCCTTGATTGTAAATATCGATAGACACAGAGACGCGTTCGACACCGGATTTGAGCCGGTTAAGAGTGGCCTTCTTGTTGGCGAGAATGAAGGGGCCATCGACGTCGGCGAGAGATGACGAGGCCAACAGGAGACCTAATAACACATGTATTAAGGATTTCGTGATCGGACTTCTCATCGATATATCAGTCGTCGCCGGCATTTCGGTTTCAGGTGGATTTGCAGTTGTTGAGTCGACGAAGGCAACTGGGGTCTCGATGGAGGACTGAGGTCACTGGAGTCAGCTTTATTTCAATACTTGGACAAAAGTTACATTGAAAGACGACGAATGTTTAGAATTGAATGCATTTATGGTTACGATCATGATCACAGTCACAGTCACAGTCGCTGATCAGATTTCAGATAACAAATATTAAAAATCATAACTACTTTTTAAATTTTTTATTTTACTAACAAAATTTTTAATTGAATAATACTTAACTCCTAATTAATTTTTAATTTAGTAATTACTCTCACACTAATGTCATTGTGTGACTTCAAATATTTAAGGTAGAAATATTTATTAATTAATAAAAATTAACTACTAAAAGGATATTTTTCTAATGTATATTAATTAAGTTAGAGGTTGTCATTGGATGCGTAGAAAGCCTATGCTTGATTGATTACGGCGATTCAACTTAAAAAAGAAGGAAATTTTTGATGAAAAAATATATTGGTTTAATTGTTATACTATTATGCGCTATTTGTAATTTTTTAAAATTTCCTAATTTCGGTTGCCAATGTTTTGACAAAAACAACAATAAATTTGTTTGTTATTGTCAATGTAGTAACAATAATTAAATATTACATAAAACTTTGAGATAAATTAAATTTAAAATTAATTAATTGTTTAATATTATATACAATATAATGATATATAGTAATTAATATAAAAATCATATAATATTTTAGTTAACGTTAAATCAAATCATAGAGAAATTGGAAACCAAAAAAAATAGTTTTTATGGTTTTCGTAAGTTATGAAAATTAGATGAAATCAAAATAAAAATGAAAAAAAGCTCATTTTGGTCACAAACTTTTGTCTCATTGTAAAATTTTTATCAAATGAATTTCCAACTTATCTATTAGCATCATTTAAATACATAATTTTACTTGGCATGAAGTGTGACTCGCATGACCTCTTTTAAATGTGTGATTAGCTAAAAATATATAAATTAGTGAAGGTATTTAAGTAAAAAGAGTTTCAAAAGATAAAAATTATAAGAAAAAGTCTAAGTAGCTCTTTCAACTTTGATGAAAGGTTAAAAACACACTTGTTATTTCTTTGTCCATGCCACTCTGTAAGAAGCTTATTCTTTTTCTTCCCCTTATGCTTTGCTCTTTGCTCTCATTGGTACATCTTTTCTTGTTTCCAACCAGCCACGCTTTCACCAATCCCCTCAGCTAATAACTTCCTTTCCTCCCACCAATAAGAGTTTCCCCTAACTTCGACTTACTCTTTCCTAATAGTAAAAACCACAGAAATTGTCGGGGCTTTTTAATCATTGTAACCTTCATGCCCCCTTCCTTTTGCTAGATTAGCAATTGACCTTAAAAATAACCCGTATGTCAAAGTTGTTCTAGCACAATTATGAAAAAAGTTGCAGCTAACAGAACCTTAAAAATTGAAAAAAAAAATATAGATGACTTTTTCACCCCTTTTAGCTGCCAAGAAGAAGAATGCAATCTTCACCAGCCTCCCTACTTCTAAATCCAAACCTTTGCCAAAGAACTGGAAATCAGTAGTAGGGAAAGCCTCTGGATCCACCCTGCAATTTATCCCTACCTCCCTTTTGGATGGAAGAAGTGTTGTAGCTCCAGACATAGAAATTTTAAAAGAGGGAGCCAAGGTTTGTAACTCCACAATTGTAGGTTTCTTCGTAAATAGAAGAGCTACATTTCAAACAATCTAAATTTAGGTAGTTAAAGCATGGAAAGGAAGAGGATTGCAGGAAATACTAATTTCAAAAGACAATCATATATTTTCCAAGTTTCAAAATAAAAGTGAGGCTAGAAAAATAGAGGAAGAGTGTCTTTTGCACATCTACAACATCCCACTATTCTTACAGGTATAGATACCAGGACGAAAATTAGGCAAAATCAAGCAAGAAAGCATGCGTTATGGGAGAAATTTCGTAACATTCCACTAGAATATTGGTCTAACAATGGGTTAAGCTCTTTAACAAGCTTCATAAGAAAACTCCTATGCATAGATGAGACAACTATCATAAGAAGGAGAATAGGTTTCGACATAACTTGTATCAGCATAGAGTTTAGCAATTAACTCCTAAAGAAGGTTCCTATATTGATGCTAAGAGAAGGAGGGGATCTTGTAGAAGATTAGGTACATATATCTTATTCATGAAGACCTACTTTGAAGCAGTAAGGAAAAATGTGGATTCTAGCAGGCAAATTTTTTAAGAGAGGGGATTATGAAGAACTGATGAGCATAGAAGATGAGAGGCAAGATGTAAGCGTAAATACTGAGGCTAACAAGAAGAATGACAAAGGCAAAGAGGCACTAAATTCAGAAGTTGATGACAATTCCACCTTTCAGATAGAAAATGCCCAAGAAAAAGTTTTTAGGTAAGCCGATGCATAGGAATAATGGAGTGGCCAAAGAAGTATATGGAGAAAGGCCTTGAAATTTACTGAGTGATAACTTTCAAATTTAGAAGAATTATTTGGAGAAAGGCCTTAGAAATTTACTATGTGATAACTTTCAAATTTAAGGACACCTTGGAATAAAAAATAGGTAATCCCGATCCAGATCTTGTTTTCTAAAAACAATCAAAAGTTCATTGGACAAGATGAAAAGAGAATTTTTTTAAGCTCTTATGCTCATCATGCCTAGAGCTTTATGCGACAAGAAAACAAACTAGTGAGGAGGAAGTGAATAGATTTGAAGAAGTGATAAGTAGCAAGAAAAAGATAGCAAGGAGGAAAACTAAGCTAAAGGGTGCTAAATCACCTAAATCACATTTATGTCTTTAAGTGTTTAAAATATTAGAGGCATGAATAGCCCCCAATAAAATAAAGGTGATCAATGATTTTGTCCGAGAAAAAAGAGTATTTTTATAGGATTACTCGAAATGAAAATAAAAAAGAACGCGAAGAAGTTAAACATATTAGGTAGTCATTGGTCTTTCATATTGGATTATAGACATCACTCTTATGGAAGGGTTATAGTAGCTTATGATATAAGGAGGGTAAAAGTCAAACTAGAAGAATTAAACTACCAAATGATGCACCTAACTATGGATGTGTTAAAGGCAGAATACTCCTTTATAGCTACCATAGTGTAAGCAACAAACCTTAACTACCTTTAAAGATCCTTATGGCAAAAAAATTGAAGTTATCATCAATTATATACAGCGTCTTTGGATCATCTTAAGGGATTTTAACAGTGTAATGCACATAAATGAGGTGGATGGGAATATTGGGATGCATTTCTACACAAGTGACTTGAGGGATTGTATAAAAAACATCGAGGGTAATGGATATGAAGATGGAAGATAGGTTTTATACATAGTGCAATAATTAAAATTTAGCATATAAGCTGAGAAAGAAACTTGATCGAGCCCTAATGAACAATGGATGGAAAGGTTCCTAGGAAGCAAAGAAATATTTGATGCCCCTAGAATCTTGGATCACACACCTATTTTATTCCAGGAGTTAAAGAGTAATTAGAGAAGGAGTGGCCCTTTCCAGTTCAACAATTACCTCAATAAGGAATAGGACTTTGATGAGACAATAAATAGATGCATCTAGATGGAGAATGAAGGGAGTAAGCAATTCCATTGCACTAGAAAGTTGGAAATGATCAAAGAGAGATGAAGAAACTGAATAGTGTTAGAGAGAGAATCCGATTCTCAGATGGAAACGTCCAGTGCGT
>JAOQMQ010000006.1:17589275-17610374 GCA_027563845.1 Erythroxylum subrotundum
AGGAATCTCAATAGTATGATCACATCATAATTTCCTTCATGCTATGTCATATATCAAGGACTTCATCAATTGGCTAATTGATCAATATCAATTCATAACTAATGAACACCAAATTAATGAAACATGCCTTTATTTATTTATTCACAAAGTCAATACACTGTACTTTTGAACAAAACGCGCTAAAGGCGATTGCCTTTAGGGCACTACTCTAACAAATAGGAGGATGCCTATGCACACTAAAGATATTATAGAGCAAACTAAAACAAAGCTGATTTGGATTTAGAATGACTTATACCAACAAGCTATTGATATTTATATCAGAAAGAAGAAAGGGCGGCACTGAATGAGTACTCAAGGGTTGTCTCCATACATCATTCCATAATAAAATAGATGGAAAGAATAAAATGGTGTTGACATGGAAATTTCCCATAATATTGTCAAATTAAGAAGGATATTGATTATAATCACATCCTTGAGAAAACCTAAAAGAAATGCATCTGTACGTATTGATGTATCATGAGGTTGTAACAACATTGGTTAATGTATTGGTCAAAAAAGTATCATATTATTCAACCAATATGTGTACTAGTTGACTAATATTCTAATGGATAGTGAATTTGGAGCTTTTATTGTATACTAGTTAACCAATATGCTACATTGGACGACCAATGCATTGAATATAGTTGTTATAACTGTCAGTTCTTAGCTTTAATGACTATTTTAGGTTTTAAAATACTCTAAATAGGTATTTTCTCATTGGTTTTAATATCAGGAAGGAATTGGGTGTTGTATACACACATTTCAAATAGTGTTTCAATCATTTGAGCATCTTTATATCATATTTGTGAGAGTAAGCCATTTTGGAGTTATTAAATGAATAAGTGAGATATTTTTATTTGTAATACTTTATTAGGGTGTTAAATATTGTACTTGTTGGTGATATAAGTAGTATTAAGGTTCCTCTTCACCTTGGAAGATGATTGTAAGAAGAGTTCCTTCATATCGAAAAAGATTGTACAAAAGTTATTCTTCGCCTTAAAAGAAGAATTATAGTAGAATTCCAAGAAGAATCTTGGGAGTGGACGTAAGCAAGGGTTGGTTGCCAAACCAATATAAGTCGGTTTGCATTCTTTCCTCACTATCCATTTCAAATTATTGTTTTATTATTTAATTAAATTATATTAAACAATTTCTTCATACTTATTTGTATTGATTATTGTTAATTAAATATATTATTTAGAAAAATTGTTGAATTTTGTAAGTACCCAATTCACCCCCCTCTAAGGTGTCATTAGAGACTAATAAGTGGTGTCAAAGTGGGTCTATTAAGCTAGTATTTCTAACAAAATCCTATATAAAAGATCATAATGGCATATTTAGGAGTATCATAGTCATTATTAAAATAAGAGAGACAACATTAAGAAAATACCTTTCTTTGATAATAATGATTATGTTTATTGGAAAACTAGGACGAGATTTTTCTTAATGGTCGAAAGTGTAAACCATACAAGAAGCCAAGGATCTAATAACATCACATACAAAATGAGGCTCTCTTGATGCGTGTTCAATGCACCAGAAAATAAACCTAACTATGCACACTAAAATTTATAGTGGTAATGAGTAGGGAGTATCCACAAGGAGTATTCTTGTAGCTTTTACAATTGAAAGACTCAATGTTTAGGATATAAAGGGGGGTTTTGATTCGATGTAACTAAGAAAACAAAGTAAAATTAAACTAATGAAAGCAAATCATATTAAACAACAATAAAGATAGAAAATTGATGAATGATTTTGGAATCCAATTTTTTGTTCAATCTTAGCCTACATATAAATGAACATACTTCGTTAAATTATTGTTTTCATACCTCTCTTAGAAACTATTGATCGTTGATTAATAATAAACTCTGTTAATGTAACATCTTATACTCAATAATGGAATTGGCATACTGAGTGTTACTATATTCTTAAATACCTAATACTTCAAACTATAACATTTTCTATTTAAAACCTCATTAATCTAGCAATTACTATTCACTTTTTAAAATTTTGACAAAGTTTCTTCTATATTTACTTAAAATCTCCTGCAAGAAACTTTAATACACTTCTCATGCATGTTACTCAACTATCCATCTCCATGTCAAACTCCTTGACAAAATAATTTACCCATCCTCCAATCCATTTCACCACATCTAAACTAGATTTTATACATAACTTTCATTTATTCATATATAATTCATGATAAAATTCTATAAGATCCTTCACTTCTTTATATGTATATGTCGTAACCAAAAACAAAATAAAAATTTGTAGTACATCCATCTCCAATTCTTTCAAGATCCTCTATGTGACTCTTGTCTTATAGTAGATCCACCACAACTTTCTTCTAATTCTCTTCAAAACCTACACGCGGAAAGAAAATCCACACACTAAACTATAGGCTTAGTGGTGTTCAACCAATTCCATTTCACATTCAAGCCAATTCATTCAACCATAACATGCATACTATATCATATTTTTCACATATAAATACCTTCATTTCTTTCTAAGCATAAATAGGCATTTAAAATCAAGTTATGAAATACAAGCATATATTTATTTTAATAATTCACATCTAATTATACAATGATTAATAAATTTTACTTTCAATTACTACTTTCATTTGAAGTTCTTTAATCATTAATTATGTAGTTACCTACTTTCTGTAATTGCCTTAAAGTAAAGTAAAATCCATCAAAATTGCATCATCGAGCCGAATAAGCAGGATTTTAAAAAAATACAAGATCGGATTCTCGAAATCGTACGATCCATTTTTATATACATTCATATTAGAACTGAGCTCTCGGAGCCATGTAGTTCATAACACAAATCAAATATCTTACACCGGAACTGAGCTCTTAGAGCCATACAGTCCGGTAACATATATCTGACACAGTACTACTAACTCCCTAATTGGTATGTCAACCTTATCACATTTCTCTAATTTCTATCTATTTTACTAGGGGCAAATCAATTAAATTCCATTGAAATTTCATAATAAAAGCTCGTAATAATCCATTCAAGCTATTCCATATTCGACCAAAGTAAAAGTCTTTATTTTCTTCCGTTATTGGTTTTAATTTAATTCATAAATCATTTAAGACATATTCATCTCACTAATTAATAAAAAATAACATGTATATCAAGTTTCTCAATTCAAACATAATGTATGCCAATGGGGGAAAGTACAAATTACAAGTCCAAAATCTCAATTAATCACTTATACTACTTCATTTAACATCCAATTAAATATTCTTAATAACAATTTCAAAAACCCTCAATTTTACTCGAAAACTCTAAATTTCCTAATACACAATTTTTAGGAAAAAGTATAATTACAAGAACACATACCAAATTGATGTCCAAATCTTCAAATTAAACTTCCATAAACTTCAATTTCATCATCAATTCCTCATTCCTTCTCTTTCTTTTTCTCTCTCTCCTTCAATTCCTCTTCTTTAGCTTCATAATATTGCATAATAAATTCAATTTCAAGCATTTTATTCATCAATGCATGCAACCACATCAAAATCATGTACTAAAAATAATTAAAATTCCATTAACTTACCTTATAAATTTTCAGGTACTATTCATCAAGAACACCCATATACCTTTTCTTCATCTTTTCCCTTTTTTTGTTGATACGGTGAGTTTGGGCACCCTAGGTTGATGATTTAGTGTTTAATAGGTGATTTGATGGTTAAAACTAAAGAAAATTGGCTTGAAAATGTAAGAAATGAAAGAAAAATGGAGAAGAAAGGAGGAATGGTTGTTGTTGACACTCCTTAGTGAAGAAGAGAGGGTAGGTGGTCAAGAAAATGACAAAAATGTCACGTGGTCCCTCATTAAAAGTTTTCTAATTCTTTTTTTAGGATAAACTTTATCTATTAATTATTTTGCTCAATAAAAAAAACGCATAAGAAAAATATCAAACTCATATAAAGACCTTAATTAATATCATTTATTTTCGTTAATAGTTTCGAGTTTGACTTTCACCCTTTCTCAGGTCAAACTTTGACCACTGGTCAACTCTTGGTCAAACCCTCAAAACAAAATCATTTTGAGCTCTAATTTGATCATCGGGCTATCCTTGAACAATATTATTTGATGCCAAATAAAATAAAATGCAGTTTGGGTCCTGAATGTCACTATTCACCTTAGGATACACTATTCATGACCCAAAAAGTACTATTAATGAAATCGAGATTTTTGGGGCATTACAATTAACTCCCGTTTTCCCTTAAATATCGATTAATCAAAATAAGCTCTTTAATTAAACCTAGCTATCAAACAACCTAGAATAAGCTCTCTAAATTTAGTCGGATAACTGTATTACAAACAAGAAAAATAGATCAATCTAGGCAACAACCACACAAACTCGAGTCATTTCACCTATGTTACATTATTCCTAATGATTCAATGTCATTAGTCGCCATAAATGAATCCAAAACACAACTATTACATATCGTATTTGAGATTCTAGTAATAGATTTATATAAAAACGATTTAATAGAAGCATTCAGATCATCCTTACACAAATACCCAAATCAAAAAGTAAAGAATAACATAAACAATTGATAAAGAGAGAAAGATTCAATAATACACAATGACGATACGCTCAAATGTGATCCTCGACATCGATTTCACCTCTGAACTGGACGAAGGAAGATTATCCTTCCACAAATCCCAAAGAACTAAAGTTTCTGCTCTTTCCCGTGCTCCAAAAATGATTCCATATGTTGTTTGACCTCTCAAATTTTTATTAAGATGAAAAACTAGGGATATACATGGTTTGATGCAAGGTCAAAACAATTCATCGTTCAAAATTGTGCAAGGCCGTGCATTTTGCAATGCATGATGAATTCTTCATTTTATGGCATTTTCTTATCACATCTTCACTCTAATCAATCTCTTTCTTATTCCACAAAGACAAATGAATTTGAACATTAAGAGAATGACTCAAAGAATGTGTTTTTTTTAACTCATTTTAGCTCTTGAACTTCCAAATTGTACCTAAAACTAAATGTGAACCAAAATGAGTTTCTTAAACATTTCAAAGCCTTAATCACAAAGTGTTGTGGAGTAAATATATAAACAATTAAACACTCATCAAGTTCCCCCACATTTAGCTTTTGACTATCCTTGGGCAAAACAATAAAATCAAAGTCACAAACTAAAACATTTCCACATTTGTCATATTTTCCAAGAATAGATAATCATAAGAATAGATAAATAACTTTCAAAACTATGGCAAGACTAAACATTCAATGCTTCTACTCATGATCAATCAACAATCATTTTCTTCAAAAACTATGCATCTAGGGGTATACTTTGACAAAATGTGTTTAAATATGATAGATTCATAAGTACAATCAAGCACCATTCATGATCAAAACATTCCTCAACTTTGCATATCATTTCATTTCTCCACCATTAAGATTCACATGTATAATCATAAATCAAAGGACTTTTTAAGGTTGTAATGTGGGCAAAGGTTAAGATGAGATATATTTAGGTAATGTAGTATAAATGTCATTAAAGCTAGTGAAGCAAGAAAAATACTAAATGTAACATCAAACACAATAACTAACATTGACTCAAAATTGGGTACTATCAGTTATGATGAATGCAAAAACTATGTTCATAGCTTAAATTCAAGCTCTCACACCACAGCCCTCGTGAAGCAAAAGGAATTAGAAGGAATCACTCATATAATCGATGGCAATCAATACATTATAACTATAAGTAGTGATCCTTCAAAACATCTACATCATATGCATCATACTTAAATCACCCATTCTATATGACTTTAGTAGGAAAAACTAATCATAAATAACTTTTCAAGACAAATACATGTTCTCTTTGATACTTTTATTTAAATACTTTTTTCTTTTTTAGTAAAAATTGAAAGAAGCCACATCAATAATGGAATTCATTGATAAGACATAAAATGACATTCCATATATTATAATCAACTCACATATATGCACACCCCCATGCTTATACTCTTGTGCATCTACAATCATTAATAATCAATAAATGATCCACTAGCTTAAAGGCTTGGATAAGACATTTGGTTAGTTTTAAGGCATGTAATGTGGTGAGAACAAAAAGAAAGGAAAATAAAGCTCAATGGGGCTTATAAAAAGGAAAAATCATATCTATAGATATGCTATTTGAGTAAATGATACTTCTTTGATTTTGAATATGTCTTTTATTCTTGATATTGGATTATGCTCTTTATATCGAATTATGTTATATTTAAGAATTAAAGGGGAACTAATCATTATCTTGACAGTTGCTTATATGCTTAACTTCATTATTATTTTCTAATATCACAAATGTTTTATCATTATAAAAAAGGGGGAGACTGTTGAACCAAGGGAAGTTTCAATTGATGTTTTAATGATAGCAAAACATAATTACTATATATGTGTTTATTATTTTGATGAAAAGCAATATCGAAACAAAATAAAATCATAAACTCAAGAAGATAGTGTATGAAGTTGATAAAGAGAAGTTAAAGTTTACAATTGATAAATGAAGATCAAAATAAGAATAAAAGAAGATAAGCTCATCAAAGTTATTTCACATTTTATATTAATATTTGTAAGCTTACTTTGTTAATTTGATGATAAAAAAGGCTCACCATGTATAATTGTTTAATCTTACGTTATTGCATTAGTCTTTACATTCTTCAAGAAGCATTAAAGCATTTTGATTTTAATATAAAAGCCTTTTGATTTTTCAAATAATATTTAGGAAACATTTAAGGAAGTGTTTTAATCATATATGGATCACACAAATTGGTTTTAGGTATTTGAAAGTATTAAAATCATGTTTTTGGTATGATTGGTCGACCTATTTGAGTTAGTGGTCGACCAATATAGGCTAAAGTTATAAAAATTGATCTACTGTGAGTTTGTAGCAACAACAATTGATGTATTGGTCAACCAATATTCCAATGACAAGTGAATTTGGAGCTTTTATTGCATACTGGTCAACTAGTATGCTACATTAGTCAACTAGTGGATCAAATATAGTCGTTGTAACAACTAGTTCTTAGCTTTAATGACTATTTTAAGTCTTGAAATCCTATAAAATAGGTGTATTCTCATTGGTTTTAGCATAAAAAAGGTTTTGGGTATTATATATAACCATTTTAAAGAGTGTTTCAATCATTTAAACATCATTGTGTCATATAAAAGTGAGTCATTTTGGAGTTATTAAGTTAATAAGTGAGATATTTTTGAGTTGTAATATTTTGTTGGGGTATTGAATATTGTACTTATGGGTGATCTAAGTGGTATTGATGTTCCTCTTCACCTTAAAAAAAGATTGTATAAAGGGTTCCTCTTTACCGAAAAAGATTTTACAAAGGTTATTCTTCACCTTAAAAGAATAACTATAGTGAAATTCCAATAAGAGTATTGGGAGTGGACGTAAATAACAGTTGTTTTTCCGAACCACTATACGTCAGTTTGCATTCTCTACTTACTATCTTTTTAATTATTGTTCTATTATTTGATTAAATTATATTAAGCAATTTTCTCATACTTATTTGTATTGATTATTGTTACTTGTATATATTGTTTAGAAAAATTGTTAAATTTTGTAATCACCCAATTCACTGGCCCCCTCTTAGGTACCATTAGGGGCTATCATTAATGTCTCTCAATTTTAACATTTGGTTGAGAGTGTAAGAGTTATTTTGTCTTGGCTTTGATTCCCCAAAAGCTCAAATATTTTAAGATATAGATATATATCCACCTAACCTAAATTGATTCCTGATCAACAAAGAGCTTCTATATTCTTTTAGCAATTAGCATTTTTATTAGTGTTCCTTATTTAATTAATTCCCAGATCACCCTTATTGAATTAATTCCCAGATCACCCTCATCCTTGGTAAAACAAACCTCTACTTATTTTATTTTAGGCTTTAAACCCTTATCTGACTTGCTAGATCATAAGAAATTCTTTAGGCTCCTTTCTATATCCTTGATTAGGTTTTGGGACATATCTAAATGGTAATAAAAATGGACATGGAGGTTATTTAGCACATGCAAGAGTGAAAGTTATTGTTTCATTCTCTTTTGGATTAAAACGAATAAAGTTTTACAATCCCTATAAGAAATTCTCTTATTGGAAATTAAAGTTTCCAAGTACTTGAATGGAAGATCATAATGTTTGAAGCCTGATATTTTCGAGATATTACTTGCTAGATTAAAGGAGTTATTATAGATATAGAGGCAGTTTTTGCCTTAGTATATAAATATATTAGAGATCTTGTTAAAGAAAGCAAATATTTAATCAAAGTTTGCATTAAGATTAAGCTAACACTATATAACACTAATAGGCCATCTATAGACAAGAGGTTATATAATCTCAACTTCTTGCATTTATGATAATATTTGAAGTCATAGCCTTACTCTATTTCAAATGCAGCTACTGTAGTTAGTATTTCAATCTAGATTGTAAATAAAGAAAGAGAAAGTGAGATTCTTTGTCTCAATTCCTTGGCTCCATTAAAAATTAAGATGAGTTCACTATTAACTAGAGTGGCAAAGGAGGTAGAAGAGATATAAGAAGAATTTGACATTTAGAATAGTCGAGGTTACAGGAGTTGGTGGTTTGAGTCTAAGAAACAAATGGATTTAAAGATAACATAATGCCAATTGGGGATCTGAGTTATAAAGTAGAGTTCAAATTTTGAATTCCATTTAGGACAATACAAATAGAAAGATTGAGTGGTAAATGAAGTTTGGGGGAGAAAGCAACAATTAGCCTTCTTGGATCAACGATTGTTTTTATTTTTAAAAGAGGAAGGAACTAGACCAGAATCATAATCGAGAAAATTTTCACTTTAACTACTTTCTAAAAGGTAGGTAAAGTTGGATTAAAAATTGGAAAGAGTAGAAAGAAGTTAGAAAGAGGTTTGTATATGGGATCTCCTAACTTACTTATATGCAAATCTTAAATTTAATTCACTATTGTTCTTTCTTTTTTTTTTTCAAAATAAGATTTTCGACCTTAAGCCTAAATTAAAAGATGAAAAATGCCATAAAAATAAAAATTGTCTATATCCTACATAGTTATTTTGGCCATTTACTTTGATTAAGGTGTTTTGTATTTGAATAACCTATAAGATGTCACATAGAGAAAGAAAACAAAAATATATTTAGTGATAAATATTTTGACAATTAAAACTCATAGCTTGTCAAAATTGGTTTAGTATATAGTATTGAAATTCTTTTACGTGACAATAACAATATATAAATTAAGATTTTCATAATCTTTTTACCGAAATAATATGCTAACCACTTTTTCTAGAAATGTCATTTTTAATGAAATGTTAGATACCCATTATTAAATTAAAATATGATTTTTAATAATTTTAAATAACAATAAATTATCAATCTCTATTTTTTTTCATAAGAAACGAGTGACCACCAAAACGTTTCGATAAATAAGGAGTTACATCTTAGAAAGTGAAAGTTATACAAATCTGGCATTCAAATACCAACATTTGTTCCCTAAATAATATTAGGTTTAGGTTAATCATACAATGAAGTGTGTTTAAATGTGTGATCATATTTCATTTTAATTAGGTGTCAGTTGATGAGTATTGTTGGTTTGTGATAAATTCTGAAGCACTGTCTCAATTTTCAGTAATATTCTAGAAGTTAGCTAGTTGATGGCTACACTTAGTCTGAATCTCCTGAGCTATCAATTGTTCCTTCGTGGAACTAATGAGCTCTAGTAGCAAGGTATCCATGCACTTAGCTTGGCTTTGAAAGACCCTTTTTTTTCTTCTAACACTACAATGTATATACTGTATTTTTTAAGGAGATTTTGTAAACTAGAGAATCCTAATTGCTAAGATTGAGAATCTAAGAAGATTAATAAATTATCTCATTCCGATCTAAAGTAGGAGACAGAAAATATGAGAGGAATATTCAACTTGGAAGAAGATGTGTTATATTGTCACTTCCTCCTAGTTATAAAGAGTACATATGGATGAGATGTTTAAGACAGCTTTAACTCTATTTGCCATGGAAAGACTCTTTCTAATTATGAGTCAGATGATAAATGAAGATCTGAAATTTTCTTGAGGAAACCAAATTAATTTGTGTTAGTTTATACTTGGGAGTTACTACCTTTAGCACTTTCCTACAAGTCGAGTTAGTGAGTCAACCTAAAGAGCTCTTAGTCCACCAGGTAGGATCCTCTTTATTAGGCTGAGAACAAAATTTAGGATGAGATCTATCAAAGGGGACTTACAGGGTGCTTTAAGGCTACATGGTCTGTTATTAAGAACATCCTTTAGATTGATGTATAAAGGGTATTAAGGTTAGGAGCTTCCCTCGTAGGACCTAATTTGGTTTAGTCATTATACCAAAAACTTTTAGTTATGCCGTTACCGATTTTAACTTTGATATAAGGCCTGAGTAAATTTCTAAGCTTTAAAATTCGAACCATAGACTAAGAGGAATTATATCTAGGTTAAATTTTTCCAAAGGTTGGCATTTTTCAGATAAAATGCACAGGTTCGTTTTATTTATAGTGCCTGTTTATCTGCTAGGATCTTCCATAATCTTTGATTATTAGATTTCTATTGATGACCTTAATTGGGATGATCGCCAAACCCCCTTCATACTTTGGTTAGCACAAATCACTCCATCTAACTTTGGTCATTACTCTTTTATTGCAATTCCTTGACCAAAGAAAACTTCTCATGCTCTTTTAATTGTTTTAATGATATTTATTAACAACGTGGGGTGTGAAGGTTGTTAAGAATGGAGTTAATGAGTTGAATCCTCCCCATAAGTGATAAGCTCTTGTTACGCCAATTTGTAATCCTCTTCTAAATATTTTCTATTAATGGGAGATAGTTATTAAAAGAGAGTTTCCTTGAATTGATAAAGGCTTCCAAGGAAGGTGAAAGGAGCCTTTCGATGTTTCAGACCAATTAGAGTAGAAAACTAAAGAGCAACATGCTGAACATTTAAGCAAAGATACCTCTAAATTTTCTCCTTAATAATAGGGAGTCCAGATAGCTCTTTAAATATATTTGATGTTGTCATTAAAGCTCCAAGTGATTTAGCATATGCTTTTGAAAAGATAATTAGATCATCTGCAAAACATAAGCTAGGAATCCTCAGCTTTTTTCACTTTAAATAGAAACTTGAAATGTTGTTCTTGGTTGATAACTAGCCTGATCAACCTTGTTAGGAATTCCATTATTAATGTAAAGTGGTTGGGAGACAAGGGGTCTTGTTGCCTCAATCCTTTAACCCTTTTAAAAAGATAGGAGGTTCACCATTGATGATTACACTATAGGAAACTTATGAATTCTTTAGCCTAACCAACGAAAATGCAAAGGAACTTGAATGTTTTTAAGATGTTTAAGATGAAGTTTCAATCACGAAATTGAAGGCCTTATAAAAGTCAATTTTAAGTGTAAAATTTTTTCTTGAATGCCTCCTACTATATCCTGCTAATAAGTAAGTAAAATATTTTGTCCAGTATGTCTTGCTTCTATGAATGCTTAGGGGGTGACACTTTGAATCTATTTGTAATCAGCTTTGAGATGATCTTGTACATTGTATTACAACATAAAATTATCTTGGAGATGAGACAACTATTTATTGACTTCTTTTAACATTTTACCTTGTAATCATGATTATGATATATCTCCATGATTTATGAGAGAAAAAACCATTTAGTTCATTAGGTACAGAGGCTCTGTGAGAGTGTGATGAGAAGACAACTTCTTCTACTTCTCTTGCAGATAAGGGTCTGATAAGAGAGTTAGCTTCTTGAAGACAGATTTGCTCATTGATGATTGGCTTTAATTATTGTATAAAGGAGTGTCTGATAGCAAGTGAACTAGTAGTTTTAGAGAAGAAGTTAAAGGCTTCAGGTAACAACTGGTGGTGAGTGTGGACTTGGATTCCTTCGTCATTAGCAAGAGAAACAATCCTATTAGCGTTCCTTCTACAAAGATCATATTTATGAGAGAGAAGTGATTTTATATCCATCCCTTAATGAATTGGAAGTGGATTCTCTTGTGGTTATAAATATCCTGCCCGCCTCTTCTCAATCAACGTCGTTTAACAATCCTCTGATCTTGGGTATTGGAGAATTGCTTGCTAGGGATTGGATAGTTATTCCTTGAAATATTTACAAAGAAGGGAACTGGTGTGCCGATTAGCTTGCCAATTTTGCTGCATCTTTTGATATAGGGGTTATACATTCACTAATGCAGTTATAGGGTGCCTCTTTATCATTTCTGAGAATATGGCTGGGATTTGTTTTCCTAGATTAATCTTATAATTCTTGCTTTTGTTCCTTTTCATCCAAAAAAAAAAAAGAGAGAGAGTATGTTTAACCTCTATTTTTATATATACTTAGAAAGGTTATTAGAAGATCTTAAGTTTGGTATTCCGTAACCAAAAAAAAAACGAATACAAAGTAAAATTAAAAATGAGAGTTGAAACCGAGCTTTAAAATAAAAATGAAGTTATTGATTATGTGTCTTTTATATAAAATTAAATAAAGTTAATATTTATGCTAGTGATTTTTTTATTCATATTTAGCTAATATAAGATTTATTTTGTAAAAAATTAATTATAATAATTTGTTTTTTATAAGTAACTAATCAAATTTTTTGTTCAACAATTTATAAAATATTAATTTTAAATAATTAAGAAATATTTTTATAATAAGAATAAAATTTTAATAAGATAAAATAAATAATTGTTAAGAAACTAATATAAAAGATTGATTTTGATGATAATATTAAGACATGAATTAATATTACGACAAATTAATTAATCGTTATTAACGGGAAATGGAGAAAACGAATCAAGAGAGAGCAAGTGGAGAAGAATAACTATTGCACAAATAAAGAGAGAGGCAATCTCCAATGGCGCCCACGGGAACTGAAGCCGAAAGAGCACCCACTCTTTAACTTCCCTTTCTAACCTTTTGCTGTGCTGAAAAAGCAAATTCCATCACAAACCCATTATCGGAAGGAAGGGCATATAGGGAGAGAGACAGATTGACAGGAAGAGAAATCTTTTGCCCGCAAATCAACCGAAGAATCAAAATTGGGTTGTTGCCATATATATAGACTGCTATTATTGATTTTTTGGGGGATTGCTATAGGATTTAAGAAGATGATGAGCTGGAGAAGAGTGTTGAAGTCCGTGCAGGCCTTAGCGGCCCACAGTCTCCTTTTCTCATTCACTCTCTTGCTTGTTCTCAAACTCGACCATGTTGTCTCATACTCTTGGTGGTCAGTTATCTCTCTATATTTTGCGAAATTTGATTTCACTTCGTAGGTTTGTTTTTATTTCTACATGAATTGGGGTTTGATTCTTTATTTTCCTCCTTTTCAATTGGAAGAGCTCCTTTTTCTTTGTTCTTTCATAGTTGGAACAGTGTTTGGAGATGGTTTAATTTCCTTGATTGGAGAGATTATGGGGGTGTTTGATTTTGGAATTGCTGACCCATTTCTGGGTTTTATGCATTTATTAATGGATTGGCTTTTTTCGTCTTGTTTATAGGAAATAATACTTCAATAGCGAAATTCATTTTCAAATCCTGCTTAATTTGTGAACTAAGTCATGCATGAGGCGTCTATTTTATGATTATTACTACAAAGATTTAGTATAATGCAGTTTGATCCTGAACAAAGGAGTTCGAAGAGAACTCCGTATGGAGACGGCAAAATCAGTTTCTTCCAGAAAACTGTAATCATATTTCGACAAGTATGAGACCTTTTCGTGTTTTCAATAACTCTTGCAATATTGCTTTAGAATCTTACACTAGGAGGCTTAAAACTCATTCAGCACAGGTGTAGAGGTTTCTTGAGACTAGTATGGGTTCTGATGAAGTGACGAATTGGAAAAAAAAAAAAAGAATTATTAGGTTTCTATCTAAGGCAATGCAATATTTCTTTTATTCCGGGAAGATGTTTGGGGTCATTGAACTGTTTCTTCTGAAGAGCAATCTGCCTTTATTTCTTTTGGTGATGGATGATGTGGTTGGCTCCCTTGATGTCAAATTTTTTTATTTCATTTATACTGAAGAAGAAACATGTTGCAAATTGGCGATGATCTAATCTTTTGAAGGGTATAGGATTTTTCCCCTTTCTTTCAGGATGCAAAAGAGCTGCCTAGTCTAGAATGGGCATGCTTAGTTGTTGAGTTGGTTGAAGATTAGAATAGGTAGAGAATGAATAAGCAAAGTTAATGAATGGAATTGATTCGGACTGGGAAATAAAATATGGAAACAAAATTCTGATCCATTTGGTAAAGATATTTTCTTTTGTCACTAGTCATCCCTTAGTCAATGGTCTTTTCCAACTTTCTGTCAATAAGTACCTTGCGTGTAACTTCCCTATCACTAAAATCATGCTTTAGATGATCCTCACTTATTTTACTATTGAGATGCTAAATAAAAGGAGATCTCTGAATTAATTGCATTCTAAATGGACTCTAATTTTCAGGTTAGTTTTCTTCCCACTTTGGGTTTTCCATGGGGTTGTTGCTCGTGGACGATTTTCATTACCTGCACCATCAGTTCCACGCAATCGTCATGTATGTCACTAATTTTATTGCCATATTGAGAGATTCATAGTGATACTAATTTTTTGTTGTGATTATTTGTTGGCGTATTTATATCTTTGATAACATGTCATGGTTTATAATGTGCACATGATATTTCAAATCTTTTACGCAATTTCATGGATTTGAATCATTGGGACCTATTATCATGAGACAGTGGGCACCGTGCCATGCAGTTGTGGCAACACCATTGCTTGTTGCGTTTGAACTGCTCCTCTGCATATATCTCGAAAGTGTTTATGGTATATATTTCCTTCCTTATAAGAACTCTTGAGAGTGTTTATTTTGTTGGTTTTTTAGATTATGCAAATTTATATGCCTTGAACATTATTTACTAATTTATCTTGTTTTTTCAGTTCATGGCATTGGAGCTGTAAACTTGAAGATTGTCTTTATTCCGCTGTTTGCATTTGAAATAATTATCCTTACTGACAATTTCAGGTATTTCCTTTGCAATTTAAATTGTTGTGGTTGCTATTTAGTTTTTGTAAAATTAGATATTTCTTTCTCATGAGTGACCTGACGAGACCCCGCATTCAGCGGGACTTTTACTGGGTTGTTGTTATTGTTGATTGACCTGACAATGTGTCATATGAATGACTAGTCAACAAATGTCGAGAGAATTGCATAAAACTTTCTTTTATTTTGATTTTCTTAAAATCATTTCTAACTCTCACACTGAAAGAGCATTCGAATCAAATAGTTTGATATTTGCCCTGTTTTATATTCTTTATTAGTTTTCTAAAGTTCCCATAGATGATTGATTGGTAACCCACTAAGTTCAAGTCTTTCTTTGGCATTTAAAACTTTTTTTTGAGGGATGCATTGTCATTAGGCCATGAAAGTATGGTCATGATGTGCATAAGACATTAGCTTGGAAATTTCAGTGCAACACAAAAACATATTTTTAATCTTGTTTCTTGTCTATATGTCATCTTTGATGGTCATACAGTGTCTTTAATGCTGATATCAAATGTCATGACACCTGTATTTGATGTTTGACTAACTTATTGCATTTGTGGCCTCTTTTAACAATATATTCAGTAGAATCTGAGTTTAGTCTTTCAGTGATTTTGTATGCTTATTGCTTTGCAAATCAATCAACGGTAACAACTTGAATATGCCTTCTTCCGTACTCCAGCCCGATTTTGAATAGTAATCCATTTTTGTTCATTCATTATGTTTAGTATCTGATTGATTAATCTTGCAGAATGTGTAAGGCTCTAATGCCTGGAGAAGAAGAAAGTATGAATGATGAAGCAATATGGGAGACATTACCTGTAAGTTATTCATTTTTTTCCTTGCTGTTAAAAATTTATCTAGTGCAGCTTTTTTGAGAATACTATGACTTTGATATTTAGTTTTCAATTGAGATCTATCACAATGTATATCTGTTCATTTCTGTTCTCCACATGACATGAAGGAATGGTTCCCCTAAGAGACTTTGAATGCTTGAAATCAAGACATGTTAGTCTTTCAACAGTAAAAGATCAAGGATTCTTTTGACATGTTGGAACTAAAGAAAGCATTGTGTGTTGGGAGAAAGTAAATTTTTTTTTTTGTTCTTGTGTTGATTATACAGGTTAAATATGAAAGAAATTGTTTGAAAGACACTCATTTTGTAGGGATTCTATTCTGTTAAAAAGAGAGATCAAGTCATAATGGTTAGCCGGAAAGTTGATATATAACTAAAAGCAAATGTGGATGAATTTTATCTTTTCCATTTCAGCACTTTTGGATTGCAATTTCTATGGTTTTCTTCTTGGCTGCTACAGTCTTCACACTCCTAAAGCTATGCGGTAAACTTTCTAACTTGTTTCATGATTTTCATGCATAGTTAAATTCGTTGTTCTTAGCTACTGTCTTATTTTATGAGTTTGGCATTGAATCAATTTGATTGATCCTCTTGCAATTGGTAAGGTGAGATCATGACTGTAAACGTAAATTTTCATTAATAGATATAAAGTGATCAGTCACAATCAATTCTGGGTACAAGCTGGTTTCATATCAGGTTGACTATCCTCCACTGTTCACCCCAATTTTCCCAGTGGTAGAAATTTAGTTCTCATTATCAGATAGTAATAGTCTACAAAAAGAAAAGATCTTGTTACGATTAAGTATCATTAGATGTCCTTTGGCATTTAAAAGGGGTTACTGCTTATTAGCATCTTATGAAGTGTCATTAGATGGCCTTTAGGGTGTGATCCAGTCATTGTTTACTAGCATTATATTTACCGTAGATGATACCTGTGAGATGGTAATTTGTTTTTCTTGACCTCTGCTGGATATTTTGAATTTGCATTATCAGTATTTGCTCTGGGTTGTCCTCAATTGTATTTCAATTATCTATTCTGGGACTCATACAATCCTAGTTTGGTCTTCCTTGGATTGCTGACTTGCCAGCTTGAAAATATTTGTAAGTTAAAGCTATGGTTAAAGTTCCTGAGCTTTCATGCTTGCAAAATCTAAAAGTGAACCTCTTAATGACCTGCTGTTTTACTGTCTCTTCAACATTGGGAATACCATGGCTGTTGGTCTGAATCACTAACTTTGTGATTAATTTGATATTACTGGATCTAAATGTATTGGTGCAGGAAAATTAGATCTTCTACCCAATTCTAATAATTATGTGATTTCAGAGATCCATAAACCAAGGTCTCCTTCAGAGTGTATGTGCAATACTTTTTGTGTTTGCTCATTTTTCTGCTTTATTTCAACCTTACTAATTCGAATTAGGACACATCATCAGTAACTCCTTTGTTTAATGCTTAATTTCAATACAACATTTTTTCACCGACAGAACTTTTCTTCAAATTTCATTGTCCCTTAGAATTCCTATATTTTTTGGGCAAGTCAACTATATTCTTGGGGTATTTATGCTTTTATTTGTGATGCTGAGTTCCCACAACTATTTTAGTGGCCCAGGAATTTTGGTAATTGATTTCTTTGTATTCTTTCTGCACTTTTTACTGCCAGCACTTTGTCATATGATTGATTAGATCCCACCTAGACTGCAACATTTACAATCAACAGAAAAGTGTTTTTTAATTTTTTATTTAAATTTTATAGGTGATGTAGGTGCTCTTGGCTGGTGGGACTTGTTCATTAATTTTGGGTATGGCTTCTTTCATGCTATCTGCATTATTAACATTCCCATAGAGTTAGTGGAAGTTTCTAATACACCCAACTGAATAAGAAAACATGTTGTTTGTGCAGGATTGCAGAATGCTTTGCTTTTCTTGTTTGTACAAAGTGGTCCAATCCAGTGATTCACAGATATTGTCGTCCAAGAGATGCCAGTTCAACCTCCACTACCATTAGATATCTTGACTGGAACAGTGGCTTGGTAGTTTTGCCTGAGGATAACCAGCATCAAGAAAGAATGTGCGGCCTGCAAGACATTGGTGGTCATATTATGAAAGTTCCAATAATTGGTTTTCAAGTTCTCCTCTGTATGCGGTTAGAGGTGTGTAACAGATCTTTTTGTTACCTTGAATACTGATATTGGAATAGTCTTACCAACAAATGTTCAACACCTTAATTTAGGGAACACCTGTTGGAGCAAGAAATATACCACTCCCAATTCTTTTCTCTCCAATCTTCCTACTTCAAGGTGCTGGTGTGCTGTTTGCTGCATCCAAGTTGGTGGAGAAGCTTATTATTTTAATACGAAGTGAAGCTGATACAGGAAGATATTTTAGATTATCTGCAGGAGCTCATGACTGCCTAGGTTTCTTGCATCATGGTTCGAGGTAAATAGCCTTTGTTTTGCATCGGGAATCAAACATATGTGGAGATGACCCAATATCGTAGCCTTCCTGTGTTAGGCAAGTATTTGATATTTGTAACATATGCAACTAATTATTTCTTCTCTTTTCTCTATCCTTTGCCTTGGAAACTCTATTGTCACAAAGGCTGTTGGGATGGTGGTCTATAGATGAGGGAAGCCGAGAGGAACAGGCCCGACTTTATCACGAGGGTGCATCTGGGTTAGTTTATTCTGTTTCTATTGTAATTAGTTATCTGCATAAACTGTTCATCTAGATTTATCTTTTGCATGCTTGGGATAGTATGTGAAATAATGTCATGGTACAAATGCAAGATTTAGGCATTTGAAATCTCCTCTCCAGGTTGGGCGAAGGACTGTGTTATGGAATCTTAGTTGAGAAACTAATAATTACTGTTTTATATGTCCCTGAGAGCAGATCCTATGTCTCACAGTTCTTTGATTTCTTAGTGCTATGCTTACTTTCTACTCCCTCTCACAAGGACCACATTTCACTTTGAGTCTCTAGCTATTCACTTGTATTTAGGGCTTCTCTAAATAATATCGTAGACAAGAATTCAAATGAGAATCATTGCTAATGTTTAGATTCGATTCCTCAACCTGCAGGTATAATACTTTCTGTGGTTATCCTCCTGATATAGTGAAGAAGATGCCCAGAAAGGATCTTGCTGAGGAGGTGATCTCCTTGACTTTATATATTCTTGTTCCATTTTCTGCATGACATCATCTTGTACTAGAGGATTGCTCTCTCTCCTTTTTTCGGTTTGCATACCTGTACAGTTTATGTTCCTTATGATCCTGTCAGGTTTGGAGGCTTCAAGCAGCTTTGGGTGAGCAGACCGAGATCACCAAATATAGCCAACAGGAGTTTGAAAGACTGCAGAATGTAACCTTCTTATTTTTGCCTAGTATTTTGAGATTGGAAGATGACTTGCTGTTGAATGAAATGATGGAAGATGTCTTGCTGTTGAATGAAATGAAACTTTTGTTTTTTGGAGACCATGAACTAGGTCTCCCTTTCAAATCATTTAGATATAAATTCTTGCCCTCTAGATTGATATAGAAGTAAAACTACCTGCATTCTTTTGGTTAGTTTTCGATATGGTCAAGTGTAAGTCCATTCAGAAGTAAATATATGCATTAAATAGAGTATTCAAATTATTTTTTTCCTTGGGAACTGCTCAACTTCTAAGGTTGTCACTAGATCATTTTGAAAGGCCAAAAGTTTGTCATACAGACAATAGTGACTTTCAAGAGTAAATCTTTGTAGTGATTGACAATCAAGTGCCATGTACTTGGGATGACTTGGAAGAGCTTATCTTCCATTTAATTTACTCCTAAGAGTAATAGACTGAAAGTTGCAATTCTGCTGTTTCTTTCCATGGTTTCACTATGCTTATATTCCTTTTCTGTGCAAGTGTTTAATAGTGTATAGCTTGTGTTTAAGGTTTTAAGTAGGGTTTGCTTTGAGAATTGGGCAGCATTTCACCGTGATGTTTACATATCTTGTATTTAACTGCACATTTGTGTATTGGCCAGGAAAAAGTCCTATGTAGGGTTTGCTTTGAGAAAGAGATCAGTGTGGTCCTACTTCCTTGTCGGCATCGCATTCTTTGCAGGTATAGTTACTGTCCTCTATTCGCAACTTCAATGTATTATTTGCTCCCCTTGAGATCCTTCCCCATGCTGTTTAATGGTTATTCTGATATGTATTGCAGCAACTGTTGTGAAAAATGCAAAAAATGCCCAATTTGCCGAGTCTGTATCGAAGAGCGCTTACCTGTGTACGATGTTTAATTCCTAACTTGTGCAGATTTTGTGTAAGATGAAGTTTTTGTGCACAAAAAGGTTATAACAACTAACAGGGTGCTGCTGTTTTACCTTTGACTGGAACTTTTGCCTCAGTCGATGTCACTGTCCAAATTGACATTACCAGCTATTAGGAGGGATGTAGAGCAGACAGATGCTGTATTTAACTTAACGTTCTGTTTTAACTTGTCTTCTTTTTCCTTCTCGTAGGAAACTGTACATAAATTTAACTTTACAAGTGCAGGTTTCTGAGTTCAGGACTAATGTTTTTGACATGGTCGTACACCTAGTAGAAACAAAACTGCTTCTTTTCTCTCGTTGTATATGAGTGATAGTTGGAATGGTGACACAGATTTATAACTTATGCATACTGGACTATATGAAGTTTGAGTTGGTCTGTAGTCATCACTGGTATCTATCATGGGATGAATTTGCTTATGATTTGTTGTATCTGGAGGATAAATTGGTGTCAACTGTAGCTTCGACATGATTAAGATTGCAAAGCTATGATACTTCCTGTTAAAATGTTTCTATATCATAGTAATATATAGAGTGAATTTTCTTTCTTGATTGTCTATGTGGAGAGCACTTAGTAAACATGTAAAGACGCGGGCACCACTGACCACTGAATGGAATGATATTTTGTAAGGGTGATATTATATATCCTTGTAAGGCAATCTTTGGGACAAAAAAATCCAGAGGTCCTTGTATGACAGTTTTCGAGACCACAAAAAAAAAAAGAAAAAAGAAGAGAAGTTTGTGTGGAAAGCACAGTTTTAGAAGTCTAAGCTCTAGTATTGTTGTCTTCCACCTCTAGTTATCATTTTACAGTGT
>JAOQMQ010000006.1:17721787-17742890 GCA_027563845.1 Erythroxylum subrotundum
TTTGAATTCTTGTACTGATCGATTATTGACGGGTTATATGAACATGTTTGACTTGGATCTTGAAGTGCTACTTGAATATGAATTGGATGAACTAAATGTTTTCTGAATATGTAATTCATGCAATTGATATTGTGCCGGACTAAGGGTCCGATGATCGATAATATGGGGACGTGACTAAATGGGATCTTGCAAATGTGATCGATGCATTTCATTTCATGAATGCATGAAACATAATGATAGTTGTGACCAGAGTGGCCAACGATCAGAGCCTAAAGCTTAACGAGTGAAAAAGAGCCTCGAGCTCGAAGGAAAGTAGTGCATACCCAGGGGGCTCTCCTACCCCTAAGACACATTTAACGCTTAATGAGCCCTTTATGGGACAGCTTAGGCCCTCGGTCACAATAAAATAACAAACGGAAGATGGGTCTCATGTGCACTGCATAGGCATACTCTGAGTAATCAAAGTGTATTGAATGTGAAGTGTGAAAGTAAAATGTGAAATGCTATGACTGTGAACTATGTGTTATGTGATTGGGTGAGCTATCCATGATGGTCACTCACTGAGTTCGCAAAACTCACCCAAAATTTGCAAATATTTTCAGGACTCTGGAGAATACCCCGTCAGGCAAACGGGAGTATATCTACTGCATGTGAGTGAAGAAAGAGGTCGGGATCAGTTGCGTCTGTCTTCTGTATTTGATTATTTTTATCTAAATTTGTATTCCGCAATTTCTGTAAAATGGTGTTTTGTAATTATAGTGGACCCCAATTGGCTATTGAAAGTTGCTCAATCGTAATGTGTTAATTGACGGAAGTGGTCCAATTGGTAATTGATTTCTGCGTATGCTTATAGTGTTACAAAAACAAATTTTTTCTGTATACTGACTTTTGACTGAGTGAGTGCTCTAGCACGCCACTTTTGCGGGCACGAACTCGGATATCACCCTCGATATCGGGTTCGGGTCTTGCGGGAGTGGGGTGCTATATATGTGGTATCAGAGCATAGAAGTACGATCTTATATGGGCAGTTTTTGAAATATGGGTCAAGTTACATGCATTTAAGTCAGGTCGTAGCAGACAGTGGCAACTGATCCCCAGTCAGAGTCAGGGCTAGCGCCCACGCGCCCGCTCGGGCGAGCGAGCGGCCAAGCGCCCGGGCGCGCTGCTGGTCGATCGGTTCCTGGTTTCTTTTGGGCCGATTCGACCTCTCTCCATTTGAGTTGCACGCATGAGCATGTGTTATGTGTTTAAGCTGGTACACAGAGTGAGAAAAGTGATGATATGATATAATGTGAAAAAGGGGAAGGATGTGAATATGTCAAAATGAGAAACTGTTTGTGATTAGATATGACAGACAAAGAGTAAATACAATTGTATTGATGAATATATGATGGAATATGATGGTAGTATTGTATCGTGAGGTTGAGGTTATAACCTCGAATGTGAAATTTAATGCGAGTGCATTGTTGCAGATTGTTTGAGGAAAGAAAAGAATAAGGGGAAATGATGAGACTAAAATGTGTAAGCCTGGTCAAAGGAAATAAAATGTTCTGTGACCTTGAAAGGTTAGACTTGGTTTTGAATGTCGGAAAAAAAAATGAGATAAAAAGTTCTGATGGAGCGTAATAACATATATTCGTGATCTAGAGCTCATATATTCTTGCTGAGTTTGTATCTATAATTCTCAATGGATTAGGAATGTATATTTATATGGAAGGTAAAATGAAGGGCAATAGGAAAATGGGGTCGTACTGAAAGGCCGAACGATCGCGCTGGCCGAGCGATCGCACTGCCGAGTGATTGCGCCGAAGTAGTCCAGAAAAGATTAGCTGTTGAAAATATTTGAGGAAAACTACGTAAGACATAGTAGTGAGGAATGTAAAAACCGAAATTATGAGGATTTTATAACTTGAGTATTGATTGGATCACTTCGATTTGGAGATTTTGCAATACATAACGAAGTGCTCCAGAAAAGATTATTTGTTGAAAAAGTGTAAAGTGATTTTATGTACCTAGAGATAAGTATACCTCATGGGCACATGACGTGAAATTTTGTTGTGATAGTAATTGGTTTGAAAGCTTGGAGACATTTATGTACAGACACACTTTGGCTATTTATATGATGATGCCGATCAGTAAAGATCGAGGTAATTCAGGAGTTCGAAAGAGTTGAAACATAATCCCTAAAAGAAGTTAGAACATCCTTTAACCAAGATTGATCATCATTAATTCCATCTCATAAATCAAATGAATGAAATAAAAGATGAAAAGAAGAAAAGATAACTTGTAGGATTAGAGGTTGAAGCAATAGCTGAAGCTCCACCTTCTCTTTCTTCCTTCTTGCTTCTTCCTCTTCCTTAACTTTTTCCCTAAAGTGGAAATGGAGGATCTCCCTTTCTTAGGTCATTTCTTTGCTCTTATGTAGTCCTTTTTTTTCTAATTAGGGTGAAAACTAGGTTTTACTCGAGCCCAAGAGTCTGAAATAACCCACGAAAAATTAAATTCAGGAGGTCGGTCCTCATCTATCCTCAAGCAAGCCACGATCGTGGCCCCCAAGCCACAATCGTGGTTTGTTGATAGAGTCTCTGTCACGATCGTGGCCCAAGCCCTAGGTCCTTCGTCAAGCTTCCTCCAAATTTTCTCCGTTCTTCGATATTTGATCTCAAACATTAACAAACACATCAAAGCACCTCAAACACACAAAATTAAAGTTCAATAGCATGTTGTAACCCACATAACACTCAAAACATAAATATCTAACCAACTATCACAATTCTAAACCTAAACATGCATGAATCAATTAATTAACAACTAAAAACATATTAAATGCCTATTAATACATCATGCACCTACAACTATCAACTGGATACTCAACACAATAAGCCCATAGTGCTTCATCTAGTTATATTGCCCATTATTTCCTTAATATCATAACTTTCTTCTCAATGATACTCTTGATTTTTCAATTTAAAACCTTAACTTGGCTATTAGTTTAAGGATGGTATCCCAAAGCAACTTTTTAAGTCACCCTATATTTCCTAAAAAAGGCTTCAAACTGGTGTTTAGTAAAATGTGAATTGCTATCAATTATTATCGCTCGAGGAACTCTAAACATTAGGAAGATTACCTACTTAAAGAGCCTTGCTACTACTTTAGCATCATTAATTAGGGACGTTTTTTTCTTCCACCTATTTAGACACATAATCCACTGCCATAAGAATATATTTTCTGTCACATAAAGATGGAAAAAGACAAGGAGGAAACAAACCATACAACTAACTTATCTTCCTTTAAAATTTATTGTCCGACCATATCTTTATATTAAGGTAAGAGTTGGATGATAATAAAAAGATTAGTTATCCATAGATGACTCTTTTTTGGATGATCAATTTTTTACTATCTTAAAGTTGGAGGTTCTATATTATGCAAACTCTGGGAATTTCCTTATATGCAAAGTTTTACCTCTTGACTTAAGTTACCAATAAAAGAAAATTTTCTTCTTAGATGCCATGCATTATTATTGGGATGAAAGCCACTTGCTAAAGTTAAGCATTGATAATAGCCACCAAGATTAAGTAGGTTTTTATTAGCCCACCCTCTTTAAGGATGTTTATAGGTATGTAGTGTGAATGGTGTTAAAAAAACTAAGAATATTTCAAGGAGAAATAAGATGCTGTTCAATAACATCCTATAAGTTGAGATATTTGATGTTTGGGAAATTGACTTCACAGGCCCCTTTCTATTTAAGGGAAATAAGTATATTCTTGTGACAATGGATTATATGTCTAAATGGGTAGAAGCTATGACATCTCCAACTAATGATGTTAAGGTGGTTACAAGGCTCTTCAAGAAGGTGATTTTCTAAGGGTTTAGTATTCTTAAAGTTGTAATAAGAGATGATGGATCGCGCATTTAACTTAATGTCAATTTGAGGCTCTCTTGAGAAAGTATAAGATGACTCATATGATTACTTGAGGATATCATCCTCAAACTAATGGCCAAGTGGAAGTTCTAAAGAGATAATTCAAGAGCAATCTTGAGAAGACAGCCACTAGATTGAGAATAGGATGAGGAATTAAGCTAGATGAAGCACTTTGGGCCTATCATACAGCTTATAAGACTCCTATAAACATGTCATCATTCAAGATAATTTATGGAAAATCATGTCACCTTCTAATCGGATTGGAGCATAAAGCCTATTATGTGATTAAGGCTCTCAACTTTGATTCAAAAAATGCTAGTGAAAGATGGTTACTCCAACTCTATGAGCTTGATGAGCTGAGGCTAGATGCCTATGAGAATGCTAAGATTTACAAGGAGAGGATCAAGTGTTGGCATGAATAAATTTCACAAGGGAGGACGGGGCACTTCTCTTTAACTCCCGTTTCTTTTTTAAGTAAGTTTAATGAAATTGTCTGGACCATTCCAAGTGCATAAAGTCTTTACCTATAAAGTGATGGATATATAGAGCTAAAAGTTGAAGCTTTTAAGGTGACTGGTTAGTGATTAAATTCCTATATAGCAAGAGATCCCATTAATAAAGGAACAATATATGTCCTTTTAGATCCTTCCATACATCCTTAGTGATTAAAGGGGTTGAGCTTACGACCAAAAATAAGTGCTTATCAGGAGGCAACCCAGCACTCTATTTTTTCATCATTTAGACCTTATTGTTTTAGTGATTTTAGTTATTAGTTATTCATTTTACTTAGTGTTAATGTCATTTTATAGGTCTTACCTTATTTAATCTTGTTTGATTTCTTATGATAAGTGTTTAGAGATAGTGCATTTTTATTTTACAGGTTTTTAAGCCAAATGGTAACAACATGCCCCTATATCCATCTTTATGTTGATTTAGCTAGAGAACCAAAATGTTCCACTCTAGAATAGCCCATAGACCCTGTGTAATGGCCATATTTAGGGACAACCAACTGTGTTTCTCCTTATGCTAAACCCCATCTTTATATGTGAGAAAAGCCAAATTGAAATAGAATGTGCCACTTTCATACACCCCCGTACATGGTAGATTATCCACTTTATGTTTTAGAACACACACCTAGGCAAGTACAATATGGCACTACGTTGACCCCATGCTTAAGTGTTAAAAACAAATATAACGGATCATAGTGCAAAATGAGTTGTACATGCCACCGTGCCCTCCTCGTGTTCCAACCCTGACTTTTTATTGCCTTTCCTATGTTCTATAAATGTCCCCCTAACTATGTTCTATAAATATCCCTATATGTAATTCTCACATTGCCCTTAATCCTAAGACTTGACCTTGTGTAGAGCAACACATCCTCATGTTTGTTTGAACATACAACCTACAAAGTGAATCTACAAATATCACACCAATTTAAAGTAGGGGAGAGAATAAGAAAAATAGTGGATACCAAATGGTTTAAAAAAAGACAAAAAGAAGGAAGGGAAATCTTCTCACTATAAGTCAAAGAAATAATCAAACGAGAAATTGTTTGCTTTATCTGTGATGGGTCACACTTTGCTCATAAATGCCCAAAGCAAAAGGTGAGTGAGGAGTTAATAAATTTCATGTTCATGAAGGGTTTTTAAAAAAGAGAGGAAAGGCTTAATGGAAGAAATCTACCTCAATATTGCATGTTTGGTAATCAGCTGATTGCATTAGCTATTAGCTTATTCTATCAACGGTTACCTGATAGCTGATTATATGGGTTGATTTGACCAGCGGATAACATCAGTTGTTTATTAAAAATATTTGATAAAATTAGTTGTTTAGTATTAATTATTTATGTGTAAAATGAATTATGAGGACATGAATTTAAAAAACTTATAAGAACATGAATACTATGTCTACTTAAATATATTACCCTATTATTATGCTACATTAAACCCTCATATTGATTAAGGTATTCTTACGTAAAAATATTCCATTATAGTTAATAATGGAATATTTTTAAATTTTATTCAATTAACTTTAAGGATGTTGTTGCAAAATCTTATTATGGGATTATTGTTTTTAAATACCTTATTTTGATTAACTAGGACTAATTCTTAATTTCGATAATGTGTTGTTGTCTTTTGAACCTTTTAAGCGTCTTTATATATTTCATTTTAAAAGCAAGAAAAGGAAAACCAGTGGCCTAGATGTAAGTTTGCATCGTGAAATAGTCAAAAGTAGGAGGCCAAATTATCATTATCAAAAAGCTAAAGGCAAAACGCTGGTAATAGGGAGCTTGTTAAAAATCAGTGGGTTGGGTTGAATAAGTCAACCAACCAGCTTATAACCAAACAAATATATTAGCTGTTTGACATAATCAAATATCCTCTGACCAATTAATTTTTGGCTGAAAAGTCATCATCCAAACGGCCTATATCTTTATTGAACACAAGTAAGCCTTAAGAAGGAGCATCCAAGAGAAAACAAATTATCCAACGGATATGGTAGAAAGAACGACTTGTTCTTGTCTTAAATTTTTGGCTAGGGATTCTTAGGGAACCACTTGTGGAGGACTATCCAGTGATTATTTCAACAAGGCATCTAATTCTTATTATAGGCGTAGTTTATTAGACAATTACGTCTAAATAGCGTAATCATACAAGTGTTTGCGAGCCTGATTTGATTCTTAACATACAAATTGACGTTAACATAATATGTTGAAGAGAAAATAAGACATGAGAAAGGGCAAGGCAAATGAGAAATATCAACAAAAACTTTAGATAATCAAACACTGACAAACGTTAGTACACATGAGCAAAAATATTCAAAGATGGGTGAGATTCGAATACAAGATCAAAGACGGCCTCTATAACTAAGTCATGTTAAGTATGATGGTGTGTTAAAACAATTGAGTTTGACATAAAAGTCCAAAGACACGTACTCATGCGAGTTTATTATATAATAGCTTGAACAATTTTTAACTTAGATCATGGAGTAATGTGATAGTATTATAAGCGTTCTTGGATGGACTGTACACAAAAGTAGCTCATAATGGCTAACCAAAGAGTTATTAACTTATTAGTTCAAAAGACCATGATATGGTAAAATATGATAAAATATAAACTAATAGGCTTATAAAGTGAACATTCTGAATAATGTGACCGAGATGACCGAAGACTATGGTATAACTCCACCTATAAGAATGTATAGGGATCTGCTCAGTTCTATACAAGCAATCCCTGTTGAGTTCTAACTCTGCAGGAGTCTCTGAATTCAACTACAATTAGCAGGAGTATTTGTATTCAACAACATTTAGCAACTTACTTTTTGCTTCAACCTTAAGCCCTTCCGACTACGATGTTGCTTGTGACTACAACCCAAAAGCAACAAGCGTGACATTACGTATGCCAACAATTCCTCTCGGTGTGAAAATATGAAATCCAAATGAGCATACTCAAACTCGCTGTATGACACATTCACTCCAGCATCTTTCATGAACTTATAATGCTTTCTTACCATGGAAGTCCGAATAACATTATCCTTCTGTCCAGCAACCAAATCAACGGGAATATCAATGAGCCAATAGCACTCACCCAAATCCAATGGCTCTGGTGATCCATATACTTTCATGTTAGAAGAAGCATTTCCATAATCAAACATCTGAAACTTTTTTGAGTGTTTCATCTGAGCAAGGTGATAAGCCACATAAAAAGAAACTCCTGGCATGTCATTCATGTTGTAGTGTGGTAAACCTAATACTCCAACCCAATTTGAGCTGTCTCCACCAACAACATAGCTCATTAAGGTTTGAACCAGTCCTCCAATCGCAGGATAGTTGTGGAAGTCTCGAGCCAACTTATTAAGCAACATGCGGAAAAAGCGTGTTGGTATGTAAAAAGCAGGAACTACATGTGCCAAAATTGGAGCAAGTAAGAGGAACATATGCTCTATAGCTGTAAATACAAAGTTGGAATCATGATGGAAGCCAGCAGGTGACAACAATATCATTCTTGACAGTCGGTGAGGCTTCTGTTCAATGCGGCACATAATAACATAGATCAGCATGGCAGCTCCTCCTAGGCTATGGCAGATAGCACAAAGTTTGTAAGGCTGATCATCCCTGGTTTCTTCCTCAAGATCAGGCTGGTTTAATTTCAATTCTGCAGTCTTTACCTCATGAATCTTCTCTATCATTGCTGGGATGTCCTCAGTACCATGCTCATTGATAGAGTATCTCCAATATCTTAATTAATTTGCGTCTTATAGTTAATGCATCATAGTCAAAAGCTGAATAGAGCAGAGAGCAGAGAACAGACCACATCAACTTACTTGCGTGAGGAGATGTTCTTGTCCACATGTTCCCTAGAAACCAAACCACGAAAGTTGCCAAGGAAAACATCAAAACCTACGAAATAAAAATACAGTATCATCTTCTTTAGTTTGTTATTATCTGTAATAGAAGCAGCAGAAAGAGTGAAGCTATGTTAAGACCTTGATCATATGCAGCAAAAGCTGGAGATCCAACCACACCATTGGAGACCCAACTGCATAAAAAAGGGACAAAATGGGGAATAGTTAAGTGCACTTTTGTCATTGACATTAGAAGTAGACATTTTTGGATCAACAACTCAAATACTTGTAAAAGAGGCTTCCCTATGAAGTGGACATTCTTTGTGGGGAAGAGAAGGTCAACCCCTAACATTTGATAACCTTTCCAGGAACCAGGAATGATGCTAACCTTAGGATTTGCATATATTATACTTTAATGGTTGAAAACGTTTGAATATTCACCTTTTACTATCAAAAAGTAATCCCTGTTGAGGTCAAAGCTAAAAATTGACTAAAAGTCAATTTTGGTCATCTTAACACATAGTTCTCTAACATATATAGTTATCTGAAATATTTTAACACAATACATCACACTTTGTGTTCAGATCTGTCTTTGATTCAAGTCCTCTTTTGCCAACAAAACACGACATTCAAAAACAGAGAGGACGAACAATGTTTTTCACCACCACCACAAAAGTTGGCAAGTGAAAGAGCTACTCTTTCCTATACAAATAACAACTGAAAGAAAACAAGAAGCATAAAGCCATTCCTTCCTCAGAATTAAAGAAGGTGGATCCATTTTTTTCCATAAGCAGTCATATCCAAGCAAGGGGGAACTCACCCCATAGAAGAATCCAAAATCCCATGCTGCAAGTAAACTGCCTTCCTTGCATCGTGCCTGCATCGTCAAATTTAACAAATCAAACAGCATGATCTAAACAACTCAACACTCAATTGAATAAGCTGCACTTACCTAGGGATTCTTTCTAAAAGAAGAACATATCCATCAGAAGTGAGCACACGAATAGCTTCATAAGGATACCTAATGTAGAGAGTGCAAGAAAAAGTTATAGACCAAATTCAATCAAATTAGTCTATTTTGACTATAAGATCGCACTTACCCAAGCTCTCTTATGACATCCTGACAAGTTCGAGCATCTGTATTTAGAGACTGATGGAAGGTAGTTTTTTGTTCTATCAGATCTTGATTGCTTTCTCCAAGTGTAGTTGCAGGGACATAGCCATCTGAGTTTTCATCACAAGCATCTTCACTACCACTTCCCTGAGATGACAGCCATCTGCATAGCACTTTTATAACTTCTGATGGTGAAAGAAGAAGATGCACAGCTTTGTGAAAGAAATCAAATATTGTTTCTATTGCAATCTCAATTGCTAGGTGAAGATCCTGACATCCAAAGATTTCATAAAAAGGGAACAATTTTAATAATTCACGAGGGAGAAAAATAACAACTAAGCAAAGATACAAATATCAAAGTTGTTCCAGACACCTCAATGACTCCACGTCTTTTGTCAGTAGTGCGGTGAATCACATGATCATTTGGAGTATTTATTTTTCTAAAATAATGTAAACGTGAAGGTCGGTGGGATCCCCTTGGAGATAGGGCTGTTGAGTTTCTAACATAAAATAGATGACAAAGACGAAGTGGTAACCCCAGTAAAAATTTCAAAGGAAACAGAATCCAACAGAACAAGAAAATCATCCACCCAGTCGAATGCCTGTCATTCTTGGTGTTTGTACTCATGCAGGAGCTCCTTGAACTTTGAGATGATGGTGATGGAGGACACATGGCATCCCCATCTTCTTCTGTTGATGAGTAATCCGTGCTTGAACTATCAGAATCAAGAGAAAGCTCGTGAATGAATTTGTTGAAGGAGGACACCCCACTGCCAAGATCAATGAATAGAGGAAATTTCAGTGGCAAAGTAGGAACCAACAAAAAAATTCATAAACGCACATAAATTACTGATGAAAGTTGGACTGTTTACATCATTAAAATGCAAAGTCACTATGATATCAAAATGAAACTCAAATGGAAATTTTCAGATGAAAATTCATCACTGACTACAGTCTGTAACCAACTAATCCAGAAGTGAATTGGCATCAACCTTTTACGATCAGGAGGGGGAAAGTGAAGAGGAAGATGACTGCAAATCTATGAGATCTTTTTTTTTTCCCTTTCTAGGTTGGTGATTAGGGAGAATCTCCGTCCTGGCCCTTGAGGATCACTGCACCCCTAGCACCATCTGCTAGCAGCAGAAGCCTTATCATAGGCATAAAACAAGCTTGTTTACCTCCAAGAAGTGATGATTACAAAGAAATGAAGGTATTGGATTCATTTGTTTTTAAGTAGAGGAATACGATTACAGTTAGATATACCTCAGAAAAAGGAACATCAAGCAAATAGTTTCACCTTTCTGAAACAAGTCCCATAGGGTTAAATCAAGTAAAACTTCATGGATCACATACTGCAACTGAACATAACCAAGGAACCATAATGCTCCAGGTTCATCATGCTAATAGAAAATACATACAAGGTTTTGCAGAATAATCGGGTTCAATTATATTATTGTAAGATTCATAAGGAATAAAATTTTGGAGGCAGGTGATCTTTAAAAATGAAACATAAATCGAGAAGGAACTAATTACACCACAAATTATCGGAGGTAGGTGGTTTAGACTTTGAAATCCTTTTATTAAATTTTGGAACCAAGGTCACATCTAAAAGACAACCCACCAGCTTGATGCAAGCAAAGTAGTAGTTAAATTTTTTAGAAAGAATGGACACATTCTCATATCAGGAGAGGCTGCAGGTATTAATCAAAAGAATTCAAGGCTATATTAAATCACAAAGGCATGTATTGCTGGGTGATACTATTAGACCCTAGGGTCATTTGCGTACTTAAGCTTTTATAATTTGCATGTGTATGTACTGTATAAATGTTATTTAACACACTAAATTCTCCTAAAAACATCAATATTCCCTCAACATGATATCAGAGCAGTCCAGATGCAATAAAACTAAAGAGAGGAGGCACTGGTGAAATATCCAAGAGAGAGAGGACTCTTCTGAAAATATAGTGGTTGGTGCTGGAGCGGAGCAGTCACCAGTTCTAGAACAGATAAGAGAGTGTCGCTAGCGCCCTAGGACAAAGACTATTATACTGTAATCATGGATATATTGAGATATCAGGATATGCAAATACTGATTAAGCAGGCCCACAGTTTGATAAACGTTCTACTTCAAGTTATTGTATATTTCTAAGGGGAAACTTAATTCCCTGGAAGAGAAAGAAGCAGAACTTGCTAGCTCACTCAACCATAGAAGTTGAGTATTTATGGTATTTTGTGAGCAGCTTGTGAACTATTTTGACCACACCATTTACTAGAGGAGAATGGGATTTATTCTCCTAGACATATTCCACTGAAGCCTATGAGATTGGTACGTGCAATTAGGCAGTACTGCATATAGTCTCTGATGCAGTCTATCACGTGAGGACAAAATATACTGAAGTGGATTGCCATTTCATCAGGAAGAAGATTATATCTAAAGAATTGTTTACGAAGTTTATGCAAACTAATTAGCGGATCTTCACTAAGTCATTGTGAGGACCGAGAGTATCATATCTTTATACTAAACTGCACATTTATGATATCTATACTTTTGCTTACGGGGAGTGTTGATAGCATTAGATATAGACATAGGGTTGTTTGTGTAATTACGCTTTTATTATCTGTCATGTATATATATATTTATATTTTTTATATAGGTGTTTAGGATAAAACCTAGCACACTAACTATTGTAAGCACACCAGAATTCCCTAAACATCCTATTTTGCCACTCTCCTCATAAATCATAGCAAGATTGTAGCTCATGAAAATTTTTCCATTAAAGTCCATCTCATCTCTCTCGTGTAGTATTAAATGTCCCATTCATCCAGTCTCTTTTCCTCTTCACATCCAGCCCCTCACAACCTCTTCCATCCTCCCCACTCCACCTCTCTCTCTCTCTCTCTCTCTCTCACACACACACACAAGCATACAACAAGCACAGAGCCCCCAACCGCACACCCTGTTGGGCATTATTCTCTTCTATTCCTCTTCCCTCTACTACTTACCTTTCCCATGTTGGTGTAAAGAACTTAAAAACACAAACAGGTGAGAGAACCATGTTGGACCTCTCATGTTACAATTCAGATTTGTTTATTGAGCACATCTTCATCTTGTTTCTCTTGTTTGCCTTATCATTATATAAGGGAAATAGAAAATAGAAAATTACACACATTATTCTGGCTGCCATAGCTGACTTGACAGTGAAAAAGGCAGGTTAAGATGGTAACTAATAAGAAATTCTGAGCCAATGAGAGGAAAAGATAAGTTGGATTTTCTCTTTAGAGGCTAAGCACTGGAAAATTAGACAATGCCATTGGGACTGGATCAACTTTTCATGACCTAGTTGTTCTACATGTAAATGTTTCCAGACAATTTAATTTATTCATAGTCCTAAATCAATAACTTAGGAGTGTATGTTTGTTTTACGTGATTCTCCAAATAAAGAAAAGCACAAAAAATGCAACATGACAATGACACATGAAGTGCATGTAGTAGCCTCGATGATGTTCTAGAAGATAATTTTCCCAATATCAAACAGACTCCGTTAAGTTTGAGACAATCTTAATTACATATTATTAGTAGAAACCAGTCTTCACGAGAAGTCAATATATACCATTAAGAAAAGAATTGCATTTTCTTAGTCCCTATACCTGCTATTGTCTATTTCTCAAATAAATGCCTCAAGGACCTTGACATGCTTTGTTAAACATTGACATACAGTCCTCTAAAGTAATTACATGATTCATGGAAGCACAAAGAAAAAGTAAAAGGAATGAATAAACATTTAGTCCTATTACTTGACCTTATATTGCTATTTCATTAAAAATTCAAATCTTTCAATATGGGACTGACTTTGAAGTTGTTAGGACATTTTTTTTAAGATAACAACAAAAGTTTGCTATTAAGTTAATTGATACTTGCTCCATTAGATTGTCAAATCATACCCAATAAGGGGTTACAATCCACTGTGGCAATCTAAACATGTTAAAGTGAGTTACAATATTTAGTTAGGAACCAATATGGAAAAATTTTTATTTTTTTTTTGAAAATTGAATGATAATTTGATTAAAGAAGCCTAAGGCTTTACAAAAGATTGAAAAAGAGGTGAACAAAGAGAAGAAGACCAAAGATACTAAGATCTCATACTCAGCTAACCACTAAGAATGACTAACATTAACAAGAGAACTGACTAGGAAACAAAGGGGACTGTTGCCACTCAGGTTCAGCTGACGCTCGGTTTCTGTCATCTAAAGCTTCTATGCTTACATGGGATGGCAAATTCTAGCTTATCCTTGCTTGGAAGCTTGCTACTTTTCGTATTTACATAATTCATAATTAAGATATTAATTATGAAATAAAGGTCCAAAGTTTTTGAAACTTACTTTTCCATCCACCATGGGAATCTGGGTCCCCGAAACCTTGGCCTAAGCTCCCACCCATGAAGACCCTCGAGAATAGTTGTCTTCCCAGGCAAAATGGCCAATAGAAGTGCTGAGAAACCATTGATAAGCCTCACGATATGGTACAAGGACTCGTAGGTGAACGTCTTGACTGACCTGCAACCCAAACCCGAAAACAAATTATTCTTATCCAGTTATCCACTCAAGAAGTTCCAGACAGCGAAAATATCCAAAACCCAATTCTATCTTATTCCAAAATCTGAGAAAAGAAGAAAACAAAAAAACTCAACATGAATCAAAAGGCTAAACACATAACAGAAAAGTAGGAGGGAAAACGTAAAGACTGACTCTTTGGTAACAGCGAGGATGGTGTCAACCAATCTCTGCATAAATCCCCTCTCCGACTTCCTCTTCTCTTGTGTTCTCTATGCTTATCGAAACCAAAGAAATAAAAGCATCCAGATACTTGAAAGGTTTCCGACTCGACTGATGAGAATAGGCGAAGAAAAATGAGCAGCTGCAATTTGCTCCTTCTTACCGTACAGAGAAAGTATCCTGTCTCTATCTCCACGTGGTACCATATCATTCGCTTTCCCTTGATACAAATGCTTGCATGTGAAATGACTGGCTGGGCTGTTGTGTTGCACGTTGCACACGTGGTGGACTAGTGGCTTGGGGTTTGATGCGCCGCGTAGCTTGGTGTGCATGCTGGCATTTATTTCTCCATTTCCAAATAAATAAAATAATTCAATTTAAGATACATAACATCATCCGTTACGGGGATTTAACTAATTAATTAACCCATAGTTGAAATCATTTTCTGAAACTTTGTCTCAACGAAATTCTTATTAGATGCGGTGTTGTTGTAGAGAGGAGAGACGGATGAGGAGTGCTTGGGTTAAGCGAAAATATACGGATAGAGTAGGCATCCTCTTCTTTCCAGTAAAGAGGCCTAAGCCATGCAAATGTTCCAACATTTGGAATCACTTTACAATTATAAAATAGTTTTAAAATTATTTTGGTACATTTTTTAAATTATAAAATAGTTTTTAAATTTTATAAAATTATAATATAATGTCCAAATATATTGTAATATATAAATTTTGAAGGTAAATGGACTAGCCTTGTTGCTATCACAACTGTAGCTGTTTAACATTCTCTAGGTAGTTTTTAACTTTCAATTAGTTCTTATATAAGCAAGCAGCTTGTGGTAACTAGAGAATGTGTATGATTACCAATCAACAAATTTCATTTTTGAATACAATAGCCTATTGAAAGCGAGGCCTTTTTCTCCTTTGATTGTAATAGAAAGATAAAAATTTGCCATAGTAATTGGACATGTGCGTCGTTGAACTATTTAAGGGATGTAAAAACCAGAATCCAAAAAGTACACACCAAGAAATAAGAAAATAACCTCAAATTTGCACATATAACTAAAAAGGAAGATAGTGCCTGTTAAAGAACAAAACAATCATATTTTATAGACAATGAGTTGGCGTAAAAGTGCAGATCGCCTTCAGATCTGCTGTGCCCGTTGCACTGTGTCCCTTGTGCCCCAAACCATCCCAACCATGGTGTACCTGTTGTCCTGTGCCCCCTGTGCCTCAGACCATCCCAACCATCCATGGGTAATGGGTAGAAGCTATGACATCTCCAACTAATGATGTTAAGGTGGTTACAAAGCTCTTCAAGAAGGTGATTTTCTAAGGATTTAGTATTCTTAAAGTTGTAATAAGAGAAGAAGGATCGCATTTAACTTAACGTCAATTTGAGGCTCTCTTGAGAAAGTATGAGATGATTCATATAATTACTTCAGTATATCATCCTCAAACTAATGGCCAAGTGGAAGTTCTAAAGAGATAATTCAAGAGCAATCTTGAGAAGACAATCAATAGGTTAAGAATAGGATGAGGAATTAAGCTAGATGAAGCACTTTAGGCCTATCATACAGCTTACAAGACTCCTATAAACATGGCATCATTCAAGATAATTTATGGAAAATCATGTCACCTTCTAATCGGATTGGAGCATAAAGCCTATTATGTGATTAAGGCTCTCAACTTTGATTCAAAAAATGCTAGTGAAAGATGGTTACTCCAACTCTATGAGCTTGATGAGCTGAGGCTAGATGCCTATGAGAATGCTAAGATTTACAAGGAGAGGATCAAGTGTTGGCATGAATAAATTTCACAAGGGAGGATGGGGCACTTCTTTTTAACTCCCGGTTTTTTTAAAGTAAGTTTAATGAAATCGTCTGGACCATTCCAAGTGTATAAAGTCTTTACCTATAAAGTGATGGATATATAGAGCTAAAAGATAGAAGCTTTTAAGGTGACTGGTTAGTGATTAAATTCCTATATAGCAAGAGATCCCATTAAGAAAGGAACAATATATGTGCTTTTCGATCCTTCTATACATCCTTAGTAATTAAAGGGGTTGAGCTTATAACAAAAAATAAGTGCTTATCAAGATGCAATCCCATTAAGAAAGGAACAATATATGTCCTTTTCGATCATTCCATACATCCTTAGTAATTAAAGGGGTTGAGCTTATGAGTGCTTATCAGGAGGCAACCCAACACTCTATTTTTTTCATCATATAGACCTTATTGTTTTAGTGGTTTTAGTTATTAGTTATTCATTTTACTTAGTGTTAATGTCATTTTATAGGTCTTACCTTATTTAATCTTGTTTGATTTCTTATAATAAGTGTTTAGATTTAGTGCATTTTTATTTTACAGGTTTTTAAGCCAAATGGTAACAACATGCCCCTATATCCATCTTATGTTGATTTAGCTAGAGAACCAAAATGTTCCACTCTAGAACAACCCATAGACCCCACGTAATGGCCATATTTAGGGACAACCTACTGTGTTTCTCCTCATGCTAAACCCCATCTTTATATGTGAGAAAAGCCAAATTGAAACAGAATGTGTCACTTTCATACACCCCCTACATGGTGATTATCCACTTTTATGTTTTAGAACACACGTCTAGGCAAGTACAATATGGCACTATGTTGACCTCATGCTCAAGTGTTAAAAACAAACATAACGGATCATAGTGCAAAATGAGTTGTACATGCCACCGTGCCCTCCTCTTGTTCCAACCTTGACTTTTTATTTTCTTTCCTATGTTCTATAAATATCCCTCTAACTATGTTCCATAAATATCCCTATATGTAATTCTCACATTGCCCTTAATCCTAATAGGTGACCTTGTGTAGAGCAACACATCTTCGTGTTTGTTTGAACATACCACCTACAAAGTGAATCTACAAATATCACACCAATTTAAAGTAGTGGAGAGAATAAGAAAAATAGTGGAATAAAAAAATGGTTTAGAAAAAGACAAAAAGAAGGAAGGGAAATTTTCTCACTATAAGTCAAAGAAATAATCACACAAGAAATTATTTGCTTTATCTGTGATGGGTCACACTTTGCTCACAAACGCCTAAAACAGAAAGGTGAGTGAGGAGTTAATAAATTTCATGGTCATGAAGGGTTTTTTTTAAATTAAAAAAAAAAGAGAGGAAAGACTTAATGGAAGAAGTCTACCTCAATATGACATGTTTGGTAATTAGCTGATTGCATTAACTATTAGCTTATTTTATCAACGGTTAGCTGATAGCTGATTATATCAGCTGATTTAACCAGTGGATAACATTAGCAGTTTATTAAAAATACTTGGTAAAATTAGTTATTTGATATTAACTGTTTATGTGTAAAATAAATTATGAAGACGTGAATTTAAAAAACTTATAAGAACATGAATACTATATCTACTAAAATATTTTACCTCCCTACATTAAACCGTCAACTTGATTAAGGTATTCCTACATAAAAATATTCCATTATAGTTAATAATGGAATTTTTTAAATTTTATTCAATTAACTTTAAGGTATGTTGTTCCAAAATCTTATTATGGGATTATTATTTTTAAATACCTTATTTGATTAACTAGGAATAATTTCTAATTTGGATATGTTTCCTTTTGAACCTTATACGCGTCTTTATATTTGTTACAAATAGTTCAAATATGAAAAAAATTTCCTTTTAAAAGCAAGAAAAGGATAACAAGTGGTTTAGATGTAAGTTTGTGCCGTAGAAAGGAAGAAAGAATTCAATTCAATCACATGTTATCACTTAAATTAGCAAAATCCAATGCATAATAAATGCTTAGACAAATAATCAATGGCTTTTGTAAAAAGAACTTCGAAAGGACATAAACGAGGTGTTTGGTAGATAGCTTAAAAGCTATATTTCAGCTGATTAAAGAGTATTAGCTGTTTCAATATGTCAAACAACTAATATACTTGTTTGGTTAGAAACTGGCTGGATTAGCTTATTCAACCTAACCAACCATTTTTTGAAAAGCATTTTTTGAAAAGCTACTTGAGAGTAACTTTTCAACCTATCAACTAATAAAAATTTTACTGAAAGACAATTGTGTTCTTAAACTTATTTTAACCTATTTGAAATGTATGGAATTAACTACAACTGATACCTATAAATTCATCAAAACGTCTATATGATAGCTTAAATTAACAAGCAAGATATTATTCATCAAGTAAGTTTACATACAACACAAGGTATAAAACTAGAGATGAGATTTGGATTTTGTTGTTGTTATTATTATTATTATCATCATTATTATTATTATTATTATTATTATTATTATTATTATTATGTTCTATGTTTTTTTATTAGAGTTATAAATTTAATTTTTGTAGAATTAAATATCAAAAATCTAAATTACTATAAGAATATTCAACGAAATACTAAGATATATAATATTCATGCCCTTATAATGTTTTTTAAAATTATATCCTCATAAGTCATTTTACACATAAACAGCTAATACTAAACAGCTAATTTTACCAAATATCAAATGACAAACAGTTAATGCAATTTGCTGGTCAAATCAACTAATATAATCAACTATCAGCTAACAGCTAACGTAATCAACTGATTGCTAAACAAGGCCAAAATGATTTTTTTTGTAATCACCTTCATTTGGTGGAGTAAGAAAACAAAACATAAAATCTGAATTTTCAAGTTTATAATAAATGATGATAGGATGAAAATAAATGATAAGTACTTTATGTACAAATAATTAATCCTGCGTATGAAGATACTTAATATGTCAAAACCTATGAAATTAGTTTCGTATCGTACCAACCGAAAAATAATACAAAATATTGGCATTTGATACCGGTAAGGATTTGAAACAACAATCAAATATCAACTGGTATCGTGAAATTTAATCAAAGCTAACATGAACGTCATTTTTTTTAACCGATACCTCACTCATAGAATCTTCTAAAAATTTATTTGTGTGTGTAAGTTTAGGTTATTATTAGTATTGTTTTGAAAACATTGAGGTATAATGTAATATTATAAATAATAGTAGAAATTAATTTAAACGTTTTAAGAAACATTAATAGAGAATTGGTACCTTTTATCTAAAATATAACCACACATATTCATTTATTATTTATTTACATACAACTGTGGCTCCTTGTTTTCTAACTAAATTAAGTCTTAACTCATTCTTCAATTTCCTTTTCTGCTTTCTATCAGTTTCTTCGAACTCATTTTGACCCTTCTGTTTCTACTTCAATCTTCAACTTTCAAGCTTTCTACCTCTTCTTGCTTTTATTATTATTCTCAAAAGTCAAAAGAGTCTCTAATTTGAATCGTTTGAATTACATTACCCTATAACAATACCCCCACAAAAACCTCATATTAATCCCAAAATCCCACACACCACAAAACAAATAAAAAGACCTTCATTTTAGCTATCTCTGAGCTTCACTATATTTCTACTTTATAGTGAAGCTAGAAATGAAAAAGGGAAGATGATCACTGACAAATAACAGATAAAAGAAGATTGGAATCACGGTGATTAGTGACAACAGCGGTAACAGTGGTGGTGAGATGAGAGAAATAGAGTTGTTTTGTGAAATCAAATTAGGGATTTTGTTTCCGTTACAAGAGGGACTGCTGCTTATGAGGGTCGAAAGAGTCCTAACATTTTCTAAAATTCTATATTTTAACCGAAATTAATTGATGCCGCCAAACTTTTTAAGGGTATGGTAAATTATACTTTTACCATTTTCCAACCAGTACAGGGCGTATCGACCCATATGGATCGTATGAACCCCAGAAGATTGCAGCATAGCACAATAAAGGATAAAAAATGTATGTATGATTCTGAAAGCTAAAAGAAAAGCTAAATTTGCGAGACCAATATCCTGTAAATGGATGCATATGCTTATGCTGAGCCTGAGAATGTGGTGTTGCCTTCTTCGGTGAAGCCAAACTCAGAAACCAAAGCCAAGTGATCACTTCCCAGCTTCTACGTACATCATGAAATCAGAATTTAACACAGGTCCAAGTATGCCAAACACTTCCACTCTAAGTACGTGATAGAATATAGATAAAGGCTTTAGTGTTTTTCTTTTCTTTTTTGCTACTACTTTCCCATTAAATGGAAATCATGGTAACTTTCACCGATTATTACCTCGCATGGGAGGCCACCTGTTCTTCTGAGAATATCAAATGGTAGAGTATCCAGAACTCCAGTAGGTGCAATACCACCTGAGTACCTGGATTCGGAAAACTTGCTCTTATAGTAGGTTACAATTCAAAGCCACCAACAAAATATATTTCTGGAAAAGAATTTACCATAAATAGTCAACAGTACCAAGAAACTTTGAGTGGTAGGAAGTAGCTAACGGTTCACCATTGAGATCCCTTGTACTTGTAGAACCCTAAAATCAGTGTTTTAGATATGATCAACAATAAATCAAACCAAGTGTTCTAAATGCCAGCAAAAGTTAGTAGAATCTAAAACACCTCAATTGTTGGATAGGAGCTTTTGAGTTTCAATGGATGCACAGCGATATGGTGCTCGGAGCTGCCAGTTGCAATTTTAACCTCTTCATCAGTCCAATTAGTCTTAAAGAAGCTGAAATAAAAAACCATTTATCTCTATAAGCCACTCAGTATGTGTGCACTGTCGACTTGAAAAAGGAGTGGATTTCAATAGTTAAACATCAACAGGACGCATTCTTTCAAGTATACATGCAAAAGGTAAAAGCTTGTCATGAAAGGATCTTCGCAGCTTGAAGCACACTAATCCTGCACTACAGTATCACTACAAATATCAGACTCATACATCAGAGTCATTAGCCACGAAGATTAAATGCAAACAGATAAACTTTTATGAATGGTAGTGGTGTCCTGTTACGAAACTGGATATAAACACAATATATTCAGTGGATAATGAATTGAGACAGAGAGAAATAAACACAAATAGCA
>JAOQMQ010000006.1:17742990-17759773 GCA_027563845.1 Erythroxylum subrotundum
TGGTAACGCTGGTGTCGTGCTGCTCTTATTCTTTTTGGACCTCCTTGTATAGACTTGCTTAATTGGGTGTTTATCATGTCCTTTCTGTATGCTTACCCTGTGCTTAGCTAGAAGGGAAAGAATAGCAGCAAAAATCTGCTTAGTACAACAAGTATTTTAAGTCTTTTCATTCATCACATATAGTCATGGTATGAATGAAAAAATAAGTTCACATATACATGATCGTGGAGATCAAAATATGGGGAAGAATTTTCATATATTCTCATATATTGAATAGGAAGTATACAGCCATATATAGGACATTATAAGTAGAATTAAATCTGGAAAGTTATCTAAAGCTATCTAATGTAATCCCTTAATTTAAGGGATTTCAAACTAATTCTATCTTATCTATTTACAGCCTATCTATATCTTAGTATAACCTATTTACAGCTTGTATACAAGATCATAAAAACTTGAACTGTTCAGCCCCTTTGTTAAAACATCAGCTACTTGACGTTCTGATGGAACTAATGGAACATAGGACATCCACACTAACCCTTCTTCCAATTTTTCTTTAATGAAATGTCTATCAATCTCAATACGTTTTGTCCTATCGTGTTGTATAGGATTATGAGCAATATTGATGGCTAACTTATTGTCAGAATAAAGCTTCATAGGGTCGTCCCATTTGACTCTCAAATCATCTAGAATAATCTTCAGCCAGAATAGTTTACACAATCCTTGAGCGATAGCCCTAAATTCTGATTCTGCAGACGACCTTGCCACCACATTCTGCTTCTTGCTCCTCCACGTTACCATATTTCCTCCAAGAAACGTACAGTACCCCGTAGTTGAACTTCTATCCACTATGGAACCTACATAGTCAACATCAGTGTAAGCTTCTAGAGCAAGAGTATTGTTTTTCTTGAACAAAATTCCTTTTCCCAGATTGCCTTTCAAGTAATGTAGCACCCTATAAGCAGCTTGAAGATGAGGCTCTCTTGGATCATGCATGAATTGACTAATCATGCTTACCGAATATGCTATGTCTGGCCGAGAGTGAGCAAGATATATGAGTCTACCAACCAGTCTTTGATACATCCTTTTATAAACAACTAGTTCTTCTTTAGCTTCTCCCAACTTGTGGTTTGGATCCATTGGTGTAGAGATTGGCTTACACCCAATCTTCCCTGTTTCTACCAACAAATTAGTCACATACTTCTGTTGAGATATAAAAATCCCTTGTGTGGAATATGCCACCTCAATACCGAGTAAGTACCTTAGTTTCCCAAGTTCTTTTATCTCAAACTCTTTTACTAGTCTTTGCTTCAATTCATGCTTCTCTTTCTCATCATTTCCAGTCACTATGATGTCATCCACATAAACAGTCAACAATGTTTTTCCCTTTTGGTTTATTAAAAATCTCCCATGTTCTATTCTTTTCCAATGCATTCATCTCCTCTCCATGCCATTTTTGGCAATGCCTCAGAAACGGTGTTAGGGATAGTAATGGTATTTAAACTCACAATGAAGTTTTGGTAGGTTGGTGACAAGCACTTAAGACATGTTGCTAACCTTTCAAGAACATAGGCTCTGATACTACTCGTCACAGACTTGCTTGAAACCTCTCAAGACCGTGCGACCTTAGTTGCTATACTTGATCCTTGGTGAGCAACTAAGCAAGTCTTAAGCCAAAATGGAAGAGAAAGCTTGATTGAAACAAGATCTTGTATTGTTTAAAGGAGAGCCCTTTTTTCGTTTCACTCCTAATTTTTAGTGGCAATCCTTTTCTTCGCCCAATATGGGCCCTTTTGGCGATGATTTTCAAATTTGTCGTGAAAAGTGGACCCTTTGGCAACAATTTTCCACAATTTTCACAACTCAATCAACTTCCAAGTCTATATACAATTTGTCTGTTGGGATATCATTCCAAATGCCATGGCTGTCGAGGTGGAGAGTAATGGGCAGAAGGAGAACGCGGAGCATCACATGAGGACTGACAGAGGAGAGACTCTCCTAGGTCTTCTCCACCGTGTGATCAGAGAGATCTTCATTAATCCTCATCCATCCACGCCGTTCATTCAGCGGTTGAAGACTTCGGTCTCAAAGAACGCTTCACTTCTGAAAGAAGCTTCTAGAAACAGTGGCCGTCAACTCCTTCTCTGGACTCGCCGTGGCACCCATCTCCGGGCTCTCCTTGTCATCTCCTGAGGAGGCTTGGTGAGGGAGGAGAGCAGAGATACAAGGAGTTTGTAGGCGAAATTCAAGCTATTGGGAAAGTTAAGCACCCAAATGTTGTGAGGTTAAGAGCTTATTACTGGGCTTCTGATGAGAAGCTTCTTATTAGTGATTTCATCTCTAATGGCAACTTGGCTAATGCTCTTCGAGGTCAGTATTTCCTTGTCTCTTGTATCAGTTTTGGTTGCATTTTGTATCCTTTTGTGTCCCGTTGTTATTGGTTAGGTCGGAGAAAGAGGTTGAGCATTTTTCTGCCTATGCTCGCGAGGCTAATAACACGAATGGGTTCTCAGTAGCAGTTATCATGGCTTCTACATTGTGCCAAAAGCTCGGGTTAGTCCAGGCGTGTCAATCGAAAAAAGTTGAAAACCTTTCATCCCACCATATGCCTGTGTTTAGCGACATGGCTGTGTTTGGATATTTGTTAGCTAGATCAAACACGGTAGGAATGGAGCCATAGGGTTGTATCAGGCTTGCTGTTTGTTGCCATTGGAGGGCTGGTGGTTGATCACCGGTGGCTAAAGGTTTTTGTTGGGGTTCTTCTAAATAGATTACTAGATTGCGTACGTTTTCGTGTAGCGCCTAACCTGTATAACAAGCAGTTTGTGTAGTTTGGCTTAAGCATTAGGGAACGTTCGAGCTTCCTCCTGTGAGATTAGCTGCAGACAGTGTAGTGTCGCCGGCACCAGGAGCATCAGCCAGCAGAGGGAGCAGTCGCTTCTTGGCACGTCACAGAAGCAGTCGCTTCTTGGCACGTCACAGAAGCAGTCGCTTCTTGGCACGTCACAGACTGCAAATTTGGCGCAGCTTATTGGCACCTTGTCACCCACACTGTAACGTATCTTTGTCACCCTTTTATTACCCGTCGTTTATTTAGATTCTGTCAATAATAATATCTTTATTTTTTATTTTACTGTTATATGTGGTATCTGTGTTCTTATTAATATTAGTATTATTATTTGTCTTATCCTTCATTAATTTTTATATTTATCTGTATTTTTTTATTACTATTATTACTTTATTGTTCTTTTTATCTGTATCTTTGTTATCATGTCTCATATGCATGTGGGTCACTTGGAAACAGCCTCTCTACTTTGTAGGGGTAAGGCTGCGTACTATCAGGCCCCCCCAGACCCTGCTTCTATGCGGGAATTTTCAAGGTATGACGATGATGATGATGATGATGGAGGAGGATAAAGTGGTCGTTTAGTGCATTCTCTAGTTCCTCTCCTAACAGCAATAGGTTCAAAAAATTGTGTGTGTAAAGGTGAGTCAGATCTTACCATGATTTCATTTCCAAAGTCTGAGTTGGATTCTTGGACCTGTGTCAGTTCTGAAACGGCCTTTCTCCTTGAATACAGCGGAGTAATGCTGGTTAGGACATGTGATGACACAGGTTCAGTAGTAGAATTGGGGAACTCAAATGTAATTGGTTCAGAGGGCTCGGTTGTTTCAACAATACGAGCTGGATCAGGAGGAAGGTCAAGGGTTTTAAGTGGTTTGAAGGACTTATAAGTGCTATCTTCCATCATTGAAATCTCCCCTTGAATACAGGACTTGAAGAAAAAAGGTGTATTTTCTGTGAAGGTGACGCCTGTAGAGATATAAAATTTCCTAAATGACAGATTGTAACACTTGTATCCCTTTTAAGTAGGTCAGTAATCGAGGAAGACACATTTGATGGCTCGGGGGTCTAGTTTGTCTCTATGTTGGTTATGAATATGAACAAAGACGGTGCATCCAAATACCCTAAGTGTGAGGCCATTAGAGGTTCTGAAGTGTGGGTAGAAGCTATTAAGAATTTCCATGGGACTTTTGTTGTCTAACACGCGTGATGAAAGTCTATTTACCATGTATGTGGCTGTAAGAACTGCCGCTCCCCACTAGGATTTAGGGACATTCCTTTGAAAGAGTAAGGCTTGAGTGGTGTTGAGTAAGTGCCCATTTTTCCTTTCTGCTACCCCGTTTTATTAAGGTGTGTTAACACATGATGAATCATGGATAATGCCCTGTGATTGAAAGAAAGGTGACAAAGTCTAGTTGAAGTAGTCTCTGGCATTGTCTATCCTAAAGCTTTTTATTTTAATCCCAAATTGGTTTTGAATCATAAAGTGAAAATTATCTATAACAAGGCTAACATCAGATTTTTGTTTAAGAAGAAACAACCATGTTACCCAAGTGCAATCATCAATTAAGGATACAAACCAACGTGCCCCAGAATCATTAAGTATAGTAGAGGGACCCCATATGTCACTATGAATCAAATGAAAAGGATGAGAGCTTCTTTTATTGCTAATAGGAAAAGATACTCAAGTATGTTTTGCAAGTTCACAAACATCACAATGAAATTCAGAAATATCTAATCCTTGAAACAAATGAGGAAACATGACCTTTAAAACTTTAAAAGATGGATGACCTAGGCGTAGATGATACAGCCAAATGGTATCTTTATTTGAGGAACTGAGAAATGACAAAGATAGGTTGCTCCTAACTCTTTGAGGAAATTCAAGTAGGTAAAGGCCACCCCTTTCCTTAGCAAGTCCAATCTTCCTCCCCGAGACGTAATCCTGAAAAACACAGTGAGAAGGAAAGAAAGTAGCATAACATTTAAGATCATTGGTAAGCTTTTGAATAGAAAGTAGGCTAGCCGACAGTTTTGGAATATGGAGAACCCTTTTCAGAATAAGGGTAGGTGTGATGTGTATATCTCCGAAACCTGCAATAGTAACTAGAGAGCCATTGGCCACTACAATCTTTTTGTTACTTGGGCATGGCATATAAGTGTGAAAAAGTTGAGATGTGGGTGTCATATGGTCTGTGGCACCCGATTCTATTATCCAAGAATTGGTATAAAGATTTTATGAGGCATTCATGCAAATAGGGAGTAAAGGTTTACCTTAAAGAGCCAAAGAACAAGTCTTAGAACGTTTTTCAATAGGCCCCAACAAGCTTCTCAACTTCTCAATTTCTTCACTATTTAATTCTCTTGTTCCTGAATTTTCCTCAACTTTGGGCTTATCTACCATATGTGCTTAGGACCTCTGCTGTCCCCCACGGTTTCCCCATTCTCGACTTGGAGGTTTATCGTGTATTTTCCAACATGTTTCCTTTGTGTGCCTCGGTTTCTTGCAGTGCGTGCACCAAAGGTTGTCCTTATTCTCCTTTCCTTGGTTTTCTCTACCAGAATGCTTAGATAGATCACTATTTCCTTTGTCCTAATGATCCATTTTTGCTAATAAGGCTGACCCGTACATGGTTTGGGAGGTTGACATGATTAAGAAGAGATACTGCAGTGAAGAAGAAAATACTGCAGCAATTAAGGCTACCCTAATGAGAATCACACAAGAGAGGTAAGGAGGAATGCAGCGATGAAGGCTGGAACACACAAGAGGAGAACCAAAATAATAGGGTTTCGAATTTTGATAGTGCAGCAAGCTGCTCAAAGGAAAAGAAGCCCTATGGCTCTGATACCATATGTGAAAGAATTTTCATATATTCTCATATATTGAATAGGAAGTACACAGCCATAAATAGGACATTACAAGTAAGAATTTAAATCTGGAAAGTTATCTAAAGCTATCTAATGTAATCCCTTAATTTAAGGGATTTCAAACTTATTCTATCTTATCAATTTACAGCCTATCTATATCTTAGTATAATCTATTTACAGCTATTTGGTATCTCAACAGACTACATAAAGTTAAAAAGGATGTGAGAGAATTAAGTGACTGAGGGGGAGAGCTAAAATCTACTCCGCAAAAATGAAATAAATGTAGCTAAATTGTACTAAAAAACAACTTGGTAAAACAAAAAAAATGTATCAATTTAAACAAGGTATGGAACCAAATTCCTTCAGTCCCGTGAATATAGATTGTCTCTGAAAGAGAACAAACAAAAGAATCCTTTGTTAAGAACAAAAAATAAAAATAAGTAAAAAGGATGAAGAAACTACCTATCAACCATAGATAACGGATTATTTGTTTCTTTGTTGACATCAAAAACTTGAGCAGGTCGACAATTTCTCTGTCCAGACAACTCCTTTTTTTCATATAGGAGGACATTTAACTGCAGATAGGAGAGGCTGAGCCTCAGCTCGGAACATAACATAACTAATTTTTCTGTGACAAGCCTATCTTAAAATGTCATCTATCTATAATTCCACAATGTAAAAGAAAGATTAACAATGTAAAAACAATGAAAATGCTCTTTACCTCAGATGAAGACAGGAAATTATATATTGCACTCTGTCAACAAGTAGCAGAGATATCAGATCATGCCATTCCAAGAAGTCCTCCAATCAAACTTAAATGAAAAGAATTTAATTAAGAAAGAAAAAAATATTAGATATGATACCTGAGGTGTGCTATTGAAATCACCAGTCAGAACAACAGGAATATTACCCCACTTCTTTGAAAGGTTCTGTGCCCTTGACAAGAGAAATCGAATCTGCAAGTCAATAAATCAATGTTGAGAAATAAATCAATATTGAGACACTCGATGATGCAAAAGAGCTTAAAGTCTATAGAAGATATAAACGAGAAAGAATTAGTCAACCACAAGTCTTACTTTGGTGGGATGGAGAATGAGAATTGAGTTGACAACAAGATAATAAGGTAATTGTATTATGACTCCTCATTAGATAGGAAGTAGTAGTAAGATAAACATATTATTCTAGTTTTGGATATGTATCCTATTTGTTTAGGGCTTAAACTTACGGAATTTTGTTGACATAATTGAATAGGAAAACCAAAACTAAAGTTTTGTACTTTTATTACTTAGGTGCTGATTTATAGAATCAGTATCCTAACTACTTATCTCCACTAATCTGCAGCACCCTAACTACTTAGGTGGTGATTTATCGTATCCTAAATTTAGGATAAGATTTTCCAATTTTTTAGAGTCATTATTTACTAGATATCAGTTTTCCTAATTTATCAACACTCCCCCTCAAGTTATTGCAAAAATGTCTATCATGCCCAACTTGCTAACTTGAAGTTTGAATGGTTGTCTTAACAATCCTTTAGTAAATATGTCTGCAACTTGTTGTGTGGTTGGAGTGAATGGAGATTATTCCTGCTTTAATTTTTTCCTTAATGAAGTGCTTATCAATTTCAACGTGTTTTGTTCTATCATGAAGGACTAGGTTATAGGAAATACTTATGGCTGTCTTATTATCACCATACAATCTCATAGGAATGCTCACTGGACTTTGAAGATCTTCTAGAACTCTTTGTGGCCATAGAACCTCACATGCACCTTGAACCATTGATCTAAATTCTGCTTCAGTGCTGCTTTTAGCAATTACACTCTATTTCTTACATCTCCATGTGACTAATTTGCCCCAAAGGAATTTACAATATCTAGAAGTCGATATTCTATCAATAATTGATCCTGTCCGGTCTACATCAGTATAAACATACACTCCTCTACTTTCTTTTTTTTTTTTAAAGGCCCTTTCTTGGAGTGCCCTTTAAATATCGAAGGATCCTATACACAGCTTCTAGATGCTCCTCGTATGGGGAATACATAAACTAACTAACCATACTTATAGCAAAGGCAATATTAGGTTGTGTATGAGACAAGTAGATCAGTCGCCCAACAAATCTCTGGTACATTCATTTATCTATTGGGATTTCATCTTTAACATCTCCAAGTTTGACATTAAACTCTACTGGAGTATCTGAAGGCTTTCATCCACTCATTCTAGTCTCCTTTAAGAGATCTAAAATATACTTCTGTTTTGAGACCACAATTTCCTTTTGTGATCTTGCTACTTCCATTCCAAGAAAATATCTTAGCTGGCCTAAGTCCTTAATTTCAAACTCTTTGGCTAGACTTAGCTTAAGTTTCCTCATTTTTTTCTATATCATGCCAGTTAAAATATATCATCTATGTGGACAATCAAAACTAAAATTTTGTCTTTGATGGACCTCTTAGAGAATCTTACGAACCAGTAGGGATGGCAAAAGGGCCTAGGCTTGGCCCGATTTTCTAGGCTCAGTTGGTTCAAGCTGGGCTTGGGCCGTCTGGGCTAGGTAACACAAAACGATGTCATTTTGTCATAAAACGATGTCATTTTCTTTTTTTTTAAAAAAAATTCAGGTCAAGCTGCACCTTTGCCCATTGTCGTCCGTACAAACCAGGCCCTGGGAGACTACTTAAGACCATACAAGATTTTTTTTTAATTTGCATACCTTAGTTCCAAACTTTTCAGAGAATCTAGGGAGAGGCTTCATGTGTACTTCTTCATCTAAATTAGAGATGGCAATGGGATTGACCGATCCGAACTGTTTTTCTAAATTAAAAATGTAGAAATGACGTTTTCAACAAAATGATGTCGTTTTGCTTATATAGAACTGATTTTTTCAAAAATTGGATCCGACGCACGGTCAACCCAACCTAACCCGTTGACTTCCTGGTTGGGAGCCAATTGTCATCCCTAATCTAGATTTCCATTCAAGAAAGTATTCTTTACATCTAATTGATTCAGAGCCCAGTCAAGATTAACATCAATTGAAAGGAGGACATGAATCATGTTTAACTTTGCAACTAGTGAAAAGGTCTCAGAATAATCTGTCATGTGTGGGTAAAGCCTTTAGCAACTAGCTGTGCCTTGCACCTCTCTGAGGATCCATCAGAATTGAATTTTAAAATAAATACCCATTTACATCCAAAGACCTTTTTTCCATCTGGTAGATTGACTTCTTTCCAGGTTGCATTCTTTTCCAAGGCTTTAATCTCTTCAAGAACAACTTCTTTCCACTTAGGAACATTTAGAACATCCTAAATACTATTAGGAATAGTAATACTAGATGCTTGTTAAATAAAGGTATAATACATGGGTGAAATATTTTTGTAGGACACAAAGTTGGAGAGAGGATGTTGTGTACGAGGTCTAATACCTTTCCTAAGAGCTATAGGGAGATCAATTTGAGAAAAAGAGTTTAGCTTAGAATCACTTACAGGAATACTTTCAAGAACATGAACATTTGTGGAAACATCATGATTTTCTTGATTTAACCTCTGGTTAGAGTCATGAAGATGTTGTGGAATGGTGGCCTTCCATTTTTGTGCTAGGTGTTCCTTTGAATATACAAGACCTTTGTACCATTTCTCATATATCCTCCATGTTTCCAATATTATCATTTTGTGATGGCATTGTCACAGGTTGTTTATTAACTGATACAACATTGTCAATATTTACTTCATTTGCTTCCAATAATTTTGTGTTGTCTTTTTCTGAATGATCATAAGAGGTGTCACTATGAACAAACTCAAAGCTGAGATCTGAACCATCTAAGAACTTATCTTTCACTTATATTTTGATCCCCCTAATGATGGTAGTTATTATAGTATGAAGTACCTTCAAAGAAAGTAAAATCAAACAAACTTCCTTTTTGAAATTGGATCAAAACATTTGTACCCCCTTTGATTAGTTGGATAACCTACAAATATGCATTTATGTGTTCTAGGATCTAGTTTTGAAAGCTTGGCATCATGATTATGAACAAAGGTCATGCTACCAAAAATTTTTAAGGGAATGTCTATAATGAGTCTAGTAGTTGGAAAATATTTAGTAAAAACCAAAAGTGTTTTGTGGTTAAAGATTCAAGTAGGTAATCAATTTATCAAGTAGGTGGTCGTTTGAACTACTTCCCCCAAGATATTTAGGAGCCTTAGTGTGAAGGTTCAAAGCTCCAACTATTTCAAGAAGGTGTTTTTTTTTTCTCTCAGCCATCCCATTTTGTTGTAATGTATGATTAAATGAGCTCGGATGAACTATTCCTTTCTTAGCAAAATTTTTTTTCCAACATATTGTTAAAAACTCTTTCCTATTATCACTTCGAAATATTTTAATCTTACTTTGAAATTGTGTTTGAATCATGTCATAAAAGTTTTGAAGACTCTTTCAATGTCAGATTTTTCTTTTAAGAAAGACCCAAGTGACCTTAGTATGATCATCAATAAATGTAATAAACCAATGTTTCTCAAAAAATGTAGAAACTCTATAAGGCCCTCAAACATCACTATGGATCACGGTAAATGGTTGTGAAGTTCTGTAAGGTTGTGGTGGAAAAACTACACGATAATGTTTAGCTAATTCACACGACTCACAATAAACTATTGAAGGATTTTTATTTATGAATAACTTTGGAAACAAACGCTTTAAATAGTGAAAATGTGGATAGCCTAGTCGGCAATGCCATAACATAACTTCATTATTACTAGAAATTGAAATAGAATTGACACAAATTTATTGGTCTTGCCTTCTAAGGGTCCGTTCTTTGTGAAAAGCATAGAGATCACTATTTTGTTTAACATCTTCCTGAAGGTTAAATCCTAAAATCCACAATGAGAAGACCAGAAAATTAGTCGACAATTATGATCAAGAGTAAGCTTCCTCACAGACAAGAGGTTATATGATAGGTTAGGAACATGAAGGACATCTTTGAGATTTAAGGAAGGACTGATAGACACTGTTCTTTTTCCAGCAACCGAAGCAAAGGAACCATCAGCAATTTTGACATTTCGATTTCCTGCACATGGGGTATATGAACGAAAAAAAGTACAGAATACTAGTCATGTGATATGTGGCACCCAAATCTAATATCCAAGGAACATTAGTGTTGGTACAGGACAAAGACGTAGGGAAAGTACTACCTGAATGAATAAGAGAAAATGACGGATTAGGATTATTTTGAAATTTAAACATTTGGTGTAGATGTTCTATTTGTTTCTTAGTGAAAGGAAGAGATTCTGAAGATGATTGTTTCCCTAAATCAGAATTGCTCACTTGGAAAGATCTGACTTCTCCCCCTATCTTGTTGTCATTGCCTGTTTTTTTTTTTTCAATTAGCTGATTTTCCGTTCAGCTTCTAGCAAGTTTCCCTGGTATGCCACGGTTTTTGACAATGGTACACCAAGGCTTCTATTTTCCACAACATTTATCTCCTTTGCAGTCAGCTCCTCGAGTTAAGAGTTGAACCTTCATTCTTAACTCTGGTTTCACCAGTATTCTTCAACATCACTTGTCTTCTCGCTTCTTCTCTCCGTACCTCTGAGAAGACTTCTCTTATGGTCGATCGAGGGTTTCTCCATAAAATACAACCTCTAACTTCATCCAGGTCTCCATTTAATCCAACCACGAAGACAAATATGCGTCCTCTTTCAACTTTCTTCTTGTGTCGAGCACTGTCACTTGGATTTACCCAACTTTCTCAAACAAATCTAATTCCCATCATACAAACACCATGTTATTATAATATGTTGTTACATTCCACTCACCTTGCTACATTTTCCACATTCTGGTATTTAATTCAAATAATTTTGATCGGTTCTCCAGATCTGAACATCACGAGCTGTTGGCATGAACATGAAGGGCTTCCCAATAGCTGGTTGCATAGAATTGATTAACCATGCAGTAACTATTGAGTTTTTTGAACGCCTAGGAAATCCAGAATTAAGGTTCTGTACTTTTATTCTTTGACTGATGCATCTTAAATAGAAAAAAGGACAGCCAGTATAGCATCAGTACTCCAACTACCTATCTCTACTAATCTGCAGCACCCAACTACATAGGTGCTGATGTATAGAATCAGTATCCTAACTGCTTATCTCCACTAATCTGCAACACCTTAACTACTTAGGTGTTGATTTAACTTATCCTGAATCTAAGATAAGATTTTCCTATTTTTTTGAAATCATTACCCACTAGATATCAGTTTTTCTAATTTTACCAACAAATTTTTATTAAAACAAAATTTAAATTTGTTAGGAACCCTTTCCTACTAAGGGTTCTAAGAACTTTTTTTTTTTATAAAAAAGTTTTAAGAACTTTATAAATATGTGTATTTTTCCCTTCAATAACAACATATCCTGAATCTTTTTCTATAAATTTAAATTTTCAAGGAGAAAGTGTGATGCTTTCTTCTAAAAGTGATTCTCAGATCCTATGAGTAATTCCTAGTTTCCTATCCTTCATTATTTGTGTTCCTCATTAAAGTTCCAGCAACAAAAATTCTAAATTCTAGCTATATCAACCTCAAATTCCAGACTTGAAACTTGATATTCCAGTAGCCTAATATAAGTCATATTTCCTAATTTGTGATTTTTAGCTACTGGTTAATACTTTTTCTATTTGTTCTACATCACTCGAGTACGAAGATACAACTTTATATTAAAATAAGAAGATAAAACAGATGTTCAACACCTCAACTGCAAACTGCAAAGTTTTTCCCTATAAATACAAAGAGCAAATGCGCTACCATCAACCTATTTTCTATTTTTTATCTAATTTTCATTAGTATTAGTAATTTGAAACTTTCTATTTACATTTGGTGAAGAAAAAAGCAAAAGGAAGGAAAAGAGTGCAGACAAACAATAGAAGAAAGACCAAGGAAAGTTGCATTTAAACTATATGCCCAACTCATATTGACAACTAAGTTATCCATTTAAATAGTGTATTTATCATATAAGTGATCATGTAGATGGCCAATATCAATGCAATGGATACTTACTTGACCCAACTTAATATCTCCTCGACTTGGATTGTAAAGCACATGAATGTTACCAACCAAAAGTCTTTTTGATTCACCATTGCAGGTCTGCCTGTATGGAATTTGTTAGACATAAAAGGGACATACACTAAGTCAAAACATAGTACGTAGATGGCTAACACATGATAGGATTGAAAGAGAAAGAGGAACAAAAGACAAACTTATAATTCAACGCAATGCAATTAGAAATAAGGAACAGTAAGAAAGCAATGATTTGAGACAATTAATAGCTTAATTTTCAACTAATAAATAGAGGTTCCATTGGCAATTTGTGATCAAATGACTGATAAACTACATGCATATCTATGAGTTACATTAGAACCTCTCAATATCTGGATGAAACCATGAGAGGTTTAGTCTTGGCATTCAACTAAATAACCAATTCTTTATCTACACTAGGGTTCAACTGACTTCAACATCTTCAGTTATCTAATTACTAGGGATTTTCCACGTGTAAAAAGCTAGTGAACTAGAAGGAAAGTAACACTGGTTACTTCAATTGAGAATTTAACATAAAAACTATTCAATCATGGACTAAGGTAAAGCTCTAGGACAAATGTTTCAATTAAAATTATTGCAACCTAGTTCAAAATTCATGATAGCAACTACTCAATCACAGACCAGGATAAGCTCTAGGACAAATGTTTCAGCTAAAATTTTGAAGGCCACAAATATCGAAACCATGTTTATAATTCAGAGTACAACCTCCAAGTTATAACTACCATAAAAACAACAAACAGATAAAAAAAATTCCGAATAGACATAATATACATGTTTTCAAAGTCAATACCTCAAAAATGGAAAGTTGTGCAACATTATCTCGGAGACCATGTCTCTTAAATTCAATGTTTTCTCTATCTAGCAACCGAAACCTAGCATGATAAAAAATTATTTTAGATAGACAACAATAAAAATACAAACAAATAAGTAAATTTCAAAAGAATGAATCAACATAGGCCAATTATCTACTAATGACAATATCATGGGAATCATTATTTGCCTTACATATCAGATTTCCACAACATAGCACACCCATCAACATGGTCTCCAGTTCGCCGCTGCTATTACAAATAATTTATTAGATATTCTAAGAAAATAACTTCAAAAGAATGACAACCTTGTAACAACCACCATAGCCTGCTTTCTTGAAGACCTTGAACAAATCGAAGTACCTATCTACCTCCTATCATAACAACATTCAAGCAAAATTATCAGCTAATACTTCAGAAATAAGATGGGAAACGAAAACGAAACCAAAGCTTGGAATGAAGGCTCACTTGCAAACATATTATATCAGGGTCCCATCCAATTATCTCATCACAAATGATCCTTTTGCGATAGCACCATTTTAGGTAAGACGAAGGCACATTTTGGTACAAATCCCAGTGCTTCAAAGCGTTTCTGTTCCCCAGTATATTATAGGAAACAACCTTAAATCTCTCTAGTAAATACCAAGAAGATAATTCAAAGTTAGATGAAGAGTTCAAGACACATCATTTGCAAACAAGCCCAAAAAGGGGATCATAATTGTAAAGCAATAGAAATCTATCAGGTTACATCAGTAAGAATTGCAATGACATATACATGTACCAATTATCAGCAGTACTTAATAAGGCAAGTTGAAGTAAGTAGTAAATGTGATATACCATGGGAAGCGAGGGGTTGATAAGCATCGACCCAATGGCGGACAATTTCGGAAGAATTGTAGCATCGTCGATTGTAGAAGTCAGACGATAATGACGATGATGAATTGTAAGTGAAGGAGAAGACAGTGGCGTTTGCACTGGTCTTAGAACAGGAAGAGTTGGATAACAAGACAAGGGATGGCCGGCGATTTAGAGAAGAAGGCTTGACGGCGATGGCGGCAGGGAAGAGCCGAAACGAACCACTGCCGGAGCAGCAGTCCATAGGAAGAATGGGGACGAAGAGGATTTCTAGGGAGGATGGTCTGGATTACGTTTCAGTGGCTAAACTGCACTCTATGATCGTGAAATAAAAAGAAAAGCCATTTGTCTGTTGTTAATTTTATTTTTAAATTAATAAATTATATTTAAATTTTAAAATATTTAAAAAGACATAAATTTAAGAAAATTAAAATGACTCGATTTAATTTTTTTTTGCTTTTGTTAAAAAATCTAATAAAATACTAAAATCACAACTAAAAAATAAAAATAGAATGAAAAGGTCTAAATAGAATTTTGGCGCAACTTTAAATGTTAACAATAAACCTTGTTTCATTTTTTTCAAGTTTTTATTTAATCCAAAATGTATTAAAAAGAAATTCTCTTTAATTTGGGTTTTTATTTCTAGTTTTAAAACAGTGGTGTTATCATAACTATCTATTTTATTTATTTTTACTTAAAAATGTAATATTAAATTTATTAATTTTTAATAAAAGATTGTTTTTAAAATTATATGTTTCATCGGATGTTAGAGATCCTAAACAGTTTAACTGAATGGTTGGGTTCACTTTGCAGTCTATACCTTTCAAATATTTAGGAGTCCTACTAACAAATTATAAGCCTAAATTATCTAACTTCCTTCCTTTGATTGAAAAGCTCAAAGTCAAAATTCATGCATGGCAAAACAAGTCCTTAACTATAGCAGCCCGATTGACTTTAATCATCTCAGTGTATGTATCTTCGTTGGTCTGCATACCTTGTTCTACCTAAGAAGGTCATCAAGGAAATGGATAGGATCTTAAAAGCTTTTTTGTGGTCTAGTAAAACTAAGAATGGTAAGCAGTCCAAGGTCAAATGGTGCGATATCACTATCCCCAAGAAGCTAGGAGGTCTAAGGATCATTCTCATTGCTCAGATGCATAAAGTAATGCTCTTTAAGAGGATTTGGTGATTATTCACTAACAAAAAAGCCTCGTGGATTAAATGGGTTAATGAATACCATCTTCCAAATCAGAATTTCTAGCAACTCCAACAATCTAGGGACTTCTGACGGATCTTTAATCATATGCTTAGCTTACGAAAAATGATTTATCCTTATATCAAACATAGGTTGGGTGATGGAGAGGATATTTGGCTATGGTATGATAATTGGACCAACTATAGTCCTCTTATTCAACGAATTGAACTTTCTAGTATTAGAAACTGAGTCCCTACTAATGCTAGAGTATCTATGCTTCTTCATAACGGTGAATGGGTTGGTAACTTTAAAGGCTTTCATTTAATGGTAGATTATCTACCTAACATTTCTGTAGGATAGAGGAAGGATAGTGTTAGAATTTACAATGGACCTACGGGCCCACACGAGAAGAAAAGTTAGATCACATACAAGTTTAAGTGAGGTTCCATCCTAAAATTAATTGGTGATAGATGAAGTAGCCCATTAGACTTATATGTTAGTTTACTTTCCTCTCTTTCTTCAATATGGGACAACTCTCACTCTTTATATCTCAACACACCCCCTCACGTGTGGGTCTAACACGTGACATAATCTATCATTTTGAGGTGTTAACGACTAACATAAGAGCAACCCACTCTGATACCATGTTAGAATTTACAATAAGCCTACGGGCCCACACGAGAAGAAAAGTTAGACCACACAACAACAAATCATGTCACAAGCTATTGATTCATAATATGGAAGAGGTTCCTTAGGCTAATATCACTTAGAAATAAGTTTTAAACCACAAAGTTATTGCCTTCACTTGGTTAGTGCTAAAGAATTGATTAAAAACAAAAGACAGATAGTTTGGGAGCTTTGAACTCATTTGCATCCTTTTTGAATGAGAGCAGAAATCATCTCTTTTTTTAATGTATATATACTACAACAATTTGGAGCAGACTTTTGGTGATGTTACAACTGCCTAGATAAACTTTTGAGTGGATGGAGGCTTTGGATCCAATGTTCTTAAAATCGGACCGGTCATCGAACCGGAGGTCTTACTGGTCACCGGTTTGACCGGTTCGACCGGTTCAACCACCGGTTGAACCGGTGTGACGTCATAATTATGCAATAATTATATTTAATTATATATAATATTAATAATA
>JAOQMQ010000006.1:17769461-17782561 GCA_027563845.1 Erythroxylum subrotundum
TTGCTGCGACCCTTGATGAATAAGACTCCATATGAATTATGGAAGGGAAGGAGACCGAATATATCATACTTCCATCCATTTGGTTGCAAGTGTTCTATACTGAATACAAAGGAAGTTTTGGACAAGTTTGATTCGAATACCCTTTCAGGAATATTTCTAGGCTATTTATGATTTGTTTTCCTACCATTTGAAAATTCACCTTTTACCTTTAAATTGTTTTTAAAAACTTATTTAATTATCATATTAGTAATATTTGATTAATTTTTATATAATAATTATATTGTTTTAATGTTATTTTTAATGGAAATAAAAATAATTTTAGAAATTTTCCATAAATTTTAAAAAATAATTTTTTTAAAAATTAGTAAGGGATTGTTTGTTTCCTTTTTTTGTTCGGTTTTTTGTTCTTGTTTTTGTAAAAAGAGAAACAAGTAAAACATGTTTGTTTAACTATGTTGCACTTTCTTGTTTCTGAAAATTTAAAATCCACAACAGTTTTACAAAAACCAAAAAACAACGTTTCTTTTAATTTTTACGGTAGGTTTTCTTGGACAAAAAAACAACATATCCCTATTTCTCTAGTATTGTCTTTAGCAAACCCATCTTGAATAATACTACTCATATTTTTTACATCTATTTTTTTTATAAGCACACACAAGGTCAATTCACTGAGAACATTCTTTTGGAGTTTCTTTGTTGAGAAGTTTGTTTAAGCCATATGTTACTGTTCTCGAAGCCATCATTTTGATAGAGCACGATGCTTTGGACAAGTTTCTATCTACTTACGAGGGACTCAAGGCTTACACTGCCACTGTTGATTGTGTGGAGATGGTAACTGGTGGTAGTGTTCTCCTTATACTTCATTCGACTTCTGAGATGAGACTTCTCTGTAACTTTGATTGGTATACAAAATGCTTCTTGTTGTTGATTTATATGTTGCTCCTGTTATGAAAAAAAAACGACAAGAAAGGGATCTGCTGGGTTTTCAAGGTTGTTCGCTTAGGATACTCTAGAGCACTAATATGTGTGGTTTTGAGATCTAAGATTCAAAATCAGCAACAAAGTAAACAACTTTATTGTCTCCTTATCCTCTACTTGCTGATAATATCATGATTTCGTCATTTCTCATTCTTTGTCTTCTGGGTTTTCAAGGTTTTTCACATGGGATATCTTCTTGAGTACTAATATGTGAGCTTTTGAGATCTAATGTTCACAATAACAAAAAAAAGGATATGGAGAGTAGATTTTGTAATCTTCTAAGTCTAGACAAGGATTTAGCCACAATTCCAAAAATTATTTTATCAAAATTGGTGGATCATTATTATAAGAGATGAAATATATTAAAGAATTGATTGGTTGAACTAAGAGAGGGGTGAATGAGGAATAACTATTATGGGAGGATGTTTTATACATTTTGGAAGTGAAACTAAAATGAACAATAGAACCAAAAGTAGATGTAAGGCTAGCTCTTACTTTATTCGTTGAAAGATACACAAATTGTAGGAGTTCAATTCAATAGTAACTGAGTATCCCTTAGGGATTTTTTATAGGTTAAGATCGACAGCTTGAAGGGTAAGAAAATTGGGCTATATTTCTCATCATTTTAGGGTGGTTCGTGTCGAAAGTTTACCCCTGCTTTGGTGGAATTCTAAAATGAACTTGGTTCAAAAGGGGACTTGGATATTGTTTTTGTTGCAACTGGTGAGTATGATGAATCATTTAATACATATTTCTTAAAGATGCCATGGCTTGCAATTCCATTCTCTGACTCCAAAGCACGTGAGCATTTGGATGAGTTATTCATAATGAGCGGAATAACTCATCTTGTGATCCTCGGTGAAAGTGGGGATCTTTTGACTGAAGATGGAGTTGATATATAGATTCATACCAAGTCACTTGGCTTCTAATTCCTCTTTTGGCACACTGATTCCAAAAGTTAGTCCTTTTGGAGATTATAGTAGGAACTGAAACATTAAAAGTTATTTTTTTTCCTTTTCTTTTCTTTTTCGAATACTTTTTGGCTAGCTTTTGTCTTTTGGTCTTGTGATGCCCTAAAGTAAATACTGAAAAATAGAATAAAAAAGCAACAATTATAAAAAAATAATATTTTATTCATCTTTTCTCACACACGTGATTGTACGAATAAAATTAGAAGGAAATTACACAAAAATTTTGGAAGATTTTTATGTAATAAAGGAAAATATTCTTGAGTCTGATTGATGGTTCTACCTTAATGTTCATTCATAAGGATTCTTTACTCTTTATGTTGTTTTATATGTAGATCAAACTATCTTCTAATGATTTAAGGAGTGGAATATGATGTTGTACATGTAAATAAAAATATTCCTATATGTAGATAATATTATAATGAGAATTAATTAATTTTAAAACATAATATATTTTATTAAAAATTATTATTATAAAAGTATAATTATAAAAATAAAAATGAGAGGATAAAATTAAATATGTTTTTATTTTCAGTTTTTTATTACAAATTTCAACTAAATATGTTTTTATTTTAAAATTTTATATTATAAACAGGTTTTTGCGTTTTCAATTAAAAATAAAAAACAAAAATTAAAATTCGTAACCGAAAAACCAAACTGAAACCGCCATAAGTAGGCAAGGTACGTCTTACATCCTAATGTATGTTTCTCTGATCTATGCTCTACCTTAGTCATAACGAAAGCACATTAAACTCAATCTCAGAAACAAAGATCCAAATCATTGGACGGCAAATGGAGGCTCCGCAAGGAGGATCCGAGAGGGACAAATCGAACCTCACCTCCTCTCATCTTCATCTCGTCTCCAATTTCTGGAAAGGTACGCAAGTTCTCGTCCAATTTACAATTCATTTTAGTTGAAGTGGATGCGTTTACGACAATTGTTCCAATAGATCAGTTTGGTTGTGCTTTCTGCTGGAAAATAAGTTGCATTTTAACCTTCCCTTTTGTACCTATTTGGCTTTTTAGAGTGTAATTTGAACCTCCAAGTAGCTTGTTTATGGACTCTCATTCCTTAGGTTAGACGAATTTATGAATAACCATTGCTACTCGGTGTAGTAATCAGATTTTATTGTCCGTTAATGTCTCGGTTCGCAGTAAGCATTGACTTTTCATTTATGTATTCTTTTGAGAAATGATTTCGGTCTACGTATCTCGAAAATGATTTGTATCAAGTGTGGCCATTTGGAGAATTTAAACGCTGAGCAGCTTGTATTTTTTCAAGCGAAGCTACAAGGGTTACAGGAGGAAGCTCTTTAAACTGTCTTCGCTATGATTTGATTTGTTATGGTTATCTCAATTAATTCATTGAAACTGCCTAAGGCATTGTAAAGTGAGTATGTTCTGCTGGAATTCTAGCTTTTTTAAGGATGATCAGATGAGACAGTGGTGCATCTGCTAGGATTCTGTATAATTTCAGTTTGTACTTGACGGAGATCAATCTTATTGGCACCCCATTTGTTTAGTCATTCCTTTTTCTATTTTAGTGCTTCTGGTCTGCCATAGTATTGATATGGAAAGATGGTTTTGAAAATACTATGCACAGTTACAGTGGAGGCAATTTCTTTTTCATTTTTCTTTCTCTATATCGTCTAGGAATTTGTGATCAATTACTCTCCCTTTCTAATATATATTTATGTGAATATTCATGCAAGAATATATTTGAAATTTCATATAATCGATCAGCATAAATGTGTACATATACATATTCTCATGTTGTATATTCTTGACAAATAATTTAATCAAAGTTATCTTTCAAATTTTCTTTCCCTTTTCTGACAGATTTTCATTTGGAGGAGGAGAAGAGTGTGTTAGATGAACAAGGGATAAGGATTGGTGAAAGTCAGGAAAACAGCCAGAAAAATCGACGGAGGCTGGCGGAAAGTACTAGAGGTAAATCCTATAGCAATAAAAAGTATCATCATAATCATGCATGGAGAAGGGAAGCTTTCTTTACGGTTTACTGTTTGGTTCGCTTTGTGGCTGGGACTAAGCTATATGGTTGAAATGCTTCATATTTATCAAAATTTCCATCTATGTGGAATGAATTATTGGACAGAGTTTCATAAGTTGCATATGTCTCTCTCTCTCTCTCTCTCTTTCTCTTTTCCTGAGTCAGTAGTTTTTGTTTGCATGGTTAAAACAACCTTTCTGTACTTATACATCTTGATATTTTGCCCAGATTTCAAAAAAGCTTCTCCTGAGGAGAAGTTAACTCTGTTTAATTCCTTACTCAAGGGTTACCAGGAAGAGGTTGATAATCTTACCAAGAGAGCAAAATTTGGAGAAAATGCATTTCTTAATATCTATCAGAAACTTTATGAGGCTCCAGACCCTTATCCAGCTCTTGCTTCTATTGCTGTAAGTATGGATTTGTTCCTTTTGGGAACTTCAGAAAATTTTATATGCCTTATTCTTTTGGCATGACTGTTGTGGGTGGCCTCCTTTCATGAGAAATCAGATAATATGTCCAGGAACCTCATTTAGTTGAAATATTCTAAATAAATTCTAAACTTTTTCCTCAGCACTGCATTGATGAAATATTGTCTTCATGCATGGTTGATCTACAAGTCACTCTTTTATCTCTGCAGGAGCAAGATATTAAGTTGTCTGAACTGGAATCTGAGAACAGGAAGATGAAAGTTGAGCTGGAGGAATTCAGGGCAGAAGCAACTCATTTGAAGAATCAGCAGGCAACAATAAGAAGACTCGAGGAACGAAACCGTCAATTAGAGCAACAAGTAAGTATTTTATTAGTTGCAAGCACTTTGTTATCTTGGGTTCTGAAATGTTTCTACTGCATTGCCGTATTATAGAGTTATGATCAATATCTGGCTTTGCAGCGGTCAATGAAGCTGCAAGAATCATAGCGATATTGGTTATATGATCTTTAATGAGTTGTGGAGCGTAAACCTCATTCCTCACCTCTCCCCTGCTATCGACTCTTGCATAAAAAATTCTTTTACTTATCTGTTACTCAGTTTCTGTTACTCTGTTGTTATGAAAGAGTGATTTGCAAATGAACTAAGTTGCATACTCTTGACATATCAATTACTGTATGCTTACTGATTCCAGCTTTAGGTGCTGAACCTTTTAGACGAAGAAGCGGAACTACAAGAATTACGAGTAGACACCCAACAAATTATCGCAATAGTCAAGACCCTAGAAGAAGGAAAATTAGGGAGTCTTGTGTCAATGCCAATTGAATCAATGTTATTAGCTGTGAATTTTAACTTTTGGTATTTTTTTGTTTCTTCGTCATACCCCCCTAAGATCCTTTTGTGCCATTTTTTTGGTTTTTTTGTCAAAAAAGGGAAAACAGGATTGGATTTACTTACCAAAAATGGAAATGTTGGATCAATGGAGGAACAATATCACTATTTTTGTTCAATAAGATACTAAAAGTGTTTGCTACGAATGGCCTTTAGTATCTCCCTTAAATTGGAGGGAAAGCAGGAGTTGCAATCACAAAGACAAAGATGAAGGATATTAAGTATTATGGAAGCTAGAAGTATCGAATGCTGTCAGATTTACATATGAAAGAGAATTACTAAATTTTGAATTGCTATCAGTTGGTGTAATGGCAAGCTTCTATGCTACATTAGAAATTTGTTTAATTCTAACATAAAAAAACCTTCGTGAATACTGTTTCTGTGCCATCTTATATTATGCTCCTGAAATCTCTGCATAAGTAAATCTGTTGGCTTGATGTTCTTTTTAATCTTTGTTCTAGATGGAGGAAAAGGTGAAAGAAATTTTGGAGATGAAACAACGCACTTTGGATGAAGAGAACCAGAAGACACTGGAGGTTTTGAAAGATAGGTAAATTTCTGAGTTGTCGTGTTGGGTATTCTATATTTTCGTAGACGTAGGAATTGTTGCTCTCAATTGTAAAGAAAATCTATACAATTCACCTAGTACTGCTCCTGCAATAAATCCTTGTATGTTTTAATGGCTTTTCAATATTTCTGAGTTGCCGTGTTGGGATTCTATGTTTCCATAGAAGGACCAATAGTTGCTCTCAATTGTAAAGAAAATCTATACAATTCACCTAGTACTGCTTCTGCAATAAATCCTTGTTATGTTCTAATGGCTTTCTCACTGGAGTGATGAGATATACTACTTTTCTTGTCAGAGAGCAATCACTGCAAGATCAATTGCGCCAAGCTAAAGAAAGTGTTGCCAATATGCAGAAATTGCATGAACTTGCACAAAGCCAATTGTTTGAAATACGTGCCCAATCAGGTGATTTGCTCGTGGTTCCTTTATTATTTCAGTATCACGTTTATAAAATTTTCCTCTTCTTAGTTTCTATTGCTGTTGCTGGTCACATATGCTTTTGGTATATCTTCAGTTCCTGGGGACTGGAAAATCTATATGCTATTTTGCTTCCAGCTGTCTAATACTTATTTAACTAATATCAGAAGAAGAAAGGGCTGCCAAGCAATCAGAAGTCATTCTTCTGATAAATGAAGTTGAAAGGGCTCAATCACGACTTCTTAGTCTAGAAAGAGAGAAGGTACGTTTGACATGTGGTGGAGTGCAAATTAATAACTCCTTTGTTTCAGTGCTTTATCTTCCCCCTCTACAAGTTTCATCAGTATACGTGTTTCTACTGGACCTGGTCTTTTATTTTATGAGAGGAATGGATCTTGCTCTTATTTTTGTGTGATTGTGGCAATAAGACACTGGAGCAAAGGAGTTATTAATTTGTGGCATCTCAAATTTCAGTTAATGCTCCAGATCCTAACTTAATGACCTTGTAGGGTGTCCTACGCTCACAGTTGCAGTCAGCACATGAGGACACTGGAAATAAGAAGAGGTATGTACTCTGCAAATATTCACTTCACTGTTAATTTTTCTTATTGTGTACTGGGTATATTGACTTTGACTGTTAATTTTTCTATACTTTTTTCCTACTTGAATTTTAGTCTATCTGTGCTTCTTTGTGATACTATACATCATCATTTGTTTCTTTCTGGTCTTATTCCTGATCTGTTTCATTATAGCATGTACTAACGCTGTTTGGCTGTCGGTTTTTGCACTCAGTGACAATACAGATTCAAATAGTATCCTTGAGAATTCCTTGATTGCCAAAGAGAAGCTTATCTCTGAACTTAATATGGAGCTACACAATGTTGAGTCTACCTTGACAAATGAGCGGGAACAACATATGGTTGAGATCAAAAGGTTGAATGCTGTACTGAATGAGAAGGTAAGATATTTTGTTATTCTTCTGTTAGAAGTACGTAATTATGGTACTCATCTTCATATGCAAGCTTATAATCATGCATGAGGAATACCATTCCCTTTATTGTATAGGAAGTACTTATGGCATTGGCTTGCCTAAAATTTGTGTGGTTGATGGTTCAGTCTATACTGCACAACTATTTTCCAAGCTTTTACATTCTGGCGTTTGGGCTATGTGATTCACTGGAAACTTTTGCAAACAAAAGGAGCTTTCCTCTTTGCCATTGAGTTTCTATAAGTAATTATTGGTTGGTTATATTATCTTATCTCGTTTGTGTTCTAATGATCAACAGTGATTGGACTACTTAACAATTAGTACATAATGCTATAAAATGTAGATTCTAGAATAGTTTGCCAGGCATAAGAAGAGTTTAAGATGTGTTGGATTCATAATAACATAACGTGGAATATCTCTAAGTGCATACACCTACCGTCAGAGATTGGCTTAAGAAACTGAGTGGGGACAGACATCCACCCTAAGGATTTACTTCCAAGTCACTTGGGCAATCACTTAAATAGGTAGCGGGCACCTGCCACTTTTGCTGTTTCAAATTTGTTCCCTCAAGAGAATGCTTACTTTTGGTCCTTGGATATAGTACATAAGAGGAAAAAAACTTTAATTGCTTTCTATCACCTATTCTCCATCCAATTTGTTATAGGATGTGTTTTGTGTGTAGTTTATCCAATATTTGCTTATAATTTCTCCCTTTTTTTTGACTATTAAGGAAGCTGCTCTCAGGGAGATGCAGAAAGAACTTCAAGCAAGGCCAACTTCAAAATTAGTCAACGATTTGCATAAAAAAGTAAAAATTTTACAGGTACCATCCATTTAGTCTTCTCTGGTAATTAACAGGAACATTTTGTTATGTGGAAAAAACTTTATCATTCAAGTTTTTATGTTGATATATATTATCCCCTTCTTAAATGTTATTGATAAGTTTAAATTCAATGAAGTTCTTGGTACAGTTAAGTTTATGCTGGTTGCTTGTTGGGAGCAGCAGATAGAACAAGTAGAGAAATTAAGTGAAAAGGGGGTTTAGTTGCAGGAGATTTGATTTTCCTGTTTTCTATTGACTTTTCATAGTTGCTGTTTCATATCTGCATAAAAAGGTTTAAAGTCTGCGCAAGTTTTTTTTAAATAGCTTTCTTTTACTCATAATTCCTCTTAGTCTTTTCAGTAGCTGAATTTAAATTGGATTCAGGTGTTAGAATTTGATCTTTATGAGATTTAACAACATGAAGAACTGGTCAAGACCCATGATTATGCTATAGTTGTGGTTTGAAGAAATATGGTGGAACAATTTGTTGTTACTATTCCTAGCTGCATAGACTAGAGGTCAAACCTTCCTGATGTGCGTTGATCAACTTCAGTCATAACGTTTTAGGATATTTTGATGATAGTCTTTTATAATATTAGCTTTGAAACCCGCAAGAAATTGAAACTAAACGTAGATGGGTTATTTGTGTTTCCTTCTGGAGTTTTCATTTGAAATAGAGCTTAACAGCTCAGTCATTTAACATGTGCCTGCAATTGTCAGGGTTTTTGACATTTTTTGTTGAAGGTTTTCTTTTTATGTGGTACAGGCAGTGGGCTACAATTCTATTGAAGCTGAAGATTGGGAAGCTGCTACTAGCGGGGAAGAGATGACCAAGATGGAGTCTCTTCTACTTGATAAAAATCGGAAAATGGAACATGAACTTACCCAGCTAAAGGTATGCAATGTTTCCTTAATCAGTTTTTGAATGTTGCTCCTCTGTTTAAAAATTCCAACCAGACATGCATTTGCATGTCTGGTCAAGTTGCTTTCTTGAAATAATATTAGAGCTTTCTGTTTCTTTTTCCTCTTAAAACCGTAAGATTTGAACTGTTAATCCATCATATTTTCATTCCACCGACCTCCACACCCAAAGGTTGAGAGGCTTATAATATTAATCGTTATAATATCTTCCTTGCAGCAGTGCAGGCCCATGACAATGATAGTTTTCATTTTCTGCTGTCTTTCAGATCAAACTTTCTGAGAAAGCATCTCTGCTAGAAATAGATGAAGGCAAGATAACAGAGCTTAATGCAAAGGTTATGGAACAACAAAAGTTGATACAAAAGTTGGAAGATGACATATCAAAGGTGGGAATTAATGAATTGTGAAAGGCTTTAAACATTATGTGGAATCCTTGCAGGTTAATGGTAGTTCTTCCTGGTCAGTCAGTGTCAAAACACCATGTTTCAGCATTATATTGTTCCTGGGATTCTTATCATCTTATTATGACATCAGAGCATGATTTTCCTTGAATAACTATGTTGCATGTGCTCGATAAGTGATCCTTCAAAAAATAGTTATTGAACATGTGACCACAAGTTTGTCACACATCAATGCCACTTGTCATGTTTATTGCTGTGCATATATATAGTTCTGGGAAAGTGAACTGTGAAATAATTACTAAACTCTCTTCCATCATATTTCATTATTTGTATTTTCTGTGCACAACATGCAAACAAGAAATATTCCCCAAAATCCTACCCCCTACATGTAAAAGAGTCAAAATAAATAAAACAAGAAACAACACAACATTCTAAATGCAAGTCTTTAACTCTTGATGCAGGGTTATAACTCTAAAGATCGAAAAGGCAGTCTATTTGATGACTGGGATCTTTCAGAGTCTGGAGGTACAGAGCAATTCGAGGTAACTCTCTTTTGCTACCATTCAATTGCTGGAAGCATGTTGAACTTGGTAAAATCAGGCAAGAATCAGAAGTATGCTCCAATTGACAAAGTTTTACTAAATAAATTATGGCCACAGTCCTTTTGTTAGTTATTTTGATCCCGACATAGCTGAATCCTTTTATTTGTTTGCCATAAACTTTTCAATAAAGTACTTGGATTTTAAGGTTGATTTTGCTGGTATATTTCTGAGAGAAAAGAGCTTGATAAGCATATTTTTTGTTTTTGGGAACAGGCCTGATAAACATGTTGGCCAATGGGATTATATCTTTTCTTTTTGGGAAAAGTGTGATAAACATGTTGGCCAATGGGATTAACTTTCTAGGATATTTTCCGTTTGGAATTTTTCACATGCTATTGTAAATTAATATTTACTTGCATTACAATGCTAAATCAAATGGCGGCCCGATAGAGTATGCGGTCATATTGCAAATGCTAGTTTTAATGTTGGCTATTGTTTCTCTTTGTTATTAGTCATCAACACTAGTTTCTCTTTGTTATTAGTCATTAACACTAGTTAGAACTCCACGGCGTTTCTTTTTCTATGTTACATTTTTTCCCTGAATACTTGTTCATTGTTAGATTGCTTATGGTGCAGACTGGAGGTCATAAACATGTCTCCTCAGATCAAGATCAGAGCTCAATGCTCAAGGTTATCTGCAATCAACGAGATCGATTTAGGGCACGATTGCGAGAAACAGAAGAGGTAGGGGCCATCCTTTTGTAACTATAGCAGTTGTTATCTTTTATGTGACCAAAAGTTGAAGTTGTGGACTAAAAGTGAAATCCTTGACAATTGTAGGAGATAAGGCAATTGAAGGAGAGGATAGGTCAACTAACGGTGGAGTTGGAGAAAACAAAGGCTGACAATGTCAAACTATATGGAAAAATACGTTATGTGCAGGATTACAATCATGAAAAAGTAGTGTCAAGAGGATCAAAGAAGGTATTTAATTGGATCTCCAATTGTTGTTGAGATTTATTTCCTGTTTGCTGTTGGTTTCTTAAAACTTTTGTGTGCTATGTGGTGAATTTCAGCATACTGAGGATCTGGAAAGTGGTTTTACTTCAGATGTTGAATCCAAGTACAAGAAGATATATGAAGATGATATAAATCCATTCGCAGCATTTTCAAAAAAGGTCGGTAGTTTTGTGCCACTTCACTAAACAAAATTTTGTTGCCTATCACTCAATTTTATCAACTTTAACACCTAGCAGGTCTATTGTTCACCTATTTTCTCTTTAGAAGTTTTCTCACATCTTTCTTTCATGCTTTATCAGAGGAAAATGTTCTTGCATAATATTCAAGAATATGGATAATTACATGGTAAACGTTTGTGCATATTATGCCACTGAATAAACAATGCCCATCTAAACTACTATCATTTGGAAAAAGTCTATGAAAATAACGTATTATTTTTAAGGTGACATCAAACTAATTTATTTCATATTACATGACCTGTACATGTTGATGCCTACAGTTATAGCATCTTTGTTGTTAATCAGGAAAGGGACCAAAGATACAAGGAGTTGGGTATCAGAGATAGAATCACGCTAAGCAGTGGGCGGTTCCTTCTTGGTAACAAGTATGACTGGATTTTCATGACTGGATTTCCTCTTCCTGAATCCCTCCCTTTCTTTTTCGTTAATCCTAGAAAACCGAACTGCACTTTTAAAAGATTCATTAGAAATTTCAGGTTGCAATTTTCAGTACCAGATTCTCTCTTTTATTTTGCTCAAGTAGTAGCCTTCTTGGCATCTTACATTCATCATAATTAGGCATCTCAATTTCGTTCGCTGTTTAGCTCATGGTCTTTCTTTGTTATGCATCATTTCTTCTTTAGTTTTGCCCTTGTTTACGGCTTTTAGCAAGTCGTATTCTACACTTTTCTTTCTTCAATTTATCCTTTTGCCTATTGCATAATTTTTTAGTGAACTATGGTCCTTAGCAATGAATAATTATGCTTTGCAATTCTCTTTCATCCAAAATTGTTTGATGAGACGAGACCCCAAAACTTGCAGGTATGCACGCACTTTTGCATTTTTCTACACCATTGGGTTGCATATCCTGGTATTTACATGTCTCTACCGAATGTCAGCTCTGAGCTACCTAAGGTAATCGCTTGGTTAATCACATATTTGAGATTATATCCCCTTGAAATCTATTGTAATTTAATGATTCAACTTTTCTCTTTTCAGCAATGGCGAGGAGACTTTTGTTGGAGATAATAACATGAATCTCCCTCACGCGATCTAGTTTTTTCTGTTTAATCAAATTCCCATCAGTCTTTTGCCATATGATTCGGAGCACACAGGTTTTGAAACTAGGAATGGAACATTGTAGATATGACAAGGATTTAAAATGGGGGGAAAAAGAAAAAGGTCAAGTCGTGTTTACTGTTTACTAAATCCAAGTAATACAATGAAGTATCGTATACCGGGCACAAAATAACATTATTAATATGAGTGCCAATTGTAAGAAGAAAAGCATGCATATCCTAATATCATTAAATATTTGCCTCCACACTAAAGTAACGTACGAGCTTGCTAAACTAAATATGTACATGATTCTTTCTTGAGAATTGTGACGCTTCTGGAAAATAAGTTTGTTACCCTTGTTTTAGTATGTGACGAAAACATGAGTGCATGGACGTGGGAAGAAGACGAGGGAGAGGGAGATGGTGTCGTAGAAGATAAGTCTAAATAAGCTAAATGTTGCGTATGCTCCATACGGACACTCACCAGGCTCACGTGCTATAGTCTGGAATATTTTATGTATCGTAGATGTATCTGTTGTAACAGAAAGGAAGAACAAGCAATGAATGAATGATTTCCTAATCTCTTTCCTCTCTCTCTCTCTTATTCTGTGTGATCATTCCTTACAAGGTATTTGTGACGGTAATGTGGAAGTAAGCGTAATATTATAATATCTGGTATCAGAGCATAGGTTCCTTGAACTAGATATGGCAGAGAGTACGCGAGGGGCGAAGCTCATCAGTTGGAGGAAAGTATCAAAAGTATGATGGAGGCTGATGTAAGCGGGACCATGAACGATCGAGCAAGGCCAGGCAGAGAGCTAGCTATACCAGAATGGTCCATGACCAAAGCTAGGACCAAGAGATTTAAA
>JAOQMQ010000006.1:17792236-17808604 GCA_027563845.1 Erythroxylum subrotundum
TTGTTGGGACAACAAATTTGACAGTGAAAGAGCATGTGATGGCGTAACATTTTTTTTATTGATTAATGTGCATTGCCTAGTTGAAAAGGATCGTATCACTTTTCATTGTCTCATTTTTGTAACTAGATCTCACAAGAACACCCGCTCGGATCATTTGCAACTTTTTTCTCCTGTTTGGTAAATAACAGATATGTAATTAAAAAGTTGGTAGATATGGCGGCTATGGAATTGAAGATCATCTTATAGTAATAATAACAGTAACCATCGATCGGGTCACCACTTTACATGATCAGAATGTCATATTCGTATCATGAACGTCTTGCCAAAAGGAAACGTAGAGTGCATGTAGGCAAAGTTGCATGAGCACACAGCTGCATGATCATGAGCATGCACAACCAAATCCAATTACAAACCGGCTATAGTTCTAGTTCCGGAGATAGTATATGAAAGTTACAATTTCAACTTTTCAAGTTCTAGTTGGTTAGGGAACACCTATGTGACAGAGGGTGAACATGAAGTAGTGCATGTTGAATAACACGCATCATGCATGCCTATGCTCACTTTCAACTTAAAAAGAAATATATACTCCTAGTTACTCATCGATTCAATTTCATGCCATGGCTTCCCTTGAGTATCACATCCTCTGTTCCATTGCCATGGCTCTCCACCTGGTTCTGCTACCCACAGCCTCCTCTACGATAGCCGATTGCGCTCCACGTCTTCTACCACTTACCCCATGTGCTCCTTTCGTACAAGGCACAAGCCCTTCACCACCACAGTCCTGCTGTGACAACCTCAAGCGCCTCTACACTCATTACCCTGGTTGCATCTGCCAGTTGCTCAACAACCCCAACCTTAACGCCTTCCCAATTAACAGGACTTTGGCCCTCCAGCTTCCTTCTCTTTGCAACCTCCCAATTGCCATCTCTGTTTGTTCAGGTTTAGTTCCTCAGCATATTGATCGTCAAGCTGCCACTACCCTTGAGTTTGATGCCATTATATTTACTATGCTTTTTTCATTTTTCTTGTTGAAGGGGTTCCTCAAGCGTCTCCGACTTCACCTGCTTCTCAAGTTTCACTAGGAGCACACGCCAATTCCTCCGCTGGAGCACCCAAGTCCAACTCTTCCATTGCTGGTATGCACAAGGCTCGTACAAGTTTTATTATGATTTCGTCATACTACTTTGATTATTCCAAAGGAGTTAGATAGTTGGATGATAATTTCCTGCTAATGCTCTACATATTATCTGGTATTTCAGCTTCTCCTATGATCGAAGTGGCGCCAAGACCTTTAATCATGGGTTTAGGACACGCAAGTGCGGCAGTTCCTTCACTTTTGCTCACTCTGCCTCTGATAACGATGCTATTTACCAAGGAAATTGCTGTGATTAATTGAGTCTGCTGAGAAAATAGGTTTTGACTGTAATTCATGGGACTCATGTTTTGGAATCAGGACCTATTGTTACCAACTGTTCCAATGTGATTTCTTCCTCAAATTCTACAAATCCACTGCGCCTTTTTAATATGCTTCAGAAATATCTTTCATTTCTAATTTTGACCGGAAATTGGAGTCACCCAAGGACAGATATTTATAATCAAACACTAATAAACCTCTTGGCACCGCAATGCTTCTTAGGGATAACTCAGGGACGTCAATACATACAGGGATGAAGAGTTGCGAACAAAATTTTCATACTTTTATAACTCCCACTTACCATCTGAAATCAATATTCAATACACAGCAAGCTTACTTCCCCTTTTGGAAGCAATATAAGGGTTCATATGATTGGAGACATAGAATCAACATCCATAAGAAGGAGATGTGTAATAGTTGGTTCCTTCATTGGGTTTCAAATAAACAGGAGCAAACCAAATCTCACGGAAAATTTTCAAGTGTATATCAAATTACTTGACAACTGAACCATTGCCATTTTTTCACGTTCCAGTCTCCAGAGCAGTAAAAGCAAGAATAAATCACAGTTGAAACCCTGCCTAGAAGCTATTCTCTTCATCGTTAGTATGAAAACTATTAGGAAAATTTCAGCACATTTGGAAACATGTATTGACTGAGAAAAGCTTATAATTCCACCACATCAATGACGTTATCAAATGAAATGAAAAACAAAAACTAGAATGTTGGTGACATTTCAATTATGCGCTTGGAAATTCTTTCTGCATGACCATATGCCAAGCACTTGAATACATTCAAGAAGTAACGCGATACAATGCCTTTTGTAGGATCGCTATTCTCCCTAGAAGTATGCCTATATCACAGAGCAGGAGCAATTACTTTTTCAAGTGACTATTCCAAACTAGGAGCCACCTCCGTTGGATTGGACTCAAACACATCAGAATTAGATCCTTCAGGTTCTTCCAGCAGGTCACCTGATTTAACCGACTCCTTGTATATAGGAGTCTCCTTGAAATCTGTAGCCCCTTGATTGTATGTAGCCACGGCAATTCCACAAGCAATTAGCTGTCAAAAGTTTGAAGTTAAGTTAGAAAACTACTTTCACTACGTTACAGTAAGAGTGGATACCAAAGCATAGAAAACTGTAACATGAATTGCTAAACTGGGCCATACAAATGTCAAGGCTATTTGATAGGACCTGGCAAGCCTGATATGGGGAAGTCAAGCATGATAATTTTTTAAAGCTCTGGGAACGCAAACAATTCTGATACAAATTAGAGCGTGAATCTTGATCAGACAAGGAACCTCTGCCTGGCGGTGTTAAAATCACTCAAGTGGAAGAGATCAAGGCAGAGTTCATTTTAGAAGACACTAATATTTGACACATACACACTCTATCAAGCTCTCATTATGAAAATAATAACACAACAAGGGATATCCTTCGTTTTTCTACTTCGCAGACATGTAGCTGTGACTCGTGAAACAAACAGGAACTTCAAGGACGTATCAATGCGGAGACGGACGATTGTTAACATCAATTTCGATTAATTGTCTATTTTGTCTTAACTCCCACATTAAAAAGGAGAAGAAAAGATGGCAACTTCCAGGATTCAGAATGCCATTTTGATTAAAACACTATCTATCTCTGTTTTCTTTTCTTCGTTCAGGTTGCTCACAAATTAGAGCTGACATAACAAAAACAAACGTAACAGACTAGAATCATACTACAAAGCAAAAAGAACACATACCGCGAAGATAATGCCAAATGCCCACAAATACTGCACGAAAAAGCCGAGAGCATCCCACTGAGGACCCTCCCAAAAGTCCGGTTCATCACCTGGAAGCTTAGGCATAACAAAACCATCGTCCACCACTCCACTAACACTCTCACCACCCTCCTCATTTTCAATCCCAGAACTCCGGTCTTGATCAACCACTTCTTGGTCCGTGGTAGTGGTCGAGCTCCTCCGGTTCTTGCCGTCAAAACGACCACTTCTTGAAGTGAACTTCTTGGCTGAAACTATGTGAAGAGAGGCTCTTCTTGGTGAAACTGGAAGTATGAATTGGAGACGTCGTGGTTGGAAGGTGTGCGTGTCGTTTCTTGTGGCACTGGTGTGGAGGATTGTGCCTCCGCCACCGCCGCTGCTGTTTGGTAGGAAGAGAGCCATGTTTGTGCGAATGGATGAGAACCTTCGACTTTGTTTTGTGTGGACGAGAATGATATTAGATTGTCAGATATAAATCGTATGACTATCAAAAGATTAGGATTCAACTCTGTAACAATAAACAAAAAAAATTAACATAAAATTTCAAAAAATTTCAAAACTAAATCTAATGTTAATTACAAAAGGCTAAAATATCAAATTGGGGCTTAACTTTTTTGAATTTGATCAGTTTGTGACTTAAACTTAAACTTGCTCAATAAAGGGCTAAAATTTCATGAGTATGCTCAATTAAAGACTTTTTTGGACGAAAATTAGGACGTGTTTATACGCGCCATTACATGTAGGTCAATTAGTGTTTTGATGTCATGTTAATATACCTAATTTATTGTATAACCCAAGTGAAATTTAAGAAAAAATTTGTTAATTCATTTAAATTTCGACTTAAATGAAATATTCTTCAACCCTAAATCAATGTTTTTTTAACATATATTTTCACCCTTTTTGTCTTTTCTCAGTTGTGCCTTCACTCTAATCCCTAAATGCATCATCACTTAATGCATGTGCCTTCACTCCAATCTCACTTGTGCCTTGTTGGTAGTGTGAGTGTGAGATCTCTCTTCTGGAGTTGGAGGTGAATGAGGGATAAGTTTTTTGGAGATTTGAAGCTTTCATATTCTACGATTGAAGACCGAAGTAGGTAATAAGTCATGCTCTCTTCTAATTTTTGTCTATGTAACATTGTTAGTGGGTGCACAATCAACATTAGCTGTCAGTGGGTGCATAATCAACATTACAGTATTGTGTTGTAATACTTGAGAATGAGCTCAAGTAGTATTTCTTCAAGGTAATGAGGTTAATAAGAGGATTCAGTTTGTTATTTTCTTAGTTGTGATCTTGTGTTGGGTTGAAATTTTTGAAAATTTCAACTTTGGTAGTAGAGGAATGTGTTCTAAGCTTGATTTGAGGTTATAAAAGCTGATTTCTTCAACTTGCCCAGTTGAATGGGACTGTGACGGAGAGGCTAAATATTGTTACTGTAACTTGAAAGCATCTAGATGGACTTCATAGACGGATGAAAATCCAGGAAGAAGGTTTTATGGCTATCGGCTCTTTCTGGTAATTTTGGTACATTTTAATGTTATTTTAGCTAAATATGTTCATATATTTCATTAACGAATTGTTGCTTTTTCTTTGATGGTAGAGTGAAAATGTTTGTGGATTTCATGAATAACATGATCAAAGATTTTGTCCAAGAGCAAGACAGATTATTTTAGAGCTAAAAAACAAAGAGAAGATGTTATATCATCAATATAATCTATTGAAGGTTGAAGTGATAGAGTTAAGGAAGAATGTAGTAGATGTTTTGCAAGCTGAAAGGATTACAGAAAATTTAAAGTTGAAGAATGAGTTAGTTGCCATGAGGACTAGTTATGAAACACATTAAGCAAAGTGTTAGAAATGGTTTGCTTGTTTAAGCTTGTGTTTAATAGTTTTGCTTATGTTTGTTAGTCTAAATAATGAAGGAAAAAAAGGCAATAGTTTTACCTTTAAAGCCTTACCTAGAAACGGTTTGATGTACTAGAACAATGTGTAAATGTTCTTCACCTAACCTGATGTTGGAAAGTGCAAAGTGTTAGATGTTTCAACATTTGATTTATTACTAATTTGATGTTCTAACCTAAACAAGTTTGATGTTTTATGTACTAGCCTAAATATGTTTGATGTAATAGCCTAAAGATGTTTGATGTTTCAACATTTAGTAAGGGAGATTAGTGACAAAATAGGATCTTTAATCAATGGAGATAGAATATTAGTTAGTAGTCAAAACGAGTTAAAAGAGGCAGCAATTGACTACTCTAAAAAATGTCATCCGTACTTTACCTCCAATGATTAACACAACTGTTAAGTTGTTTTACAAGTTATCAAATTATTGACGAGGAGACAAAGATGTTTAATAGATCTATAATTCCAATTCTTTGTATTAACAATGTATATGTTCTACCATTCATGAACTTCAGCGAAAATGAAAAAAAACTAAAAGAAATACAATTTACAATGATTGGAAAATAAAGGAAACCAACACTTTACTACAAAAAGTTGATCGTCTCTTTCCATCCACAGACTTTAAGCTTTCCCCGAAAAATACAAAACATTGCAAAGAATTTGACAATTCCAACCAAGCTTCCATCACCCATAGTAACCCATTCATGAACTTCAACATAAAAGGAAAAAATGTAAAAGAAATGCAATTCAAACTGAAATTGGTAGTCATTGCTTAATAACATTAATCCCAACAAGATCCTTACAATCTATTGTTGTTCAGTTCATAAATATCACAAAATTGTTCAGTTCACTAACAATTAAATGATAAGTTTATATTTTGTCCTTTCCTTTTGAAGATGCAGTTTGACTTTGTTGGCTTCGATTCACATACGCAGTAACAACTTCCTTCCTATTTATTGATTTTTGCCCAAGGTTTAGTAGTCTCTGACTTCTCCTTCTAGGCTGTAGATAAAATGCAAATGTTTGCTAAGTTGTATGAATTAATTCATATTTAGTAAGAATGCAAATATTTAACACTTACATTTAACATTTGCAATCTTGTGGTTTCATTTATGTATACCCCCATCCTTTCCATTCGTTTCTTCATCTTCCTATTTGCTTCTTATTGAAGAGAAGACTATGTGACAAACCTTTTTTTCTGTAATTTTCTCTTAAGAATTTGGACTACATCTGCAAGCACCAAACATCCTCAATCTGTTTCCGTCATCTGCAACACCATAACCAGGCCCTCTTCTCCCTTTGGTTTGGTTCTTAGTGGCGGCCTTTGAAGATGTACAGATATTTGTTGTTTCTGAAGCACCTCCAAGTGTTGGAGAACAACTGAGGCTATTTCATTTGCACTTCCACATACATGAGCAATATTTAAGGTGTTGGCAGTACTTGAAGCAGTTGTGGCACCAGCAGATACAGACACAGTAGCAGAGGCAGAGGTAGAGGCAGAGGCAGAGGCAGAAGCTCTTCTTTTACCTTTCTTTCCCCTTTCAGTGTTGGATGTAGATTTAGAGGCAATTATTGGGTTGTCAGTGTTGGTTTCAACTGTGGATATGTTTTCAGGGTTTGACTGTGAGTTCGTTACGTTTTGCTCCACATGGAAATTAGTTGACTGGTCTGGGTTCAGATTTTGAAACTGGGCTGGAACCTACCATTGATAATAGTGATAATAGAACAAAAAAATCTAGAAGATTACCATTACTATGGAAAAGAATCTTAGTTGTACTATAAAAAGACAAAACAACTTAGAAATTACCTCTCGACCCTTCCAAGGATAGCCTCTTTTGTTGTGTCCTTCTGTATGGCAGTGGCTACATGTAATGATCATGCCCCTCTTAGACACGTGGTCAGCATTTTACTTTTTGTTTACTTTTGTATTCTTTTAAGGCTCATCAATGCCCTTTTTCCTAACTATTTTGGGCCTACCAGGCCCTTGTTTGAATTCTGGTGGCCTAATAGTTTCTTCATTCTAATGGGCTAGTCCTTCATACCAGGCATCAGTTAAATTGCCTTCCTATATGCTTTGACATATTCTATCTTCCATAACCAACTAGAAGTGTAATCTTCAATATTAACCCTACTATCTCTAATAGCACTTATGGCATGTGCACAAGGAATGCCAGAGAGGGTATATCTCCTACAATAACATATTTCGTTTTGAAGTCTCACCACATATTTGTTCTGTCCATGATCAATCTCATAACCTCCTTCTCCATTATGATGCACTGAACAATGTTGAGCAATCGTGACACTCTTCTCAATTGCTTCCCATATTCTTGGCCCTAAATTACCCTTCCACTTGGCAACCTCTTTCCTTTTTCTCACATTTTTTTTCCATCAATTCTCTTCTAATATGCTCAAACAACCCTAAAACTGACATTTTCCTTGCATCAACTAGAGTCTTATTGAAGGCTTCACATAAGTTATTATCAACCAACTTAATCATATAATCTTCCCTCTGGAAAGCCCGACACCATTACTGAAATGATGTATAACTCTCAATATCTTCTGCTGCCCTTTTCTTCTTGGCCCTGAGCTTATCAAAATTTTCTTCATATTCCCTTACTATGAAGGATTTTGCAGTTTCCAAAACTGCTCCTTCATCTCTTCCCCTTTATGTCCTCTTCCATGCCAATTCACATAAACATGTCTAGCACAAAACATGTGCTCAACATCTGGACACAAATCGACAATGGCTCTATCAAGTCCCTGCAAGGGAAACCATAACCATTTGAATAGCCATGTGGACGCAACTCTACATATTTTGTAACAATTTTACTCTCAATGAAAGTAAAAATAAGATTGATGCAAAACTTTTACCTTTTGTTGGTCAGTCATTATAGTCCAACCAATTCTGGAGCCCAAGTGAGGTAAATCTTCTTTCAGCCTTTTAATAAACCACTTCTATATGACTGTTGACTCAACTTCAACCATAGCCCAAGCAACAGGAAATATTTAATTGTTACCATCTCTTTTCACAGCACATAGAAGTTCACCCTTAGTTTTGGTTTTCAGCCAACATCCATTTAGGCCAAGAAAATGCTTGCATCCATGCGTAAACTCTTGTTTAATAGCTTCTAAGCATATGTTCATTCTTTCAAATACAGATGGAGATGTTGGAATTAGCCGAGACACTGTCAATGTAATAGTGCTTTCTGGGTTGGTTTACCTAATCACTTCAGCATAAGACCAAAGCTTCCCAAACACCTCTTTAATGTTGATCACAACACTGTCTACTATTTTTTTTCTTTGCTCTTCTCACCATATTCATGGACACTTCAACACCTAAACAATCCTTAACATAAAATTTGATGTCATCATTCTTAAAAAATGGCTCCCTTTTAAGCTTATCCTTCAACAAGTCAGATAAGATGATGATGTTCATCCTAGGATTTGTATATACCTTATTACAGTCATGTTTGTTCCTGAATTTCCTAACTTGAAATAACTGCAGCTTCCTATCAAATGCTCTATATATATACCAAGGGCAGTTATGTCCTACATTTTCCTTGGACAAAGTTGGGCTTATTTTTGGTAAACATGACAACCCTCATTATTTTGATGGACAACAAACTCACTGCATGCTTAAATTGAAAATGATTAAGAAAAATCATCCTTACTTTAATGTAAGGCTCAGCTACATTTTCATCATAAACAGGGTATTCCCTTTTTCCTCCTAGTAGCATCATCTATCATATCATCTACATCACTAACAAGTTCTCCATATTTATCACTGTTATAATATTCAGACAAAACTACCTCATCTTCATCATCTGCATTACCTACATCAGCTTCATGTGGTCCATTATCTTCATCATCTTCTTCAGGATCATTACCTTCATCTCCTTGCTTTAAATACTCTTTAACATCTTCATCAGGACCATTACCTTCATCTCTTTGCTCTAAATCCTCTTCAATATGTTCATCAGGACCATTACCTTCATCTCCTTGCTCTAAATCCTCTTTAATATCTTCATCCGGACCATTACCTTCATCTCCTTGCTCTAAATCCTTTTCAACCTCCATATTTGTATCGTCTTCATTCTCCATATCGGCATCATCTTCATCCTACACATTTGACACATTGTCTAAGTTACCTACATTACCTCTGAACCCTTCATTATTAACATCCTCACCATTATCTTCAACCCGGCTTAACCTCATTACATTCATCCTCAATCACTTCAACAAGGGTATCCATACCATGTTCAATATAAATATCAATACCACTTGTACCCATCATCTGACTAACCATATCTAACATACTAGCATCATCTTATACAACCCTCAAACCATTACATAGTTCAAAACCAGGTATAAGATAAAAATATCTTTTTCACATTATTATACCCACTTCTCTTACATACGTTAACCAGTTCAAAATAACTCAACAAGTCAGGATCAAATTCAATTTCATCCACAAAACCAACCGTCATACTTAACATTATCACCCACATTAACAAAACATCTCGTATGGTGAAACCTTAAAGTTACTTCATTAAATGTCATTATGCTAAACCAAAAAAACTAACTCCAGGAAAACGAAGAGACTCAGTCAAAATGTTGAAAAGAAACACTGAAGTGAAAGTGAGAAATTCAAGCCTAGCACAGCACATGATGCTTAACATATTCATAACAATTCCATCAACCAACTAATTCAGAATGGTGAAAGATGGCAAGAAACACATGAAAGTTAGTAGCATTTCCTACTAACCTCATATCTATATATAACTCTTCTAAGAACATACTAAGTTCTATTAATTAAGGTACGTGGCATTGTTTACACCTGTAAATCGAGAAATATGTTCTCACTATAGCTTCTAGGCTCGTGAAATTTTTCACCTATAAGCCTCACAGGAGTTGTATCACTAGTTTCCAGCCTATATACCTACCTAATGGTTTATTATGCCTCAACGTTTCAAAAATACCCATATTAAATGCAATCCTTATTCAATTCAATTATTACATCAACTTTAAGTTACTAGTAATTAGTGTCTTTCAGATTTAAGTTACTACTAGAATGTTAAATCAAAACTTTATGTTATCATCAATGACAGTCAGAGTATTGCAAACAACAACATAAAAACAATACATCATTTGCAATTTAAAAATACATCCTCATACCACAAATACTCCCACTAGTAAAGAAAAACATATTGGAGACATTAGTTAGACGACTTACCTGGATGGACGGACAACCGCAATCTATAAAGAAGAAGGACGTCAAACTATCATTGATGCTCTTCAACACAAAACACAACCTGCAAATAATAGAAACAAACAAATGATCTAAGATATTAAATCAAGTGAAGGGGAGCTTTCTTATACCAACTAATAAAACCCTCAACTGAAATAAAGGACTACATGTTAGACTTATGCACCAATAATGTTGGAAATTAATCAATAAGTCACCCCAAAGAAGTTAAGATTTTGTTTCTTTAAAATGAATATTTTATTTCTAATTTTTAGTAATCAAACTACAATTGCAAGTTTCACATGTTAACTTTTCCTTTAATAGAACAACCACTTAACATTTAAAGAAAAAAGGATGTAGGAGGGCAACAGAATTAAAAACATCAAATTAAGATTTTGAAGGACCAACTACTTTTCTATTATGCTCTGATTGGTAGGAAAGATGAATTTTTAGCAAATGCATCTTCTATTATCCTAGTTAGGTACTGTATAAACCAATACAAGTTAGAGTGACATTATAGTAGGCTTCAGTTCACCTATTCTAAGCTACTTAAAAAGAGATAAAGTCATTAGATTAACACTAATAAACATAAACAATTAATAACATTAGAAGCACTCAAATGGCATGGAATCATAAAACTCTTAAGATCCTTTATCTTTACAGGTAATAGGTCATGCAAGTTACTCAAAGGAACCATAGCATAATCCTCAAGTTTAATTTTTTAGAGATAATCTTCTCAAACTTACTCAATATATATGAAGGGTATATTAATATGCAACTTCTTTAAAATATTTCGTACTTGAAGTTTTCTATTATTTTCTTTAGCATCTAAGGCTACAGAATGGGTAGCTGCTAGGGTTTTATAATGGTTCAAGGTGAATGCTCCTAACCATTTTTGGTAGAAGATGAAACTAATACCAGTTTGCTTCTGCCCATTTCATTCATACTATCTTCCTCAGACTACTATAACCTTTGCACTTTCTTCTTTTTACCACTTTAACCTCAGACTTCTCATAATCAAATATTTTACCACTCTTAAGTCTAATGGTTAATACTTAATTCTATGACTTACCTTAGTTTCAATAGATGATGCATGAACTAGGCAAGCCAACCCCTTCAATGAAGACTGGAGCGCGGATCGGGCGACGGTTTTGATGCGTGACAATCCTTTCACGAAGACTGGAATGCGAATTGGCCGACGGTGAAGATGCGTGTAAGAGGGAAGACAATGGAAAAGTTAGGTTTTTTGTAACTTTTACTTCTAGGGTTTCTCTTTTTACTTTACCAAATTTACTAACATCTAAGGTTAAAACTTAAAACACCATGCAAGCTTTTAATCTTTTAAACGTGGCATTTAAACAATAGTAACAGCGTCACGTTGCACATTGTAATGGCGCGTGTAAACATGTCCTAATTTTTGTCCAAAAAAGTCTTTGATTGAGCAGACTCGTGAAATTTTGACCTTTCATTGAGCAAGTTTCAAGTTTAAGTCCCAAACTGATAAAACTCAAAAAATTAAACCCTAATTTGGGCTTTTAGCCAATTACAAAACTTAAACTCCAAATCATTTACTTTTTTAGAGATGATAACAGAGTTTGCGCCCAATTCGGGCCTCAACCCAAAATTTCTAAAGCTCGAGACTTAAACCTTATAAGCAAAGCGACATTGTTTTGTATTTTTAATTTTAAAAAATTTTTGGGCGGGTTGCACTTTAATTCAAGCTGCCCAAGGGCCCAAGATAGCGAGCCATAACTTCAGTAGTTTGAGGTCGGGCCTAGGCCTGGATCGACTCATTGTCATTCCTAATTTTTATTAAAATGTTACTATTTATATTTCAAGTTTTAATGTCCATGACAAATCCTAATCCTAAGGAAAATAATTTTTCTTTTATTTTTTAATATAAATATTTCTTAAAAATTGAGAGACAATAATTTTTATATAATTCAAGAGGCAATATAATTTAGTAGTATCTCCTTTATAATATTTAATAAATATATTTAAAAAATTAAGATACAATATAAATATTTTCAAATACTACAACAACAATACTAGTGAGAGTCCTGCTAAAACGTAAGGTCTGGAAAGATCCAGTAGTACGTATACAACATCCCACTACCATAGGGTACATACTCAAACATTCAGGAACATTCAAGTACATAACCTATGATAATTGTATGTTATAGAAAAAACAAATCCAACTTACACATGGCATCAATTAACATCATGTAAAAGTCAGCAAATTTTAAAATCATTCAATGCATTCTTTCATAAAGTTTACACTGTTTTCATTAGACAAATATTTACAAAACCTCATACAGGTTCTAACAAAATCTACAAAATAAAAGCTATAACTCTTTGACGTCAGCTGACAGATCTCTGAGCCATAACTTAGTCCAAAATGTTCTTCTAATCCAGAATAAACACTAAGTCTCTTGTCTCGTACCTGAAAAATTACGTTGCAATTTTTATGAGTTTTGCGAACTCAATGAGTGAACCATCATTGATGATTTCACCGGATTCACATACACAAATCACATATTTCGCAATTATTCATACAGAACATGTATATTCCAAATACTCACATTGTCGTAGCACATCATTTAATCTTTGCGAATCAGATCATATATAAACAAATACAGATGCATATGAGACTCTACATTCGTTATTATTGTTGTGACCGAGTGCCTATCATATATACAAATACCGGCCTATTGGGCTCAGTTAGAAACATATATCACAGAGCATAGCTCTACGTGCAGAATCATATATCACGGAGCAAAGCTCTACGTGCAAGCGCTTTCATACTGGCTACTCCGGTCACAATGCCTTTATCTGAGCATGCATTTTATGAAATGCATCAATTCAAAATTTACCATGTATCACAATAATTAATAAAGCACAGTCAGAATTTCATAATCATCGGACCTAAGTCCAACATTCAACTTTCGTTGAGAATTCACACAGCATAATACAATCAGAATTACCAAAAAAATTAAAGCACTTCCAATACAGTCCCAAATATATAATCCTTGGACTTTTTAGTTCGAAATTTAAAGACAAATCGCAACAGTTTAATAATTGGAAGCTTAACAATTCAAACCAAATCAATCCTAGGAAATTCATCTAGGTTGACTCACAGTACGCTCCAAGAAGCTATTGCCTGGATGGTCCAGAAATGTCTGAATAGTGTCCGATGTGCTCCTCTATAACATACACAACACATTTATAAATATCACTTTTTTGCACAAATGTATAAGTATTCCTTTATGCACATGTACTTATATAAAATATGCACAATGTATATTCAAAGACAATTCCGGGTATCTTATTGTAATTCTCATCATCAAATCGATCAGATACCAAAGCCCTCATTAATATCATTAGTACTTATAATTTGGACCAAAATAAAACAATGTGAAATCAATTACATAACTTAATTGACCACTTCAGGTTTTTCTAACAACATACTTACTGGTCAACTTGCATAATTAATTTCGTCATAAACGTGAAGGAATTTGGTAACACTTCCTTCTAAACGATTATTCTCCTATGTCTTAAGTCTCTATTGATACCAAAATCATTCAATTTGGTTCATTATTCTATGAGGTATGCTCAAAATACCACAGACTGTGTACATTTGAAAGTTTGGCTAATGCATGATCATGCATTCAAATTGTACAACTCATATCTCTCAATTCCAATATCTAAAAATTACAAAATTTATACCAATTTAAAGCTAAGAGAATAAGCTACAATTTTGAAGAAGACACCGAAGTCTAATTCGGCCCACATAAATATAGGTAATTCAATAACCACAGGATATGATTTCTGTCCCTAGTAATGCTACAGCCTAAGCTAAAACTCAGTTTCATGCCAAATTTCAAAGTCTTAGATACAGAATTAAATTTCTACTTCTTCAAGAAATTTGTAGACTTATGTCTCTAGTTTAATCTGAATTAAGAATCAACTTATTTCGAAATATAATGATCAAGTTATAATCAGAATACCGAAGAATGTTCATAAGAATTTTCTAGTTCATAACATTACAACAGACTTCCACAATTTCATCCTATCAATCCTTTTCAGATTAATTCAGATAACTCTAAGTTTTAATGGAGAGAAAGAAAAATGTCTTAGGAATCTATCGGTTCAAGTTTCAAGTCATTTGGAGTTCGGATGGAAAAGTTATAGTCAAAAGACTTAAAGCTGTTCAGAAAAATACTCTTAATTCATAAACTCATACATGTAACCATCACCTTTTCTCTCTCTAAGATTTATAAAACGCAACTTCTTCTTTTTCTTCTCAACCCAGTTTTTTTAATTCCTTTTCCAACTTAATCACTTCTAAATCGTCTATTATGCTTGTCTACACTCACTATAACTTCTAAACAATTCAGAAACAATCATAAACTTCAAACATCACAAATTTGAACCCTCATTTTCACTTTCTCACACTACTGTAATTTTCCAATTATCATACTATCATCAGATACACAACCCTTTACGTTCTTTAACACATTTCACTTCCTTAATTCCTATAATAATTCAAAAACATCCATAACATATCAAAATATAGGATTTCACACTAACACCAAAAATAGAGCATATTCAGTTAAACACTAATTCCAGCACTCTCTCATTTTTCTGACTTACTCATTTACGGCAAAAACCTCATTTCAACATAAACTTTGCATTTAAATACACTTGCCCTTAACACTGCATCATTTAAACTTTTCCCTTAAATCCAAACTCATTCAACTCACCTTTGTTAACACTCCATAAATTTTCCATGCATAAATAGTAAATCACTATTTACGTAATCTTCTAAACCATAACAGAAACACATATTTCTCAATCCAGAATCCATTAAAATCAATTGAAAACAATTCCTAATTCTCAAACCCATCATCTAAATTATTCAATACTGTAACCTCAAATCTCAAACCCATTCATGCATGTATATTTTTACACCATAAAAACATCATCAAGTTACTTACTTGTTTCAACTACAAAGACAACCAACAAGAACAATTCAATATTTGTGAGGGATAAAAACACAAAGCAGAGAATGCTTTCGGTGATCAAAAGCTACAGTAATTCTTTTCTCAGAACCAACTTCGTGGGTTTTTACGTGAATATTCACGTGTCACTCAACCCAACATCCACTTATCGCAACAGACGCAACCCATTTGTCACAGTAAAACTAGCCAAATGTCTCATATATATTAGTGCCACGTGTCATTATATAAATAGTCCATAAATCAATATTTTTCAAAAATTTACCAAAAATTTCAAAATATCCTAAATATACCGAAATTGCCAAATCACATTTTGACCACATTTAGTAACTCAATTATTATCGAAAAATGTTAATGAATGCATGTATAATCATATTCATGTGCAAAAATGTGCATGTCATATTTAACTAAAACATGATGTACATTTCTTAATTTCTCAGTACTTTCTCATTATTCACTATTCTAGCTTTAACATTGGTAATGGGATGTTATAACGTAACCTTATCCTTATCTGGTAGAGAGACTATTTTTAAAATTTTTTCAAATAATTGCATTAATAAAACTAAAACAAAAGTAAATAAGTTGAAAACATGAAAGTTTTATTTTATATTATTAAAAAGTGTATAATAATAAATGCAAAATGCCTACATCAAATAAGATTCATTGAATGAAATGTATATTTTTCATATCAATACAAAGGCCTTGTTTGGTAATCAGCTCATTGCATTAGTTGTTAGCTGATTCTATCAGCTGATTTGACTAGTGGATTGCATTAGCTGTTTATCATTTGATGTTTGGTAAAATTAGTTGTTTAGCGTTAGTTGTTTATGTGTAAAATGACTTATGAAGATATGACTTTAAAAAAATTATAAAGGTATGACTATTATATATATCTTAGTATTTTGTTGCATATTCTTATAGGAATTTAGATTTTAAATATTTAATTAATTTTATAACTCTAATAAAAAATATAGAACATATAATAATAATAATAATAATAATAATAATAATAATAATAATAATAAT
>JAOQMQ010000006.1:17824216-17835240 GCA_027563845.1 Erythroxylum subrotundum
AAACTTTTTTTTTCACTTCATTTCATAACCACCGAATGTCTACATTGTGTCTTTCAATAAGTTCTATATGTACATTCACAAAATCAATTATAGGAGTACTATATGAAAGAGGAAAATACATCAAATCTATCTAAACCACCTCAAAAAATCTCAACTGACCGACCTTTGAGTCATGACTTCTCTTACCAAAACACAATCTACAAGGCAGTAGAGCCCCTCAGAAGCTAGAGTCGTCTCTCGGTCCTGAAAAGATAACATTGCAATTTTGCTGAGTTTTGTGAACTCAATGAGTGAACTATCGTTGATGAATTCACCGCATCTTATAGACATATCACATTTTGCATAATTACTCATTTTAAGCCTACATTTATTGTTTAGATACTCATATATCATGACATGTCATATAGTAATATTATATGCATGAGACTCGTGTTCATTCTTATTGTTGTGACTGAGTGCCAATCACTTACACAAATACTGGCTCATAGGGCTCAGTCAGAATAGAGTTCACGGAGCATAGCTCTATGTGCAGAATCAGAATTAACGGAGCAAAGCTCTACGTGCAGAATCAGAGTTCACAGAGCAAAGCTCTACGTGAAAGCGCTTCAAACTGGCTACTCAAGTCACAACGCCTTTATCTAAGCATGCATTTTATGAAATGGATCACATATTGGTCATGTCATATCACATATGTTGTTAAATTAGAAACTCACATTCATCGGACCTGAGTCCGGCATTCAACTTTCGCGAGAATACACATAACATACAGAATTTCACAACGGATCAAAACACTTCCAATACATGCCCAACTATTATACTCCTCAGACTTTAAGTCCGAAATTCAGAATCAGATCACAAACATTTCAATAATATGAAAGTTTAAACAAATCAAAACCATTCAGAACAAATCAATCCTGGGAAAACATCTAGATTGACTCACAAGTTGCTCCCGAAGCTAATGCCTGAAAGATCTGACAACGTCTAGAGGTTGATGATTCAGTTACCCCTCTATAACAAATAATATACACAATATCACAATTTGCACCATCATAAGTATTCAATAATGCATATGTATGGCATGAATTATGTACAATGCATGTTCATGATAATCTCGGGTACTGTCCGTCACAAAATCGATCTCATATCCAAACTCATCTAAGTATAATTTATACTTAGGTTTATGCCCCACTAAAACCATTAAATTCACAATTCATTTTAGATGGTTGTATTTTTGGTAGAGATGTAGAGCAATGTCTTACGAGTCCAATGGTTCAAGAATCAAGTCATTTGGGTGTCTAGAGAAGAAGTTATGGCCAAAGAATCAAATTTGGTTTTGTCCTTACTCATATCGAACCTGTCTTGGTACAATTGCCATAATTTTTCCTACAGATGTTGGACTAAGATCATCTTAGAACTAATCGAATGAGGACTTCAAGATCTACAACTTTCATGAAGACCTCAAAGACTAATTCTACCTTCTATGTTTTCTTCTTTCTTACCTTTGCATCGTCTTACTTCTGCATCGTCTTACTTTCACTTCGTCTTACTTTGCTTTCGTCTTACTTTGCTTTCGTCTTACTTTTGCTTTATCTTACTTTGCTTTCATCTTACTTTGCTTCGTTTCACTTTTGTTTCATCTTACTTTGCTTCGTCTTACTTTTGCTTCGTCTTACTTTGCTTCGTCTTACTTTGCTTCGTCTTAGAACTTCGTCTTAAATTTCGTCTTACAACTTCATCTTAAAACTTCGTCTTAAAAATTCGTCTTACAACTTCATCTTAAAACTTCGTCTCTTATAAAGATCATAACTTTCAGCTCAGATGTCTAAAATTTTCATACTATATACTGTTGAAAAGATAAAAGAAAGATCTACAACCCTCAAGAAGGAAACTTTGCCAAAATATATCTAGATTAATTCAGATTTTCTCCCGAAGTCATAACACGAATTTTACAATCAGCTCCCAACGTCTTGCACCCAGTTCTCAACTTCATGACAACTTTTGAGATTCTTAGAGACAAAATTGAAATTCGATGTCTTCATAAGAAATGTAGCCATATATCTCTAGTTTAATCCAAATCAAGAATCATCTCATTTAGACAACTATAGAAAACGTTGTGGCTAAAAGACTGAAGCATACTCAGTGAACATTTTCCATATTTTCAAACTTTCAATATTTTACATCTAATTCATCTTCTACCTAAAGTATCTCTTCCATTACATCTCCAAAAACCACTTTTACAACACCTAATCACTAATAATCTTTCAAAACACTAAATTAACACTATAACCAAATTTTTTATCCCCAACAACATAGTATTTATGAACAAACACGTAAATGCCATTTTCCATGCAGATGACAGTAACTTATCAAATTTATTTCATAAATCCCCAACAACACAATATTTATTTACTACTTACCTGCTGAAAACTCCAAAATCTTCAAGCCCTAAACTCCACACAATTTTCGTACTTCACTAAGTACAATGACCAGCTTCTGATTTTTCTTAGGGTAGAGGACACAAATGGCAAGGTGGGTTTGGTGTAGGAAAGGAAAAGCATAGAAATCTCTTAGAAGGTGTTTGATGGAAAACTATGTGTATGAAAATAAAATATGAAGATGATGATGATGATGAAGGAATTTAGACATGACTTAACCTGTCAACTCTCAAAGAACAGTAACCTACTTCTCGCAAAAGTACAAAAAGCCTAAGTGACACTTGTCATTTTCCTAATATCTAAGCTCTAACTTAGTTTCTTGTGAACCAAACTCATTAACTCTCATCTTTACAACCCAATTGTCTCCAAATATCTTTTGATTTCTTGTTCCCTATTATACTATTTTATTTTTCTTTCACAATACTCTAAAAATTTCAAAGGTAACTCCTAAATTCATCAACATTTACAAATGCGATATTTCCACTAATCACTAATATTTTCAATGTAAAAACATTCCACCACAAGAAAAATTACCTTTTCCGACGGAATATACCGTCGGTAAACGTGATATTTTCGTCGGAACTTTTAAATATCGACGAAATGCGACGAGAGACGGAACCGTCGTTAACAAGGCTGTCGCTAATACTTACCGACGGCCATAATTCCGTCTCAATATTATCAACGATTCACCGACGGAATACAATCCGTTGTTATTGTTTAGCAACGAAAAGTTATTAAAGTTTTCGTCGTTGGATAGGAAATATTAACGACGGATATGGACCGTCGGCATACTTCACCGATCGATTAACCGTCGGTACGTCTAAGTCGATGATTAAAGTAAAAGGTGAAAGATACCGACGAAAATACAGTCCGTCTGTAATGGGACGAAAGCCATCGGTATAATTAAAAAAATTCGTCGTAGTATTAAGCTTCTGAACCTAATTCCTCGACGACTTTTTAACACCATACCGACGCCTTATTTCCGTCGGCGAAAATTATATCCCCGACAAATTTACCGACCGATATTAGATTCCGTCCGTATTTACAGACGGAATTATATGCATCGGTATATTTCCGTTGCTACAATTTTCCGCGAATATTTCCCTCCAATTTTAGTTACTGATTTTTGCACCGTCGCACTTTTCATGTAACATTCCGACGGAATGTGGAGTTCCGTCACAATTCACATACGATTACTGTTCCGTCGGTAAATTTCCGTCGCTATTTATCAATTTTCTTGTAGTGTTCATAATTCACAAAAATTCACAAATCAATCTAATTATACCCATAATTATTCATGAATGCATGTACAATTATTTTCTTGTGCAGATAAATTCACTATTCATGTATATGTGTGTGACATATCATGCATGAACATAGAAGTGCATCTCTAACTCTTATTAATCACTCACATCTACCATTCTAACCCTCCCACAAGTAATGGGATGTTACATTTTTGTTTTCATAAAATTTGAATATAAGCTTAACTGTTCAGAATTTACAATATGAGCAGAACTCCAACTGAAAGAAGTAAGTAATTAATAAATCATTATCATAAATGTATAACATCGTCTTTGGCTATAATTTAGGTGTTGAATTTTGGGAAAAGTTTGGTTTAATTGAAATGAATATGACGGAGTTGACCGAATTTTAATTTAACTAAATACATTTTGAATAATATGAATTAAGTAAATAAAATAATATTATTTAAATAAATTATACTAATTGTCCAATTTTATTCAAACTTTTTAGTAAAAAGAGCTATGACTCAATCTACCTTATGACCATCCTTAATTGAAACTCTAATCCAAGCCATAATTACTAATGACCAAAATTAAAAATTTAGAACCGTAAATTTATTCTTAAAAAATAATAGTTAATTGAAGTGATTAGTAAAATAATAAATTAAAAGTTTAGGAATGTAAAATTATTCTTAATAATAAAAAATATGTCGTCAATTTATATTTTATATTTATTTTTAATTAAGAACGTAAATTTAATTATTTATACAGTGAAAATATGCATCCAATTTATGTGGTGCTTTACATTAAGAAAATTATTGTAACATAAAAAGAAGAAGCTTTAGGTATTATTCTTTAAATATTAATCACTTTTCGTTTTAGTGATTTAAGAAGAAAAAGAAGTTAAATCCCAAAAACAAAATTTAATAAAACATTTACTTTTACTATTTGGGCTCAACTCGAGTCGATTCAAAATTTAACAGTATGAGAAATATAACGTAATTTTTTATTTATATTTTAAAATAAAATAATTAATTAAATCAAGCCCAATCAAGCTGAAATTCAGCCTAGGCTTTAGCAAAATTGGCCGGACCGAACTTTGAACCTAGGCGAGCTTCAGCCAGGAACATGCCGTTACCATCCCTAACCTTTACCTTTATAATGTCAGACCATTCCCTAACCTTATAAACAAAGCAAAGAACAAAAATATAAAATTCCTCACCTTTTGCTTTGTCAAGCTTTCTCTTTAGCAGGTGAGGAAAAGAAAGATGTTGCCCACCATCTTTTTCGTCTTATTGCCACTTCCTAAAGATAGACCGCTCTTTCTTAGAAATTCCTTTTCCCAATGCTAAATGTGACCTTTTTGTGTTCTTTGCGTAAGAAGGACTTGGTTGGTTTATTATTTCCTTATCTGTTCGGCGAATAGAGCTTGAAGTCGATTCTATGGTGATGTTCGAGCTCCTTTTCTTAGCGGACATTCGTTCCCGGGCACTCAACCCCATAGACATGGGAATTTACGAGCTGTTTGCTCGTAATTGAACTATTACTTATCGGTATGTCTACTGAGAGGGCAATAAATGCGCCGACTAACTCGCGGCTTATGCAGCGCATTTTAATATCGACATTCATTATTTATCTTCTACACCCATAAGATGCCACCTTACCTTTCTAGAAGATATATCCGGGATGTTAGTCCCGAGACACCTTTTGTAATTGTCTTCGTTGTAGTCCCTTTAACAAAAAAAAAAAAACACTAGTCAATTTATTCTTAAATCGTTACCTGTGGGGTCTTTGTGTTTTATTTGAATGGACTTAAATAACTGTAGCACAAGCGTTAAGCTTTACGAAAGAATCTTTAAAAAATTCGAAAAAGAGGTACAATTAACTTAACTGATGCCAAATCGTAGTTTTTTTTTTTTTTTTTACATAATGCCAAATCGTAGTTAGTTCGAATTTCATAGAGTCAGTTGGTGGCTTAATGTAAAAAGCGCAAAATACAAAATTATGTCAATAAAGGGATTAATCAAACTCCCATAGTGTAATGGTCTCATAATTTGAACATAGTAGTTAATTTAGGGTCTATTTGTTTCCGTTTATATCTTTGAGTTTTTATTTTTATTTTCAATTTTAGTAAAAAACCTGTTTTGGTTTTTTTCCAATTTTCAAAATTTATGAAACAACAAAAAAGGATTTTGTTTCTATCCATAGTATGATTAACTATCAATTAAATATATTATTTAATATATTAATTATTAATAAGAATTATGAATAATTTAATATTATATATTTAATTAATTAGAAATTATTATCAAAATTATGAATACTTTAATTTAACTTAAATTTTGTAATTAAATTAAAATAAAAATTATTAATAGATATAATTAAAATAAAAATATCTTCATAATATATAAATTTCATTTATTAAGTAGGAGCAATTGACCCCGGGCATACGGCAAATCATATTTGATATAATCATACTAATTAAAATGTCTTATTAAAATATTTTGAATTAATAATCAAGTCAATCGATACTAAAAACCTTCTGAGATTGTATTTCTAACTAGGATTTGCTATAATATTTTCTCTAAAGTAGGATCTTAATCAGTATCAATAACTTATGTCATTGATTATTCAGTATCAATATCTAGGCATGGGCTTTCAGTGATGCCCAAGTATTGGAATTGTTCCAATCTAACTACTAGTTTGTCCTTCATAATTTGGAACCAATTTAGAATCAGATGATGCCCATTAATGAGTAAAAGATGAGAGATTTGTTCGAAAATAAAGTTAGATATCATATAGACGAGGAAAAAGACCAATATCTTTAGTCAGTGTCAAAAGTAAGCACTACAAAAAGAAAAGTGTGGGCTAGATTAAGTCGGCAATCCAAACCCAAGCTTAGTCGGTTTTGTGTCGGGGGCAAAGTTATAGTTTTGTCTAATGATGGAGTTAGAAATTTAAGATAAAAGGACTCAAATATTTAAGTGTTAAATTTTGAAAGATCCAGTACATCACTGGACCCCAACTAGCTCCGTCTATGGTTTTGTCCATGAGCTTTACTAATCAAAGTTTTTAAGCATGGTATTTGCTTGGGTGATTTATTTTCAATGTCATAATTTTTTTAAATTAAGAACTAATTTGATGAAAGATAAAATTGAAAGAATTAGATACTAAAATTTAGAAAATTTAAGAAGATTTTTTTCTTCCCCATTAAACATGAAGTAATTGCAATATTTTCTATCATAAAACATATCTAAATTAATTAGCATGAAGTAATTGCAATATTTTCTATCATAAAACATATCTAAATTAATTAGTATTCATAAATGATTGAAAGTAGATTTTGGCGGTCGAGATTTCTTTTTATTTTCTTTTAATCCAACCATTTTCCTAACACTTGAAAATATATGACAATACAATTGTACACCAAGCCCAAAGGATGACCATTTATAACAATGTTCTTTCACACGGGGACTTGGGACTCATGGACTATATACTTTTAAACCATTCCTTTCAACATTTTGGAACCTCACTTCTAATTTCAATAACAGTAAGAATGCAAATTCTAGTTTGCTTTCACCCAAATTCAACAGACAGACTTAGATTGATCAAGTTTTAAGGAATAGAAGGTTGGACTTAATTTGACGGCCAAGCTCCCTCCTCTAAAATAATGTCATTTTGGATTAATTAATCGAAATAACTTCGTTTTTCTCAGTAAGTTTAAGAAATTCAAAATCAAAACAATATTGCTTATGTTAGTTACATTAAAATAACATTATATTTTGGGGGTTCAAGCGAACTTAGACTAGTCTTGGCTACATAACATAAGTCATACCTAGCATTGGCCTAACCCATTAATATCCCCAAATGATAGAGCCTAAAAAACTAAAAATTATAAATAAGGAGCCCTTTTTGAAATAATAAGAAGAAATCACTACTAGTATTAGGGATGACAATGAGTTAGTTCAGGTTTGACTTTTTTTTTAAAATCTTGAACTTAGGTTTTTTTATACCAGTGCAAGTCAAATATTCGAGTTAAAACAATGTCATTTTGAGGTTTGAACGAATTGAGTTTAGAATGATTTGAGTCGTTCAAGGAAACTGAGTCGGTCCTCTTGAGTTTGAGCCTGACCCAAAATCCAATCAACTTGGACTTTTTGCACTTTAATTTAGGTCGAATTTGAACCAATTTGTTAATCTTATGTAGAATTTTGTTAACTGATTAGTCGAAGAATGTGAAGAAGAAAAGTGGTCCTTTCATAATTACAAAGAAACTTTCCTTTAAATTTACTTTAATTTCATCTCTTTGAGTAAACACAAGTCATTTCAAATATCATATCCATAATATATTAATATTTGTTGAACTAATGAAGATTACAATCTACATTTTGATGATTACAAAATATAAGTACTATTAATAAGTTTGTTTTTTTATGAAAGCAATAATGATTATGCACAAATCAAGATTCATTTTATGAAGACACTAGGGAAAAGTTGGAATTAAACTCATTGAAGTGAAGAAAAAATTAAGACCAATGAAGAAGAAGGAATAACAAGGCTATAATTGAATTGTAATGTTTATCATATTTTATATTTGATCTCTTTGATACTTCAAAAACTCATCATGCATGAAAACATTATTATTTTAAATCATTGCATAGGTCTTTTTAATCATCAAGGGAAATTAAAGTTTTAATTTCAAATAAGTACCTCTTGAACCTTAAAACATACTTTAAGAACATTTTAAAAATGCCTAAATCAAATTTGCATTAAGAAGATTAAGTTTGAGCATTTAAATATGTTGCAATCATAATTTTGGGTGTATTAATCAACCAATATAGGTTAAAGTGGTTATAACTTATTTTACTGAGAATTTGTAGCAACATTGGTTGATACATTGGTTAATCGTTGTCTCACTAAGAAGCATATTGGTAAGAAAATATGCAACTGTGGTAGACTAATGATTCAACAACTAGAAAATATATGCATTTGATGTATATTAGTCGATCAATATATAATAGTAGCCATTAATAACGGCTAGTTCATTGTTCCAATGACTAGTTTAAGCCATAAAGACTATGAATACATAATTTTTCATTGGTCTAGATGCGAGAAAACATTCAAGTTTTCTATAAATACATTTTGAAGAGTTTTTCAAAAAAATTTGTAAGCATTAATTGTTACATTTTGAGGCGAGTGAATCTTTAGGTTTTCAAAACAATCAAGCAAGGTTTTTTGAATTGTAAATTCATTTATGAGTGAGGTTACTCTTCACCTTGGAGAAAGATTATAAGAAGAGTTGCTTTTTACTTATGAAAAAAAAAAGATCATTGTAAGAAGATTCCTCTTCACTTTGTTAAAAGAAAAGACTTAGTAGAATTCCAAAAAACATCTTAGAAATTAGACATAGGTAAGAGTTGCTTACTGAACCATTAAAAATTAATTTTCCTTTCTCCTTCCCTATACTACTTAAATTATTGTTTGATTGTGTTGTTGATTTACATTAAGCTATTTCTTTTTTTAATCGTATATTGAACCTTATTCAATTTTATTGATTAGATAAAAATATAACTATTTAATTTTACAACACCAATTCAACCCCTCTATTGGGTGCAACTACAAACTAACAAGGGGTATCAGAGAAAATCTCTTAAGTTAGTATTTCAAATGAAATTTTAAGGTAAAGATCAAATAAAATACTTCGATACATTATGATCCTCATCTAAATAAGAGGGAGAAAACATTAGTAGAGTCACTTTCTTTTATGGTAATGACTATCTCTAGCAAACTAAGATGAAGTTTTTGAAATTTTCTAGAATTTAAAAATTCATTAAATAATAATTTATATACCATATAGCTTCTTTAATGCAAGCCTTAAACTTAGACCTAAACCATCTATATTGTATACTCCACTTACTACTTGATCATTATACCTACACCATGGATAAGTGTCCTCCAATTCTGCCTTCTTTTTGCCCCCTTATGTCCTTCCCTAACTTGATCTTTTGATAAGTTACTCTCAATTAACCCTTATTCTCACCAATTTGCTTCTTTTTTTATAAGATTTGCAGTAACTTAGGCTTCTCTAAAGTTGTTGTTGGAGTAGTTAGTTCCTTTTTGCATATGGATGTTTTTGATCTATCTTCACCTCATCCTGTGAATGACTTTCTCGTCTATGTCATGAGCCATTAAGTTTATGTTGTTCACCTTGCATGTGTTGTAATTTTCGTTCCCTTTTTTATTTCCTATAGCTTGAGTACTGTGTTTTTGTAGAACCTTGGCAAGATTTTTCCAATATCACAATGAATTTTAATATTTCAAAACAATTTTTAGGAAATGGGTTAGTTTCATAGTTTAGTAAGAAATAAAATTAAACTACTTTATCAACCACACAAGTATAATATATAACAATCGGTAGTTGTTGTGCATACATTCTATAACTTAAACAACTTAAAAATTACGACATGGAAAGCCAAATATATAGCAATTGGCAGTCATTGTGCACAAATTATACGACTTAGACAATAACTTAGAGTCAATGGTATAGACCTTATAAAAAAACCAATTAGGTGTTAAACCAATTTAACTCTCTGTAAATTATAATTTTCACCAATTACGTTAAATTCTTTAAATTATAATTTTTATATATTAAGTTTAAATTTACAAATGACTATATAATATTTTAATCCATAATGTGTACAACATATGTTATTAAAAGAATAGATAAAAGGATTTGTGAAAATATAATTTGAAGGTTCACAGAGTTAATTGGTGAAAGTTAAAGTTTAAATAATTAGGTGTACTTTATTATAAAGTTTTAAGTTTCGTAAATTTATCTCTAAAATAAAGATACAACATAAATTTATTAACATCTTTCACAATTTAAATTAATAAATTTATAAAGTCAAGATACAAGAACTATTTTAAATAAATTCTTCTAATTACACATATTCTAAATTGAAATTATGTATGTATAAAAATAAAGAACTTTATTATGATTCTTTTGAAATATGTACTGATAACTATAATATATTATATTTTTATCTTTATCTTAACACATAATACAACATACTATATTATATTTTTATCTTTATCTTAACACAATAAGGTATAATTATTTGAATATATATATATATTGACATTTCGCATATTTTGACGTGGATATGAAAAAGAGTGACTAAAAAATAAGATACAATTTTTAAACTTTAGGTAAATGTGATTATTATAAAGAAATAAAGTTAATCTAAAATTTTTGTTTAATAAATGGATATGAATATAAACATTCAATAATATAAAGGAAACTACTTTTTCGTTTAATTATGATAAAATAGAATTTACTACATTTAAA
>JAOQMQ010000006.1:17855988-17879052 GCA_027563845.1 Erythroxylum subrotundum
CCTATAGGTTCTTTAGGTTCAGGTTCAGGTTCGTGAAATTGCCGAACCTGACATTCAGGTTCAGGTTCAGGTTACTTGTAAACGGTTCAGGTTACCCTACCATGAACACCCCTACCCCTAAGTACTTAAAGGGCAGGTTCCTTTGTTTCAATCTTATCTCCATAGCTTTAGATGCTGCCTCTTTATTTGAGTTGCATGATAAGTAAAAACAACTTTTTAATGGATTGCATCTTAAGCCTGAAATCTCTTAGAATTCGTCCATCGCTTGCGAGATTAAATCTATTGAAATTTTCTCATCTCTGTAAAACAATTGAAAGTCATTTGAAGCTAGATGTGTGAGCTTTATACCTTTACATCTGCCATGGAACTAAAATTTTGGATGCCTCCTTAAGTTACTTGCAAGGAGAGTTCACAAGATCTCCATGTAAGGCACAAACAGGTAAGGGGATAATAGGTACCCTTGCCTTAGTCCCTTCTTTGCTTTGATCAAGTTTGTAGGTTCTCCATCCACCAAGATTGCCATAAAAGTAGTGCTTACACATTCCTTTGTCCATTCTCTGAACATAGGAGGATAAACTATTGCTTTCAATGTATTGAAAAGAAAGCTCTAATTGCTTGAGTCATAGCCCTTTGTAAGGTCTATCTTTACAATACAATCAGTCATTCCCCTATTTGAATTATACCCCTATAATAGTTCCTGACAGAGTAGGATATTGGTTCCCACTAACCTCCCCTTAATGAATGCATTCTATTCTAGGCTAATTAACTTTCCCAAGTATGCTCTCAGCCTATTTATCAGTATCTTCGGGATGGTTTTGGATAGCAAGTTACAACAAGCTGTTGGCCTGAATTATTTTGGCTTTTTTTTGCATTTTTTTGTTTAAGAATAAGGCAGATAAACATTTTATTCCATTCCTTGAGGATTGTTCCTCTGTGAATGAATTCTCTTATTGCTTCTATCACTTCTTCTCCTACAACATCCCATTGTTTTTTTGAAAAAAACTCTCATTGTATCCATAAAGTCTAGGTTTTTTTTTTCAGGGTTCATTGAGAAAACATCATCTTTGATTTCTCCCCTTGTTATTTCCCTAACCAAATCTACTCTGTCTTCTTCATCAAGCTGTTTAAGACCTGCTAACACCTCTTCTGGTATAGCCTTTACTGGTATTTCAATCCCATACTGCCTAGTAAAATAATCAAAAGCAATCCTCTTCTTGTTTTCTTGGTTTTCATAAATCTGCCCTATTTCATCTTCTAACATTATGATAGAATTCTTGTTCCTTTTAGCTAAAATTGAACTCATAAAACACTTAATGCATTTCTCTCCCTCCTTCGTCCATATCATTCCTAGTTTTTGCCTTAGTAGGGTATTGGTAGTTATCAACATTTGATTATACTTTTCCACCAATGTAGATTCTTCTTTTCTTAATTGCAAATCTTCTAGTCTTTCCATTAATCTCTTTTGACATTTATTTAACTCCTTCAAAGCTTCAGCTTTAACTTTTAATTCTGGTTTTACTATTTCTATATTGAGCATTTTCAACCTATTTTGTAAGGCTTTTAGCTTTATACTAAGTTTGTACCCCTTTGATTTTGGAACCTTTAACTTACTGAGTATGTTTATGAATTCAGGATTGTCCATTAAGTGATTGAATATCCTAAATGGGGCCTTCCTCTTCTTATCACCTGTTATTAGTTCCACTACTGTACTATTGGACTATGGTTTGATACATTTAGATCATCAAACATGGCACTGCTTAATGGGAATTGCTTTATCCATTTATCATTAACCATACATATGTACAATTTTCTCAACAAAAACTATCCAATTGCTTATTGTTCCATATATAAGAGTCACCATACCATTTTAGATAAGCCAAACCTATCCTCTCCACCATTTCTTGAAGTTCTCTACAATGTACTTGTTTCTAGCTTCTCCCTCCCCTTGATTCTTCTAATTTAAGAATATAATTATAATCTCCAACAACTATCCATGGAAGGCTTATTGTAGTGCTAGTTTTCTCCAGCTCATTCCATGCATATTGTCTCTGGAATTTATGATTTTTTGCATACAACGCTATAACTGCAATCACTTTCCTAGTAGCTTTAATCAGGACACCCCAATGTATCAACTGATCATTTTCAAATTGCTTCACTACTTCCATTTTCTGAGGATTGAAGCCTATTATCACTCTCTCATTGATGTGATGATCATGGTTACTTACTATACCCTCCATCCTTATCTAGGAACCATAGATTCTTTTCCAATTGCTCCCTCTTTATTTTGGTTTCCAATAAACCAACAAAATCTAACTTACTATTCTTAATAAATTCCGTAACTGCAAGTTGTTTATTTAGACTATTAAGGACTCTAACATTCCATGTTGCACCTTAATCATTTTTCCTTTCCATTGACCTTTTCTTTCAAGATTTCCTATTCATACCTAGGGGATATATATACTCTGTCATTCTTGGTACTAGAAGCTCCCCCCTTTCCATCACTAGAATGCTAATTGTCTCTTATCTTGTCCTGCTCCCTTATCCTTAACTATCTATTTTTCAGTCCCTGACATATTATTCTCCTCTTGATTCATTGCCAGCATTTCTAGTTGTTTGTAAGTGGGAAAATGTTACATGAAGGAATAAGGGGCTGGTGAATACTATGGTAAATAAAGATAAACTCTTTTTTTCCAAATTCAAATCAGAAGAAAATGCATAGAAAGTGTTGGAAGCAAGGCCATGGCATATAACAAGGCATCCAATTCTTATCAGGAAATGACAACTTAGAGTTACCTTGGATAGGAGCAGGCTTGATTCAATTCCCTTATGGGTAAATATTCACAAGGTTCGTTTAGAATATTGGTCTGTGGAAGGTTTGAGTTATATTGCTAGTACGATTGGAAAACCTTTAGGATTAGATGAAAATACAACTTTAATGAAGATGATTGTGTTTGCTAGAGTTTGTATAGATGTTGATATATCAAGGAAACTTCCGAATACTCTTAGAATCATGAAGCGAAATGAGAAAGGAGAACTTGTAGAGGATTTAATAGAATACATGTGGAGACTAAAGATGAAAGAAGAGGAGGAGGTTTGAAAAAGAAAAGAGAATCAAAAGGGGAAGCAGATGAATGAGGGATTTCCAATATAAGAAAAGGGTACTGTAGTAGAAGGAGAGGCACTAACTGAAGTGTAGAATATCTAGAAAATGAATCAGGAGGAGAATCAAATGACAGGGAATTTGAAAGTTATTATATCAAAAGGTTGTGATTATTTTCAATCAACTACAACAACGACAATTGCAAACTAAGAAAAAGATAAATATTATTTTTAGTGTAGATTCGACTCTTTATTTTTATAAGAAAAATTAGTAGCCATAATCCACGTTAAACAATCCTTTATGATACGTACTACTAAACAATTTTTTCTTTTTTTAAATTTCATCAAATTATCCCTAGTATTAGAATATAGGCAATGTTAAATTTTTACAGTCTCTACTAAAGTGGATATTTTGAAGAAATTTTTATTATTTAAGAAAGAAAATTTATCCAAATCTTTGAGTTTTTTACAACCAAATATTAAACAAATGAGAAATCTTTCTTATGAGTTATTATTTATGTTATTCCCTCTTTCTATTTATTTTACCAAATTACCCTTGTTTATTTCATATTTATTTTCTTTTATAAGCTAGTTAATTATGCAAGACATTTTTATGATTTCGTCCTGTTTAGTTCCTCTCCCTTTGGGGAAAGGTGCTGAAAAACTTTCCTCCACTTGCAATTATCCCTTTTGAGGTCCTCTAAACTTTTTTCTGGTCTTCTTTGGTTGTTCTTGAAGATTCTTTCTTCTCGTGTCTCCTATAAAATGTTGGTTTATGCCCTACAACTAATCGTTTTGTTTGTAGTTTAGTGACAAAATATTTAAAGACATTATTTATCTTATACATGTTTAGATGTATATGATAAAGTCCATAGGATAATTATACATTACAAATGAAATTATAATGAGATTATAATTATGATATTCATATTATATTTATGTATTATCCCTAAATTGTTCCTAGTCATCGTTCTATTAATATTGGACATTAATAGAACGTAAAAAGACTAGCATATATTATGTTTTTCCTTATAAAGGAAGTAGTCGATCTTACGGACTAAAGTACGGAGATACATAAAAAAATGTGTAAATTCTTCCTAGAAACAAGTTCACTGAACAAACCTGATATGAGAAATTCATTTGAAAAATTACTTGTATAATCTATGGAATTCTCATTGTGATAATTATATAAGTGATTCTTTGACTTAAGGTCTCCAAAGTTATCTTGTATAAGAATTGTTATGTTTTGATAATTCTTATGAACTATTTAATCACGGTTGTTCAATTCTTAGTCATTGGATGTAGCATGAACTATATAGAGGTAGTTGTGTGATCAAGATATGATTCATCACTCTAAAGTAATTAGAGAGAATGTTCGATTTTCTCGATTAGCATTGATTCGGAAAATCCTTGGCCAAGGTGGAATCACGTTTTGTAAATAGGTTACAAATGTCATTAATTAAATCAATAGCTAATGGCGAAGAACTAATATAATTGGACTAAAAAAGAGTAGACATTAATTCTATGCTCTGTCTAATTGAAATATTGCATGATGAAAGGATTGAATTATATTAAGAAATCATGCACGGAAAGGTTAGTCAAAACCATTTTAACATTCCTAAGTATTTGAGTGGTCCTGATGCATTACTAGAAACCAATCTTGATCTATAATTATAAATGTTTAATTGGAGAATTAAAGATAAATTTAAAGGATTTCCAACTTGTCTAATTCTAATTATGAATTAGAATTATAATTTATAATCATTGCCAATATATTTAGGAACCTAATGGGTCTCATATATAGAATGAGTTGCAAAGAACAAAGATATTTTATCAAGTTGGATTTGATTGTAAAGTTTGAGAAAATTTATGATTAAATATGAGATATTTAATAAATAAGGATCAATATGAGATATTGGATCTTATTTGGGCATAATTGGTATTTAATTTCAATTAATTTACTAAAAAGATCTAAAGCCTATTATAAATAAGGTTAAGTTCTATGGAGCTAGCACTTCTTGTTTAACCCTCGTTGTAAGAGTTATAGAGTTCTTTTAACCTATTCTGTGGATACCGTTAGAGGCAGAATACTTGTGTGAATATAGTGGTTAAGATGGATCGATTTTGGAAACAATTCGACAAATACGACAAGATAAGGATTAAACTTCAGAATAAGGTACGAATTAAGATTTATGCTTTGTTATGATTCATGTGTTAATCATTTTATATAATTAAAGTGATCATGGTTTTCGGGAAAATAAAATATGAAAAAGTTTTGTAATTATTTCACTATGGTCGGGATAAGATCCCATCTCGATTTCCTAACATAAAATCCTATGTTGCTCCTCCCTTATCTCCTAATGGCCTTTTCATTAATGACTCTCCTTCATATAAGCCTCCACCTCGCACCTTAAATGCTCCAAGAGACAAAACCTTTCTCGACCTATGGTGTGACTACAATACCTGCATTGGCTCACTCCCCCTTTTTCTCTTCTTCGAAGCATCTTTAAAGCCAAGTAGTGGTTGATGCTTCAAGCTATGCCAAGAAGTTAATGTTTCTAAATCCAACATTTGGGTCTTCTCCTACTGGAACTCGCTTGGTCTCACCTCTAATTGAGATACTCCAATAAAGTATGATAAAATAGGCAAGCACACTTATTGGTTTCTTTGAAAAAAAAAGTTTCTTTTTTCTTATAATATAAGGTTAGGAATTAAGAAGTTGGTCGAAGAATAGGTTGGAGAGTGTTCTTTTTAACATTGATGAGCTCTTATTATTTAGATTTTTAAATATTGGTAGTATATAAAGAGTTATAGAAGTTGGTCTTTATCATATTCAAGGCAAGCTACTCCTTTTGGTTAAATGGCAATCTGGCTTAAGCCTAAAAGACAAAAAGCTAAAGCATGTCCCCTTATGGGTTAGACTCCATAATCTTCTCCTGAAGCATTGGACCACAAAGTCCTTAATCAATTACTCATTCCAGATCAATTTATCCATTTTGTAGCATGTTTGGAGGATGATGTTATTAAGATCACTTTTGTGTATGCTTTGAACTTTGATTTTCAAAGGAGATTACTATAGAATGAATTAATGAATCTGAAGCTATCCTTTAAACAATCTTGATTAGTAGTTGGAGATTTCAATAGCACTTTATTTTCTCAAGAAGCTAACGGGGGAAAGACTAAGTGGAAGGAGGAGGAATGATGACTCCTCAATTATTTATCATTCACCCTGATTTAAATTATAAAGAAGCTTTATATACGTAGAGCAATAGACAATTGGATAGCTAGATAATAAGGAAAAAGATAGACCATGCACTTGTGAATCCCTTTTGGCTTGACAGATTCAAGTATATATTTACTTTCTTCAATAAACCCCTCTATTTAAACTATACCTATATAGAGGTAAGCTTAGTTCTCATAATAAATCTCCTTTCAGATTCAATATTTTTCTAATCAACTATGAAGGTTTTTAAGAAAATGTTTTAAAAGGAAAGGGAGTCAATATTAAAGGTTATAAAACATATAAATTGATGAGGGAACTTTAAAGTGTGATAATTGAGTTCAAATGCCTATTCTTGAACAAATTTAGAAACACTAAGGTAGCAATTATTGAGCCTAGAGTAACATTTCTTAATCCCCAAGCTTAAGGAGAGTTACTGCTTAGAGACCCCTCTATTAAAACTAAAGAAAAGGATTTTATTGAAGCTTATTCTAGGAGCTTAAACAATCACCACTCCTTACTAAGACAAAGAGCTAAGGTTAATTAGCTCCAAGGAGGTGATAAGAACTCAAATTCTTCTAATATGGAATTCTTTACCACAAGAACTCTAACTAGATTAATTCTCTTAAAGTGGATGAAGTTATGTTCAATAACAATTACAAGCTTAAAGGTATTGTTCTTAACAATTTCAAGAAGTTGTTAGGCTCCCTTTATCGCTCATCCTGGGTTTCACAAGAGTTGAAGCTCTTTATAATAGAGACTATCTCTCCATCCTGAAAGGTACTACTTACTAATCCTTCTAGCGAGTAGGATGTCAAGCTATCTTCATTCTCTATAAAACCTGATAAGTGTAAATTGTATCGTGTTTTAGGGCATAGTTTGATATGTGTTTATCTATTAATCTGATCATTTAGTATATGTTTAGGTTAGAATTGTGTTAGTTTGTTAATTATGTGTGTTTTAAGTGTTTTATGGGTTAGTACAAGCTTTTTAGCTTAAATATTATATTTTTGAGATACCTTGATGTGTTTGTTAGTATTTCAAGGTCAATATCGAAGAGTGAAGGAGTTTTGAAAGACATTCGGGCCGAAACAACAACCAATGATCATGGCATAGTGACATAAGGCTTAGATGCAGGCTACTATAGTGGCCTGCATCGGGCAGACGCGTAGCCACCCCCAAATTTCACCTTTTGAGGGATTTTTTAGACCTTTCACCTAAAAAAAACCTAGTTCATCCCTAAACACAAAAGAACATAAATAGAACAAGAAGAAGAGAAAGGAGGAGCTTTTGCATCAGCCACTTTGGAGAGAAACCCTAGAGAGAATTGATGAGAGATTGAGAAAGAGAAGAAGGAAGAGAGAAGTAGAGAAGAAGCTGACATCAACGTACTTCCCGAATTTGGAGTTTCCTGATGTCACTACCTCCCATCTCTGTCTAGAATCGTATTTCCTATTTTTCCATTTTTATTATTGTATAGAATTGGGAATAGCAGTTTGATGATAGGATTGTGAATGTTAAGACATTCTATACTCACCTTCGGGTCTTTTATCTTTGATTTAATAAAATCTGATTGTTTTATGTTTATTGGATTTATTGTGATTGATTTATGTGATTGCATAATTTGGTAATAGAATGAAAAGGTGAATCAAATGAAAAATAATTAAATTGGGATAACGAGAGTTAAGTGATTTGATAAGAACGAGAAATTAATGAAATCGGTAATCGTGTGAAAGGAGATCTCATATAGTTTCCCGATAGTTTATTGGAGAACTTCATATCTAATTAGGGTTTTGGATAGATTGTTAATTGAGAGATTGCAATTTTCCATAATCTGATTAGGGTTTATAATTTAGGGTTAATGGTTTTAACTCAAGAGAGAGTAATCAACCCTAGGAGCGTCTAGGACCAATAATCCAATAATTTATAATCAATTAGGTTAGCATTAAAGATAGGTAAAAATTTCCCTTTCTCTCAATTGATAGTTCATTTAGGTTGATTCTTGAGTGTGTGTTGCAACTGCTGCTTTGTTAATATTTTCGTAATTTATTCTTGGAATTGAGATGCATGATTGATTTAAATTCTTGCCTTAGTTTTGTTACATTTTGAATTACTACAAATTGTTTTGGCCTTAGATTTTAGGATTAGATTATCCGTCCTCGTGGCATTGACACCTTAGGTACTATGCGAATGACCCGTACGCTTGCGAATTATCAAGGTTATTAATTAGAACTTACTCACATATGAAAACCATGATAGAATCGGAGAAAGACCTTAGATTAGATGGGTTTAACATTCTTTTCTTTCCTAAAAAACCTAGCATTTGATAGGTAGCTTATTAACTAAAATTTTCTAGAATTTTTTCATTAAGTGGTTATGCTTAAGGAGCTTAAAAAAACCTACATGATCTTTGTTTCTAAGAAGCAAAACCTAAGCTCTCTATTTTAGTATAGACCTATCTTGTGCTACAACATTATCTATAAAATATTTTCCAAATTGCTAATCAACTGGCTCAAATTAGTGTTAAGATCTCTACCAATATTAGTCAAGGTGCATTCATCAGATATCAGAGCATCAAAGATAACTTGCTTCTTACTCAGGAGCTTTTTAAGAGATACCAAGATAAAAATGCTTTGAGAAGTTGTTTATTGAATTCAAATTTTGACAAGGCATTTAACTCAATGACTTTTATCTTTCATAGTAGATTTTTAAAGGCTTTTGACCTTTTAGGCTTGTTTGTCTTTTTAGTTAAAGGATGCATATGCTTTACCGCTGTTTCCAGCTTAATTAATAGAGATCCTACTCCTTTCAAGTGAGCTAATGATATTAAACAAGGTGATCCATACTTATTTACAATTTTGATAGAGGTACTTATCAAGTTGATCTCATCTAGGATAAACCAATCATAACGCTTCAAGTTTTATTATAGATGTAAGAAGCTAAATCTCTTAAATCTAACTTTTGTTAATGACTTATTATTGTTTAGTTGAGTAGATCTCACTTTAATATAGTTACTGATGAAGGCTTTAATCCTCTTTAGCTTACTCTCAAGCCTCACAATAAATAAACAAAGGAGTTGTTTATATGTCTCATTAGATTCATCTATTTAAGCTAGATTATTTACAAGAATATCAAGTCTTAACTAGAAGGATTTGCTTTTTAGATATCTTAGAATTCCCTTTTTTGACAAGAAAGTAACTTTTATAGATTGTGAACCATTGTTTGATGATCAAAAGGAGTATAAGCATTAAACACAATAGGCTCCTCTCTTATGTTGGAAGGCTCTAGCTCATCAACTCAGTTTTAGTTAACATGTATGTACACTGGATCTTGAATCTTTTCCCACCAAAAATGTTTGTTAGTTGATAAATACCACGATGCATAGGTTAGATGGACTATAATGTGCCTAAGCAAGGAGGAAAGGGGGCTTAGGAGTTACCTTGATTAGGAGCACAAACAAAATGCTTCTTGCCAAGAAGATATGAAAATTATTTACCGACCCTCATTCAATTTAGGTTAAGTGGAACTTATTCAGTAAACCTCAATCAATTTGAATGAAGTGGGTGCACAAATATGTCATAAAGTATTAAAGCTTATGGTCCATTAAGTTAAGGTAATGGAATTCATGGTATTTCAACCAAATACATACTTACAATAAGGAACATCATGAATTATGGTATCAAGTTCAATATAGGAAATGGTATTAAAACCTAGTTCTGATATGATCATTGGAACAACTTAGGCGCTCTCCACATAGTCTTAGATATGGAACATTTAAAGTTGCACATTCTTCCAAATGTTAAGGTTAACAAAGTGATTATCAATGATACATAGCGTAGAAGATATAGAGGCCTTATAGATTTAACGAGTCATACACCTGCTTATAACCTTTGTTCATCCATGGAGGTCAACTGGAATAGATATATCATGTCGAAAATCTTCACTAATAAGCCTTGTATGAACCTTATTAAGCCTTCTGGTGATTAAGTTTCAAGGTGGAATCTTATTTGGTTCACTAATAGGTCCCCCAAAGATTATTTCAATATTTGGTTCGATATTATGGACAACTTATCAATTATGGACTAGTTTGGAGGTATTAGGTCTAACTCGAATTACATGCGCTATCATCAATCCATGGAAAAAATTAATCATCTTCTTTATAATTGTAGCTTCTCATTAGCTTTCTGAAGTTATTCTCTCAGTTTGTGCAAGCTTTCTTTTATTACACTCTTATGGTTAGGTTTTATTTCATGGATAGAGCAAGTTTGATTCACTTTCAAAGCTGATTTGATGGTCTTCAAACTTGTAATAAGCCATGGGGTTTACTCTTTAACTTTTCATTCAGCTCACGCTTCAAAAGATTAGACAAATAATCATCACAAACGACATTTCTTCAAGCATGAGTAATGACTTATGAGCATTGTAGGAGCTTACAACACTATAATATAGTTTCAGATCCACCCAAAGTGGGATAATGCTAGTTTTGTATCTCTTGAGCTACTTCTGGTCTTCTTAGCTGAGATTACATCAGGTGCTTTAACTGAGCCGCCTTTAATAAAGTTGTTCATTTCCTTTTCTAAACCAAGAAACAAATGAGATCTCAAGTAAATGTATTGGTCTTAGTTCTAAACGGTCATGTTCTTGGCTTGGACTATGTTTATATGTTTGTTAGGAGTAATCCCGACACTAACTTGTATTATAATATCCATGTCAGAAGGTTTATTTGTTAGCCTAGAATCGGAAGAAAGTGAAGCTTGAGTGATTGGTGATCACTTCTCTCTATTTGTCTTTATAATAAAATTTTCTAAGTCACTTAAGATGCAACTGTAATGTGTATTGGAGAACAATGAAGAAAGCACCGCATGAGTGTGATGAATGAAAGTTTTGTCATACTTTCAAATAAACAATGCTTATTTTTGTTTCCTTATTTCAAATTTCCACTCAAATCCTTTATCCTCATGCAAGCAAATTGACTTTACACAAACAACAATATAAATAACCGAACAATATAAATATGTCAACTTAGTGTGGTTCGCTGACAGATGATGAAAATCAAAACTTGTCAGTCCATTTTACGTGCTTATATTCTCCATTCTCATCAATTCTCTTCGGCAGTAAATTATATCACACATTCCCTATATTATTAAATATATTCATAACATTCAATGATCTTAATATTATGGACATTTCAATCTAATTACAAACAACGAACATTTCAAAACTCTGTCTTCTTTTTGAGTGTTGAGAGGGATCACCACAGTTTCCCAACTACCCACATAACATCTTTTTCAATCCTTAAATTAGATAAGTAGGGATTCAATCTCTAATTTCCCAATTTATGTCCTCTTTCTCTCTATGTGAAGTCAGCTGCCTGTGGATGACATGCCAAGTTTATGATGCTTAGCTCTTGTAGGATTTACATGTTACCAACCTAGTGTCACTTCTGATTGTCATCATCTATAAAAGCCAGCTCACATGCAAGGGCAAGATGATCACTTCCCCATATCTGCAAAATTAGCACGCCCAGACCCACTGGACCATAAGTCTAAACTCATTTTAACAAATATTTTTAGAGAGAGAGACACAATTTCGCAGCAGATTACCACATCATTGAGTGAATTATGAATTTTATACACTTTTGCCACAACTCTTACCAATCCTGTAACTATGTCCAGCCAGGCAGAAAGTTGTGCAAACAAAGAAGCATTCATGATGTAAAAAGCCGAATGAGAAAACCATAAAGTAAATCATTTTTGCTTCTACAGAATGTGAACTTCAAATTGCATTTGTAATACAGGTTACCTCACTGGGAAGCCCCACACCTCTTCTCAAAACATCAATGGGTAAGGTTTCAAGAACTCTGACGGGAACTAGTTCCCTTGTGTGCCTGTATCAAACCAATAAAAAATTGGTAACGTAAAAAGAAGCAATTTGAATAAGGCACGTCAAAACCCAATTGGATTACCATATGTAATCAACAGTTCCCAGAAATTTGGAGTGATATGATGTTGCCAAGGGTTCCCCACAACTATCTCTTGATCTGTGGCTCCCCTGAATTTATTGATATATTAGAAGATACTAAGAGGATATAACAAATAAATTTCACTTTATCCTAACAACAGGACTAATTGTGCACCACTGATAAATAACCCCAATCATCAAAGTCTGTTAGAAAACTTCGTTGCAACTAACTGATAAGATAAAGCGTACTCATTAACGTGTATCGAAACTGGCCATCAAAAGTGTCACAAAAATGCGGCAGCTACTCTTGCTGGGATTAAGAAATATAGATCAAAGTACAAACAGGGACTTACAGGAACTCCCAAGTACGCACTAGAAAGCTTTAATTGGTGCTGAAGTTGGGTGATGCCTTCACTGCCAGAAGCAAGTCTTATTTCCTCATTACTCCATCTATGTAGCAACATTCGTGACGTAGAATTATAATCACTGCATAACAGACATCATCATTTTCTTGTCATTTTACACCTTAGCTGATTATTTAAAAGGAAAAGAAGCACTAGAAGTACCATCCATCAAGTACATTTTCATGATCCTTGAAAGAATATAGGTTGTCATACATCGGACATATTCGTTTAATCTTTCAAGAAAACCTGTTTTCTTTTCCCATATGAGGTATGCTAAACATATGTTCAATTGAATTTTCCTTTCAGCATACAATCACAACGGAGCCAATGCTCACGAATTTTAATGGTCTCCACGGATATGCTTTATAATTACAAGGAAGAAACAAAATTCTCAGGTTTTTCTTAACCTGGAGAAATTCTTGTCTTTGCTGTGTAGTGAATATTTAAGCGTCCCAGATACATTTCTGCGGTCGTATTGTAAGATGTCTAACTGCCAACATGAAATTGAAAGCAAAGAAATTACGAGTCAACAAAAGAAAATGGTTGAGGAAAGAAAAAAGACCTTTATGTTTTCTAGTTATCAAAGCTCACCTCAGATGATGCCAGAAACTGGTACACGGCACTCTTCCAAATAGAAGTTCAAGTTGAGTTCAATAAAAAGGCATAAATATAATCTGCAGAACCCAATAAGAATGACATTGTCAGGCCTCACCTGAGGAAGGCTATTAAGATCACCACCAATTATGACAGGAATGTTGCCCCATTGTTGAGATAGTTTGTAAGCATTCTTGAGAAATAGTTGAACCTACAACATGGAACTTTACATTGATCAGGATATTGCAGCTATTGATGTCATCCAAAACATTCATTTTCTTTTGGTTTTTCAGGGAAAATGTAATTGTCCGGTGCTCTGGAAAAAATTTCCCTACTATGAAAACATAGGAACAGTGAAGACCTGGCCCAGTTTGATGTCCCCACGGTTAGGGTTAAACAGAACATGTATGTTTCCAATCACTAAGCTTCGACTATGGTTGGATGTTGGCCTACACGTATGCTTAATATTAGTGAGCACCTTACCATGATTACAAGAAAAAGGAAGAAACTTAAAAAATTGAGATTATATAGATGAAATTCAAAACCCCAGAATAGGGAACACATTCTTAGCCTTTCTCAGATAAAAGAAACACGATCAGGATGAACATCATAAAGATACGATGCCATTTCAGATATGAAGCATAAGGAAACTGACGCATGAAAGCAATAGTACGCTATATCATATAGGGAATACACTCTTTCAATTTCTAAGGTAAACAAAAACACAATCAGGGTGAATATCACAAAGATATGATGCCATTTCAGGTATGAAGTATAAGGAAAATCAAATCATGAAAGCAACACTATGCACAAAAAGAAAGAATTGAACTCTATGAATCAGCTCTACAATATGTTTGTTAGATATAACATTCCACTTCTATTGCATAAATCCCAGAGCCTTAGCAAGGAAGTTCAGGTTCTCTTCAAGGTTCTGGGGATGAAGGCCTTTAAATTTTTATGGTCATATTACAAGTGCTTCATGTTAACATGCCCATATACAAGGTTTTCCTCTCTCATAAGGACAGCCATTTCTAGGTTTGAATAACTTTAATTTTCAACTGTTCAAAGAAAAGAACAAAAGTAGAGCTGACCTAAAAGCAACTCCTCAGAAAGCTATTATGCAAGGCCTTCAACAGAAAGCAAACTGAAAGAACAAACCTCCATTCAGTTAAATAAACACATGCATCTTAGACAATAAGGTTATATAGCATTATATGAACTCAGTAAATGTTTTTGGAATTTAAAGCCATAAGCGACTTCAAAACAATCTTTAGATCTCATAAAGTTTCATTCCTTCTGATTCCGCTTTTCTCATTCAGTCCTTTTACTTTATTCTTTGACTATTTCAATCATAATCTATTTTCATAGGTCCTATCAACTTTGTTATGGATTCAGCAAAAGGGTATTTTTCTACCAGTCTTCCTATTTGTCATATGTTCCTAGTCTAATCCGCTTTACTTATTTTTGTTGAAGTCTTAACAGATAATAAAGTAGGCAAAATATATATGTAAAAGTTCTTCAACAAAGTTAATGGAGATGTGATCATTCTTATATGTCATACAGTATGAGCACTTAAATGGAAATAAGAAAATAAGAGAAGTAGCAAGACTATATATAGGATTATCCCTATAGCCTGGTCCACTACGTAAGGTGACATTTACGTGCATTGTCTTTAATTACAATTTTCAGGTGTTACATGTCTATTCTTTTTCATTTTGGCATAAAGATTCACACTTACTTTAATTCTTGATTGTGTAATCCCAATCCTATTCTTTTTCATTTTGACATAAAGATTCACACTTACTTTAATTCTTGATTGTGTAATTCCAATCCCAGTTGGCTTTTGCTCATCTACATGATGCAAAAGAAAATTATAAAAGTTCATAAGAAATTGAAACGACAAGCATATAGATTGGTCTACCCCTGATCTAGTGCAAATTTATAAATGAGGTCCAAGTAACACAAAGTTAATAGTTACAGAACAAATACCAAATAATTGCATACCTGTAAAACACAAAGTTGAGCAACATTGTTACGAAGGCCAAAACGTTGGAATTCTATAGTTTCTTCGTGCAAAAGGGTAAATCTGTAAGAAGAACACAACTTGCTAACAGCTGGAAATCAAGAGTGAATACAAAACAAGTGAAGAAACAAACTAACGACTTTTTCATGATGAACAGAATGGGAGAAGCACCAAAATTTTGAGGATAGAGAGTGAAGCCTCAGGCTTCACCATGATTACAATGCTGAACCAAACAATTTAAAACCAAGAAACAGAATGAGTTTACTTATGACACCTTCTCTGAATAATTAGAGAGAGAGAGGGAGAGAGAAGGAATGCAATATTAAGCTCTAGGTTGACAAAAAGAACTCTATCATAGTAGCACCGGATTTAGGTACGAACAAAATTGACATCAATAAAATAATCAAGCATCAAGTTTCACGTGTAGCAAGCTTACAGATTTTCTTTCCAAAATATGGCACAGCCATCGCATGCTTCACCTGTTCGAGCCTGTGATAATACAGAGACTAGATTAAAGCAAAGCTAAATAATGACATAATGGCTAAAGTAGCATCCGTAACAGAGCACAGAGTACCTTATAAACACCTCTAAATCCATCCTTCCGAAGGAGAACATTTAAATCACTAAACCGGTCAACCTCCTGCAGCCAAAAGAGTGAACTACAGGCTTAACAAAATTTCCCCTTTATAACAATCTACGACATTATCTCAGCCATAAAAAAAGTTGATAAAACTTCTTTAAGAACTAAAATGCAACGAAAAAAATAACACTATCTAAACATGCCTGAAAGCAAAGAATGCCGGCATTGTAATGTGCTAACTCCTCACATATAAGCTTCTTTCGTCGATTCCACTCCAAGTACTTGGAGGGAACCCTATAATACAAATCCTGATGCTTGGATGCATTTTCAACGCCCAATATATTATAAGAAACAACCACAAGTTTATCTGCCCAACAAAGCAACAAACCAGTAAACAACATTGACCACCATTAACTTTGAATAGGATCAGATTTTTATACCTTTATAAGCACACGCATCGCTAGAGGAGAAAACCCACTTGCGTTTACTCTTGGAACTACTCGAACGTCTGCTATGATGATCCTTACCATGACGTTTTCGGGAACACGGTGATTGAATTTGTTGAAACCTGTTCGAAATGCGCAGACTTGGAGGGTTTGTGAGCGGAGCAAGAGCAGAGGTTTCGGTTTCGAAATCTAAGTTTCGCCTCTTCTTGTGAAATTCTCGAGGGTTTTGTCCGGAAGCGTCCTGGAAATGGTTACGTTTATTTTTTCCAGCGCTGTCCGGGTGCTCCGGCGACGGAGATCGATGGTTTCGAGTTCTCATCTTACGGGAATTGTAAATTGAATTAGTTGCAAAATATCTTTATATAAAATAAACGACGGCAATGTTTTATGTTTAGAATGTGGTCAAGGGTTTTTCTTGATCGTTGGATTGATAGATGAAGATCATTATCCTCGGTTGCTCTTCTTCTTCTTCAAATCGTGAAATTTGGCTATTAGAAAAAGTGGATCAGAACCTAGGCCTTGAGTTGGAAAGGGGCTATTTTAAATTAAGTGAGGTGGCAGGTTTATTCTATTCTCATGTATAGAGCCGTTTAAAATTTGAGATCAGAATTTTACCTCCCGCAAGAGACCTACCTGATTTAAGTAGAGATTAATCTGAATGTGAATAGTTTAAAAAGGTCTTCTCATAATTAAAACCTTTAGTGGGGGAAAAAGAAAGAAAGAGTGGATCATAATTTATAGGAGCAAGTCAAATTTTGTCACTGTACTTTTAGGTGAATTTGAACGAACCCGTAAGAATCGTTTTCACCATACTTTAAAATATGTTCAGGTAATAAAACATTAAAACTCACACACCTTCATTATTAGATATGGAATATGGAATACAGATAATATTTTGTATAAAACAAAACTCAATTAACATAATGAATAGTTGAGTTTTGAACAGGATTATGGATTGCTAAATCTATTTAAAGTTTATTCTTGAATTGTTTTGTATAACTTTTACCGTATTAAGTTTAATATATTACTACTTTGTGATATTTGTTATGCTTATACTTAATTTGAATCAAGAGATGTAAGCTAATTATCCTTAGGAGTGCTTCAAATCCAATTGAGTAGTTAGGAGTGGTTTTGAAAGAACGAGAGAGTGCAACTCAATTTTTATCTATTTCAATTAGGATTACTTGAATAGATATTGAGAGACAGTAATCAAAACCTTTGGATATCTAGAATCAATCATAGTTGAATTCACAAGGTGAAGGGAAGACAAAACAAGGGTAGAATAATTCCTAATTTTCCTCTATTGAGTAACTTTAATTTTATTGTTGTCTTTTATTTGTTCAGTTATCAAGTTTATTAGTTTACTTTAATTTTTAATCTATTCAATCTTTTGTTACCTTAGACAAAACGTTATTTAAATTGTTAGGTGAATATATTCAATCCTTGTGAGAACGATATCTTTTATGATATAAGTTACAATATGTATAATTACAGTATTAGAAGTTTTTCAATTAAAACTATCAACAAAATTTTAGTGTCATTGGCGCGGGGATTACAATTTTAGCATCTTATCTAATTGAATTCTTTTGATTTAAAGGATTTGATACTTTTTTCTTGTGTGGTTGGAAGTGCATGCACACAAGATCATTAAGGAATAATTGAACAACATGAAAGGCACATCTTCTAGCTCATTCAAGGCAATTCAGCAAGAATGTGAACTATGTGAACAAGAAAGTCATGTCTCTGCTTATTGTTTCTTAGTGAAAAACAACAATATGGAACAACTCAACTTTTTAGGAGTACAATATAGTTAAGGAGGTAATAATCCCTATTCTAATACTTATAATCCTGGGTGAAAAAATCACCCCAATTTTTTTCTTGGTCTTACAATGCAGGGAATCAAATGAAAGCTCAAGGCCCACTAAGATTCCAACAAAATAAGCTTGGTTTATTGGAGTCAAAGATGGATAATTTAATGGACATGCTAAGCTCCAAGTTCAATAGCCAAGCTGAAAGTCAAAAGAGGATGGAAGCCAAATTTGATCAAATAATGAAGAACCACCCCTTTTCCATTCATAACTTGAAGGTTCAAGTTAGGCAACTTGCTAATGCTTTGTCAATAAGGAGTGTGAGAAGTCTCCTAAGTAACATGAAAGCTCAATAGATATCCATCTTGTGTTCTGATATTTGTGCAAGTAACCATTACAATCATAAATGTCAAGCACCAAGTATATGTGGGGGCATCCATATTGTATGCGAAACTGACCTTAGAATACACCATATAAGAATACTTATAATTCATAGTGGAGCATTTCTTATAAGGATGCATGGAGTTGAATCTTTACAACAACAGAAAAAGAAGAATAAACAACAAAGAAAATAGAGGTTGAAGAAAAGGAGGAAGCCTTTATCCAAGAAAAGAAAGTAGAAGATTGGAAAAAGGTGATTGATGAAGAAAAAGAGGAGGAGCTAAATAAAGAAACTATTGATGAATTATTAGTAGTCACCTTAAGTACGGATAATTCCCACTTCTTATAAGATCAACTGAATATTTAAGGATTTTTATTATTCCTTATTTTATTAATATTTTGTTATTGAAAAGGACATTATTGGAGTCAATTGGATTTATTAATTTGATACATTATGTCTTTATTTTTTATCTTACAATATGTGGCTTATCCACAGGCTCCTAAACTGCCATGTGGAGAAAAAGGTGGAAGCAAGAGAATAATTATAGACCCAAGTTGATGGTAAACAGGAAGGGTATATCAAGTTAACAACGTTAAATAAGCATTACTTCGGAGGCAACCTAAGAATTAGGATAGCTTTCATTTTATTTTGTTATGATGCATAGGACCTTAACATCCAAAATAGGAATTGATTAAATTAATGGTACTAAAATAGCTAGTGACCTTAAAATTAACACGTTTTGTGTAGTTAGGTTTTTTGTATTTTCATGTTTGTTAGTGCTTTATTATTTTTATGTTTTATGTGTATTTTGTAGAAAGTTGAATGGATTGATGTTTATGATATGATGTGTATCCAAATTTCTTTTTATGATATGAAGTGTATACAAATTTCTTCTATGATGCTATCACCACCACAATACCCATAAGTATTCTTGCCCTATTTTTTATTCTTTTTATTTTATTTTTATTCATTATATTTGTTGTTTTCAATTATGTTTTTATGTGGTTTCCACATTGAGGACAATGTGTTGTTCCAGTGTGGGGACATATATGGACTTGCATATCATTTGTGTGTGAATTTGCATTTGCATGGTATTAGCTTTTATTATGATAGCATTGTGTACATTTTTGTTACATGATGTTGTATTGTGTGAATGTGTCGATGACATGAATTGAGCGAAATTGGCTTACCTTTGAACATGATCATTTAAATTGTAAAGGCATATTAGGTTGTGAAGTTTGTGTTTTAAGTGTCTTTGGAATGAATATACATGTTAATTAGGATATGACACATATTCTTTCACTTTATAACATTTATTTGGATATATAATTACATTAATTTAAATTGGTAGGCATCATTAGAAACCTTTCATAGGAGTGATTAATTAAGAAGAAATGAGGTAGGCTAAGAAATTGAAAAAAAATATGTTAAATAAATAGCCCTTTTTAAGGAAATTGGGTTAAGAATAAAGTTGTTAGCCAGTTAAGAGTTGTAATATAGCTGAGTAACCGAGGGTATTCATGATAAAATATTTTTCTTCATGTCAAAATGCTTGAATGACACTCCAAACAAGCTAAATAAAAAACGTAACCTAGCTAATTAACTTAGTGATATTTATGACAAGGGAGTTTGTCTTCATATCAAAAAACTAGGTGATTATTAAAGAAAATCTAAAAAGATGGTTCTAGCAATAAAATTAAACTTACTGATCTTTTAGAATATTAAGAATTTTCATGAAAGGATACTTAGTGATAGTTTACCTCTTTAATTGATCAATAATAATGAGGGCATGCTTACAAGTGTCATAGGTGCATGAATAGGGTGTCAATACTTTGATTGATATGTGTATTCAAATCAAAGCACTTGAAAGTTAGTGCGTTGAAATTTTTTAGTGGTTGATGTTTGAGGTTAAGTTAATTCAATGAGAATTGATGTCATTAGGCCATTGAATGATTATGTGTTTATATGTTTGAGTGCTTTGTTTGTTTTGTGAATTTAGTTTTGCTTGGGGACAAGGAAAGATTTACGTATGGTGATGCTTGATAAATAATCAATTGACTATATTTATATAGCCATATTTACTGTGTTTTGCTTGTTATTTGAGAATCTTATGGTATTTGTGGTACTTATTCTACTTTAACTATGTTTTTAGGTGATAATTGCCTTCATAGAAAAAATGAGAAGAATTTGGGTGAAAGTATAAGGTTGCTTCAATTCTTCCATTCTATGCCACGATATAGTGACAATGTAAGTCACTGTAAACATGTGAAGCTTTGAAGACATTGTTTATACCCGTGTGAAGAAACACACCCGTATATGTGCCTATGCCTACTGTGATTGTGTAAAGTCACAATTGACAGGTTTTAAGAGATACATAGTCACCTACAAGACTGTGAAAATGACTGTGTTTGTTCTAGAAAACCAAGTTTTTTACGATAAAAGGATATTGTGAAGGCTTTATAAAGGTAAGGTAGATCGTAGAGTTGGTGGAGACACTAAAAGAAGAAAGAAAACACCAAAAATAAGGGCTGCACATCACAAATAAGAAGATCAAAGCAGGCAAGCGTATTCAAAATTGTTTGATGAAAATATACTTTCTCAAAGCCTATAACACCATTAGTTGGAGATATATACAAGATTGCTTGCAAGCCATAGGATTGCCACCCAAGTTCCCTAACTGGTTAATGGAATGCATTCAAACCACATCTTTCAGCGTATTGATTAATGGGATTCCATCTTTATCCTTCAGAAGTCATAGAAGGATAAGGCAAGGGGATCCACTTTCCCCTTACCTTTTCACATTAGCTATAGAAGGGCTATCCAGACTAATATCCAAACTTATTGAATGCAATGGTCGATTCCATTATCACTACAAATGCCATGATATTAAATTGACCTACCTGATTTATGCTAATGACCTTATGCTTCTCAGTCATGTTGATAACCATTCTATTGACATTTTGTTAAGCATACTCAAGATAACCCAGACTTAAGGTGAGTATGGAGAAGAGTAGTCTATGCCTCTCATCAGATGTTAGAAACCAAGAGGCAATCCGTAGTAATATTGGCTTTACATTGCATTCCCTTTCTTTAAAATATTTAGGAATTCCAATAACATGTTCCAAACCCAAGTTCTCTGAGTTTGTTCCTTTGATTGAGAAGATTAATAATCAGATCAATGCATGGCAAAATAGATTCTTAACTACTGCTGCTAGATTGACTCTCATTTCTTTTGTCTTAAACAATATGCATATCCACTGGTCCGCACATATTGTTTTGCCTAAGAGAGTTCTCAAAGAAATTGACAAGATTCAGAAAGCTTTTTTGTGGTCTGGGAAAGTAGAAGATGGCAAGAAGGCTAAGGCTTAACAGATTGAGCTCACGATTCCAAAGAAGCAAGGAGGTTAGGCATTATTCCTATCTCACTGATGCAAAAGGTACTCGTATGTAAGAGGATATGGAGACTTTTTATAGATAAGACTACATTATGGGCCAAGTGGGTAAATGTATTGTTGGATCGCCTATGGCCTGGGTATTCACAATACGTAGCGGAATGGACCATACTACATAACAAGAAGTATAACCGAAAATTATAACACGTACGAAATTACCTATTGAAGCGGATTGGTATTTGTTTCTTTTTCAAATTTGCAGACATTGCAATGTGCGAATGTCCTCTACCGGTATCCACACGAGGATGAACGATCCGGGCAGCAACTAATGTATGCTAGCATGTTCTAAAACCTTTTGAACGCCGCACAATTGTTCTCTCGGAAGAAGAACGAACAATAAGGTCTAAGTGGCTAGGGTTTTCGTCTCTCATCCAATGAGACATAAGTTTCTCTAGTTTTTTTTATAGAGAAAACCTAATTCCTATTCCTATTAGGAATAAGAACATTATAATTCTAAACCCATTAGAATTATTAAAGCCCAATAAGTTGCGGCCCATATTATATCTCGTATAATAAAAGTCCGATAACTTAATTCAATCTAGCCCAATAAATATATCCACATATATTTATTCAATGCCTAATAAATTAGGCCCAAAAGAATAAGCCCAGATCACATCACTCTCTGTGTGCGACCCTGTAGGCTCATTTGATGTTGGCAATGAGCTTGATCACAGTTCAAGGCCCATAAGTCATAAGCGACCTCTAGCAAGACATTATGACTACCCAAATCAAATGAGGATCGGTAATTTGATTTAACTTGTAATCATGGTTACAAACTCAGTCCCTTTGTAACACGATATCAAGATTACTCACAAGGCATGGTACATGTCAACCTTTAATTAATTATAGTTTCTTGATCCCCAAGTTGACTAATTATAACAAATGATATTGATGACTCCTCATCAATTTATTTGAGCACGGCCATGCATTTCTTCAGTCATACTTGTCAAAAGGCCCAAATGATATCTTTCTCATTTAAGAGAGGTACAAATCTCATCTACGTCATTCACATCCCTCTGCATGATTTATTTAATGTCCAACATAAGACTACTTGTTATTCGGTTAAAGACAACTTAGTCTAATGTCAAAACACTG
>JAOQMQ010000006.1:17908669-17920497 GCA_027563845.1 Erythroxylum subrotundum
GTCATTATTATTTATTATTAAGATTTTTGAAAACATGGTTGATGTAAACAGTAAACTAGTAAAGTATACAGTACAACAGTACAATATACTAATGGACTATTTTGTAAATTTTAAAAATTTTAGGGATTATTTTATAAATGTTAGGCCTCGTTTCCGAAGCCCAACTATCCTAAATCATAGAGCGTGAGCGGTCTTCCTTGTAGGGTTAAGCCATTGTACCATAATTAGCCATAATCGGGTTCTAAACATTCTTACTACATCTCTAGCCCTAAAGGCGAGCTCACACCACAGGATCACGAAATCACAATTGACTCTTCAAACTTGTAGCTCTTAGTCTCTAGTTTATTTTGGAGCATGAGCCAACTAAAACGGAGTTCTATAGATGAAGATATGCTTCATAAACCAAAGTAAAATCATGCCTCAATATGCTCTCCCAACCGACCCTTCACTTCCTTCCAATCAATCTTTTTTTTTTGAATTCGAAACCAATTGCTATAAAATTTTATGGGAAGGTAGGAGAATGTGTTAGAAATCTAACGCATCAAGAATCACCTCAATCGGAGGTTGGACGAGGAAGTTATGGCCAAATGAATCAAATATGTTCGTGTTCTTACTCACCTTGAACATGTCTTGGCGCAAATGCCATAACTCTCACTAAGGATGTCAGATTGACTTTGTTTTTGGACGTTTGGAAAGAAGACATCTAGGGCTACAACTTTCGTGAAGACCACAAATTGAAAATTTTCCGTTTATAGGGTCAAAAACACGGACCGTGTAAAATAACACGGGCTAGCCGTGTAACCCTCGGGTGAAAATGGAGCCCCTGAACTGAAATCACACGGACTGTGTGAATTTTACACGGTCCGTGTGATTTTTACACGGCTCGTGTGATTTCACACGGTCAGGCCGTGTAACCTTCGGGTGAAAATGGCGCTCCCGCACCAGAAAAACACGGCCCGTGTGATTTCACACGGTCTGGCCGTGTAACCTTCAGGTGACATTTCCTGCACGACATCCCCTACTCAAACGGTCATATCTCTCAACTCCGACATCGAAAAATTGCAAAATTTATATCGTTGGAAAGCTAAAAGGACAGGCTAAAACTTCTATGAGACAACTTGATCAAATTCACCCTATATTAATGTAGAATTTCTCTCAAATCCAGGACACAATTTCCTACCCATATGCAAACTTAAGATTTACAATGCAAAAACTTGAAATGCCACAAACAACCATAATGCATAAGTATTTCATTCATATCAAAAATACAAATGTTTCAAGAAATATCAATTCTCAAAATACGACTAAAGCATTGTTTACAAAAATCTAACTTCAAAAGAGCAGAATATGCAAATTGGAGTGATGCCTTGACGATTGACTCGATCACTCAAAATGTTGCTCATCGCCTGCGGAGGGGAAGGAATGGGGGTGAGCCAAACGCTCGTGGGTAACAGTTTTATAACGAGAAACAAGCAAAAACTCTTGAATTATTCAATTCCATAACTAAATTCACATTGAAAACCATGCAACTTATATTTTCCAAAAATCACAACTTATCAAGTAATTCATAGCATCCAACATAATGAAGTAATCAAATTTGTCATAAATGCATAATCAAACTTGTCAATGCAGGAACAAAAAATCACATCATAATGGTTTGGGTGGATCCAAAAACAGAACGTACTACACATTTCCGCATAGCGGTCTTGTGTAGCCGTGAACTTAGGGGAGTCCATGAAGGAGCTCCATGTCACTAGCGGGTAGGCGGGAGAAACCTTTTGACAAGTGCACTTGATTTACTTAGGGGACCACCACAAACCCACATAACGTGTAATTCATGGCTTGAAAACTAATTGCCCAAATGGCACATTTCTAAAACTTGTTTGTCATGCTCATGACATATTTCATATGCATTCCCAACAACACTTCACAATTCATCAATCACAATCATATATCATGCATAACCATCCACATTGCACAATTCACCAACAACATTCATATCTAAAGCATAAGCCATTTCTCAACTCATTCAAAAGCAACAATTACAACAATTATGAAGCACTTAGAAGTTATTCCCAAAATTCACAATCAACAACATATGACATATTCTCAAGCATTTAGAGAAAAATAAATACACATTTATAACGTAGTTGGACGATCATTAAATTCCATTTATTTGAGAAACATTTAAGGCTCATTAACTCAATTATAAAAATGAAACCCACCTTAGTTCCCTTGCTTGAAAAGTTGCTCAAATGTGCCTCTCCTCTTGCTCCTCTTGCCTCTCTTGATTTTCTTCAACATTTACAAAAATCCCAAATCAATAAACATTCAAATTGACAAACCCAAAGAACCAAATGCATGAAATTTGATCCTAGGTTACTCAAACCCATGCATTTCCTAAGATCTTTGAACCAAGACCCCTTCCAAAATCCAAAAGATTAAACATACAATTACCTTGAATCTTCACCAATCACTTTGTTTCTTAGCTCAAATGAAAGCTCTAAACCTCCTCTTTCTCTTTCCTTCTTGGACAAACTTCAAAATCACTCCTTAAGACCATGAAAATTGAAGACCTAGCCAAACCTTCTTTCTCTCCTCTCCTTCCTCTCCACGACACTCTATCTCCCTCTTCTCCTTCTAATTTTCGTTTCTTCTCCTTCTCATACAAGCCAAGTCTTCTTCTTTCATTTAAATGAAGCTAAAATGACCAAATTGCCCTTCCCTCAAAGCCTTAAGTTTTTCCAACTTAAATGATCTTCCAACTATGCCCCTTATATATACTTACCACCCTAACACTTAAATTCAATTTACCTACTTCAAATCATCTTACTTACTTTAATAAGAAAAGTAATTCTAACATAAATTAATCTAGCAATACCCCAAAATTAAATCTAATCATGCTTAATAATAGAAGAAAAATTTTGGGGGCTAGCAATAAATTTTAAAAATTACCTGAAATGGTACCCGATACTGACTGGTACCGGTACAATTTCATTCCAGAACTCAATCCGGTACCGAGCCCGGTACGGTATTCATAACTTTGGTCTTATTTCGATTGTCTCTTGCATTTCTAGTTTAACTAAAGCCATTAATTCAAAGTAATCACCCCTTAAGGCCAAGTTGGTTTCTACTACTTTTCTTACTGTTTGAGAGATATCCTTCATTGGTAAGAGACTCTAACTAAGTCCTTAACTAGTAAGTATCCTTCACTAAACGTAAGCAATGAGATAGTTTTGCATAAGTCTTTCTACATCTCCTTAATCACATAAATCCTTACATATCCTTTTTTTTAGTAGTGGCCTTATACATCCATAATATTTTTCCCATGAAACTAGCTAAAGAGCTTAATCCATTAGTTTTTTTTAATATATTAGAGAACTATTGCGGATGTTCATCTAAATGGAGATTTGTCTTTGCTTAACCTTCTATATTTGAGTGTTTGGATTCCAAAGTTGTAAAAAAATAGGTGAGCTGTTGAAATGTCATGGCCCTACTTCAATCATCTTTATAACTTATAACTCGTGAATTGGAAGAGAAAAGAAATAAGTTATCTTAATTAAGAAGAACTTCCTTTAATCCCATATGCTTATGGTGTTTAGAGGCCCATGAGTTAATTAATGAGATCACTAGGTGTTTTCCCATAAAGAACCCAACCAATGTAAAAGACTAGTTATTTACACCTTCCTTTAGTATCTCTAGGGAGAAGATTAAATAAGGAATCCCTCTAAAGTTAAGGGAGGAAAATAGTGAAGAGACACATTAGAAAGTTCACCAACCACTAGTTTCCATCTAAGGCAAAAATTCAGAATTGTAAAGGTAGGAAAAGTGCTTTCCTAAGGAGTGGAATGGTTCTGAGAAGTAGTTGTATGTGGTGGAGGACTTAGAATAGTCTGTAAAGAAGATGTTATAGTTGAAAGATTTAAGCTTAAGGGAGATTTGAGCTTAAGTTGAAGACATAAATGAAGTAAAGGATGGAGTTGTTAAGCTTAGGGGAAGAGGAGAAGGACTAGAGGCCAAAGGAGGGAAGTTGCCTAGATTGAGGGAACTAGACTGGTTTTGCTTCATATGAAAGGATGACATTTTACTAAAGCTGGAGAAACTGGTAGGGATAGAATGAACAAATTTTAGAAAATTATTCTAAAACGGTAAGGAGAAAAGGTAAAAGCGATTGATGCAATTAAGAGGAAAAAGATATCCTTGATCCAAATAAACCAGAAGGTCTAACAAGGAGTGATCAATTTAGAGAGGTCAATAGAGCAATCATAAGGCAGCTTATATAAAGGGGAGACGAAGAAGAATTGAATTAAAGGAAAAAAAAATTCACCTAATAAGAAGGACAATGAAAAAAGAAGAAGAAGGTTGGTTACTAGAGAAAGCATAAAGCAAGTAGAGAGAAACAAGAACTATTCTCTCTAAAAATAATAAAGATGAATAAATTTATCAAGAAATTATAAATATTTAAATAAGTTTAATTAAATCAGCCTATTTTATTAAGCACTATTGTCTTTTTAAGAAAATATTTAAAATTTAAAATTATTAAAAATATATTATAGTTTGATGATTAATTAAATTAGACTAGCTTAATGAAATTAAAATTACTTGAAAACATTCTAAAACAATGATAACGAATGACTTATGTTATTAATTATTTAAACATATATGGAGATATTTATATGAAATGTAAATAGAGACATTATGAATATATGAATTGCCAACTCGATATTTAGTGTGTCTGAGAATTCAATGATATTAAGGTTTTTCTAATGTATTAATCTAGAACTAGACAAAGGATATTTTTATAAGATAAATTATATTTTGAATCTAAAATTATATTTGAAAATTTTAATTTACTATAAATATAGTTAGGAGTTAATTTCATATATTCCCATCATTAATTTTACTGTTCTAATATCGCATAAGTTAAATTAGTTATTACATTTCAATTAAAAATTATTTAAAAATAATTAATCACTATTTTAATAAAAATAATTATGTTATATAATATTTTAATTTATTAAAATTTATTGTACTCTTTTATGTAAATAAATTCAACATATGTAACGAACCATATTAATAAATTAATGATAAATCATATTTGCAAAAATAAAAAAAATTAACTTTGATTAAAATTTTTACATACTTTTAACAGATATTATAAAATTGAATAATTTTTTATATTTAAAATATAAATTTACCGATTTTTATAGTACAAAGTATTGGCATAGGTGTAGTATTTATTTATGGAAGACTGTTAAATTGAATGCAACAAGCACCCCAAATTGTTATGACTACGGTCTCCACAATTCACTGCCAACCAAAGATGGCGCAGAAGACTCACCGTCACAATCGGTCTATGCACACGTGCCAAACATCCACCTGATCCGTACCTACAGAGAGTTGCACTCCTACTTTCACGCACAGTCTCTTTAATCCTCTTCCTCTTTTCATACATGCACAGAAGACCAAGGGTTCCCGCACGGAATACCAAAGATATCGCAAGGAAACATAGAACAAAAGCAAAAAGAATCTATTGACTTTCTTTCTTTACATGACGCTGGCTTCGTCTTCATTTTCCCTTATCTAAAACAAATGTGACTCCTTTTTGTTCCCTCAGGTTCGTTTCGTAATGGGCTGGTTAAGCTCAATTACTGTCTCATTTGGCTCTTGCTCTGATGATATTTGATTATTCTTCTCTTTACTTTTTCATTTTTAATGTGCTTGTTTGGTTCAGTTATGTAACATCAAGGTGATCAGTTCTTTCGTCTTTTATTTTTTCCTGATATCCAGAATATATAACATTTCCACCATTTCTCATGCATATGTTCTATTTAAACACTTCACTGGCAGTGTAGATAATCTTTCCATATGTGTGTGATAGAGTTGTTAGCTTTTGTGACTGACTGGAAAAGCAAAAATTTCTTACAGGTTTGAAGTAATATAAATAATGCATATGGCATTTTACGCTTGCCTCACTCTCAGTGCTTTCTCATTTTGCTTGTCCTAGCTAGCTTAGAATATTAATGTTTGAAATTATTTTATGCAGTTGCAATGCGAGCATGGTGCATGGAGTTTCGATATAATCTCACGGTCAACATAGATATCTTTAGTTCAATGGAATATAGGTTCTTTTGCAGCAGACAGGAAATCGAAAATATATATGTTTCGATAGCTTGCGAATAGATATAAAAGAGAGGCATTGTGCACACACATCATTGTCTCGTTATGCAAGTCGACGCATCCCTATGTCTGTGTTTCTATATTTATTAAGACAGAAGCAAAAGCAGCTGCGCAAAGTTTTAGCACTCAAATTAAATTGTGCATTATGAAGGTGATTAACTTGGCACAATATCTGAGCTAGGAATATCTTTTCAAGTGTAACAACTCCTCTTTCAGTGGATCAGCCATTTCTTGCCTTCAAAAATTTTGACATTGCTAATCGCTTGTTGTTCAAATTTGTACTAGGCAGAGGAATGATCATGGTCAATTACCCAAAGCGTTGAATTATTGCAGGTTATCTGTATCATTTTGCTTTGGACAGGCTCAAATGATGACATTTGACCGATTTCAGGACCTGATTATGAAAACCATAGGTGATCGGTTGTTTATTACATTCAAATAATTCATCTTGAAGCAGGTTGCACTGCTGTTAGATCCATCATGAATTCGTTTTCGGATCAGCTTATTAAACAGTTAGGGAGACTCAACAGCAAGAAATCGGAAGGTAAGTGGGAGTTGTAATGAGTTCCCACTTATTTGAAGTTAGATTTCATGCAAGTAACCATTTGTTAGAACTTATTCCTCCTTCTTTTTCGTCTCCAGTTAAGCAGCATACATTATTGGTAGAGTGGATAAATAATGTTCTTCCTCATGTGGATTTGCCACAAAATGCTTCTACTGAAGAGTTGAGATCCTGTTTGATTGATGGCACTGTTCTTCTTCAAATTCTGGACAGGCTAAAGCCTGGTTATCTAAACAAGGTTACGTTTCCCAGTCACTGTTCCTATTAGGGTGGCTCATGATCATATCTCTTAATTTGCATTTTATTGATATGGTTTTGCACTTTTTTGTTTCAGGTGCGAGGTTTTGATCAATCCACAGATTCAGGCACAGAAAACCTTAAGTTGTTTCTTTCCTGTATGGATGAGTTGGGCATCCCAATGTTCGAAATAGCAGACCTAGAAAAGGTGAATTCCTCGTTATATTAAACATAAGACATAAGACAGCACGACGGTATATCTCACTCCTTTATTGAAGAAGAAACAGCTCTATAGTTTGTATGAATGAAGTCCAGAGCAGTACTCAAGCTGGTTTATTTTCTCCATGTAAAATGTTTTATAATCCCAGGGGTCTATGAAGGCAGTTGTAGATTGCCTTCTAATGCTTCGTGCAAAGTACGTGCATGGAGGAGAGAATTCTTCTGCGATTAGTAGAAGTAGTAGATCAAATAGTGATTTGTCTTCTAGTGGCCTTATATCTCCGGCATCTAGAGATGAAAAGTGGAAAGCTTCGCCAGATTCTAAATTTCAACAAACTTTACGCAGTAATGTAAAATCAGGTATCTCGTCTATCTTTCTCACCCGTTCTCTCTCATTTACGCAGTAATTGACAGAAGTTTAGAAGCTTTACACAGTTTGTCTAGACAGCAATTCGTTTTTCTTGCTGCTTTATAGAACATCATGTAATATTTCTCGTATGGTACAGAACAGACATCTATCTGCTTTGATGCTTGTAAACCTTTTGGTATTCAAATTCCTCATCATCAATAGTATTCTTCCATTGGACAGAGCCATCAGCTGCATTGATGCATCACGTGGGGCATAAATTCCAAGAGGTGTTTCAACTGAAACAAGGACGTCATGCTAAGATGTCAGAAATGATGAAATCAAATAGCTTGGATGTAATTGTCATACTCTTATGGATGTTTGGAATTTTGTAAATCTACCATTATGATATGATGACTACATAAAACACCATTGCAATGCAGAATGCCCCAACTCAGTCACTTTTGAGTGTTGTGAATGGGATTCTGGATGAAAGCATTGAGAGGAAGAATGGCGAAATACCTCAGGTATGAAATGGTAGTGCAATGCTGGTGTGCCAATACCATCATCTATGTACTTGAACTGATGATATATGTGCATCTTGTTGAGCAGCGTGGGGCTTGTCTGCTGAGAAAAGTTGTGCAGGAGATTGAACGGAGAATATCAACCCAAGCTGAACATTTGAGAACTGTACAACTCCCTCTTTTTTCTTTTTAACTTCATTCTTCTCCCAATTTGTCTTCCCTTGCCTTGTGTATCAATGCTTCTTTGGTGGCCTTCAGCAAAGCAACCTATTTAAGGCTCGTGAGGAGAAGTACCTGTCAAGGATAAGCGTACTTGAAACCCTTGCTTCTGGGACTGGTGAGGAGTCGGGGGTATGGAAAATACTTCTTTTTTAACTTTCCTGTACATGTATGTATTATTTGCCCTGGTCTGTGTAACTCTTTTAATTAACTAAATTTAATGCAGATTGTCATGGACCATCTTCAGCAAACAAAGGTATTGTATTTGAATTGTCCTCTCCAAGACTCTTGCAAGCATGACGAAAATACTGTCTCAAATGCCAATTAAAAAACAAATTTGATTTAGCAAATTTCTTGGGATCTAGACTGTTGAGTCTTATCTCCCTGCTATCGGTTTCTAATTAATAGGCAAGCCTATGGTTTTTGTATATTTTCCTTAGCAAAAAATCTGCCGGTCATTTCCCACTGCTTTTGATATATTTCACCAAAAACATTACATGAGCTGTTGTTTCTGATTACATATCCAGAATTCCAGAATGGAAGCAAGTACAAAGCTGCAGGGGGACACAGTCAGATTGCTAAAAGAAAAGGAGGCGGATACCGTCAGATTGCTAAAAGAGAAGGAGGAGGAGGCAGTCAAATTGCTAAAAGAGAAGGAGGAGGACACCGTCAGATTGCTAAGAGAGAAGGAGCAAAAGAATCTTGAACTTTCAGCTTTGAAGCAAGAACTAGAAATAGTGAAGAAAACACATGAGATGCGTTGTCTACAAATGGAGACAGAAACTAAGGGTTCTAAAGTTGGCCTTGAGGCAAAAGTAAAAGAGCTTGAACACCTCTTAGAAGATTCAAGGAGCAGGATGAAAGTTTTGGAGGCACTTTCTAAATCAAAAGGCCAGAATTGGAATAAGAAAGAAGATATTTTCCGGAGTTTTATGGAGTTTCAATTCGGTGCAATACAGGTGCGTGAAAATTTGATCTATCTCGTTGGCCTTCCATGTTTTCAGATACTAAGTGTCGAAAATGTTCAGGAATTGAGATCATCTTGTGGTACTGTGAGGCATGACATTGTAAAAGTGCAGATGAGCTATAAAGAGGAAGTTGATCACCTGGGTTGGTTATCTCTATTCTAAATTTTTGTCAATTTCATGGAGTTAGCAATGATCTAACATCGATTTTGTACAGGATTGAAGCTGAAAACACTAGTAGATGCAAATGAGAACTATCATTTAGTTCTGGCTGAAAATAGGAAGATGTTTAACGAGCTTCAAGATTTAAAAGGTATTGGTTTTATCGTTTGATTTACCAATGTGTGTATCGCTGCACCCTCTAATACAATATCTGTATTTCATTCTGCAGGAAACATAAGAGTGTATTGTCGGATAAGGCCATTTCTTCCTGGTCAGCCTAAAAAAGGATCAATAATAGAGTATATTGGTGAAGATGGAGAGTTGATTGTTGCAAATCCTTCTAAACAAGGGAAGGATGGCCAAAGAATGTTCAGGTTTAATAAGGTTTATGGTCCAGATGCTACTCAAGGTTCTAATCTCAATATCTCTTAACTCCTACATCACATTCTTGATCAGCAAATATTCCTTGCTAGTTTTTTCTTTTCAGAATGAGAATACAATGTGAGATTGTAGCAATGACTAACTGTATGAGTTTTGAGTATTTGCAGCGGCTGTATTTTCAGACACCAAAACTTTGATCCGCTGTATACTAGATGGGTATAACGTATGTATTTTTGCGTATGGCCAAACTGGTTCTGGGAAGACCTACACAATGGTATAGAATCTATTTTTTTTTTTAAATTATTATGCTTGTTTCTCGTGAAGTAATGACTTCCAGACATGCTTATCAAGATATCCTTTTCCAGACTGGCCCTGATGGAGCAACTGAAGACGACTGGGGAGTAAATTATCGAGCTCTTAATGACCTTTTCGCTATATCACGGAGCAGAAGTGCTTCTTTTACATTCGAGGTTGGGGTACAAATGATTGAAATCTACAATGAGCAAGTTCGTGATCTATTGGCAACCGGTGGTTCCCAGAAAAAATATCCTTTCCTCTTTGATTATGATTATTATGAAGCCTCTGCGGATTTTTTTTTAAAAGTCTTTTAAACATAACAACTATATTATCTGATTAACCCTAAAAAGGAATACATTGACCCTTCATTAGCTCCAAAGCTACATTTTTATTTAGGGAACATCTTTATGTTCATACATTTATTTGCGTCTTCATAGAAGTTTGCATTTGTTCCTTTTTCCAGTGAGAGTGAAATTAGTTTCCTTGACTTGCACACACTTGGGATCATGTCTACTTCACAAGCTACTGGGTTAGCTGTGCCTAATGCTACCATACTCCCTGTTGCATCGACTTCAGATGTATTAGAAGTAATGGATATTGGAATTAAAAACAAAGCTGTCAGTGCTACAGCCATGAACGAAAGAAGCAGTCGATCTCATAGGTTCTTATTGTTTAGCCTTGGAACACATTTATGTCTGTATTATCCAACACCTTGAAATCCATCAAGTTTTTTAATTCAGATCTCTGCACACAGTGTTGTCAGTATCAATGTTCGTGGAAAGGATTTGCACACTGGTGGTATATTGCAAGGTAATCTTCATCTAGTGGATCTAGCAGGAAGTGAAAGGGTTGATCGATCGGAGGTAACTGGAGATCGACTTAAGGAGGCACAACATATAAACAAATCATTATCTGCCCTTGGAGATGTCATTTTTGCTCTTGCACAAAAGAGTTCTCATGTACCATACAGAAACAGCAAGCTCACTCAACTCCTCCAAAGCTCTTTAGGTAATGTTTTGATATGTGTTCTCATCACGTCATCGTTCCTATCTTATCTCGACACAACTGTTTTCTACAATTAAACTTCATGTGAACTCGAATGCTGGGTTTGATATTACAGGAGGTCAGGCAAAGACACTTATGTTTGTGCAACTCAATCCTGATGCAAGTTCATATTCTGAAACAATGAGCACTCTCAAGTTTGCTGAGAGGGTTTCTGGGGTTGAACTCGGTGCTGCACGAAGCAGTAAAGAGGGTAGAGATGTTAGAGAGTTAATGGAGCAGGTTCGCTATTTTTTGAGTGCACCGTCGTCTTTTTACTTTTAACCTGCTTTGCTGACCTACGTTAACATCATCTAGGCATACGAATAGGATCTTAATGGCTATTAAAATGTTTAAATTTTAACTAGTGATCCATTTTTAATTCCTTAGCAATCTCTTTCTCTTGTATGCTCTGCTGACACTGATTTTGGCACTCTTTTCCGAGTTCAAATCTTTTGTCTAGTTTTATGGTGTTTTATTGTGTCCAGTGAATTTCAGCCATTTATTTATGCAGACCCTACATTAATTTATGTAGGGTCTATGCGGGACCTACATAAATTAATGGTTAAGATTCACTGGACACAATAAGACACTATAAAACTGGACAGAGAATCTTGTTCCCTCTTTTCCACCCATACCTGCAGTTATAACCCATGTTTAACTGTTGATCTTTCAGAAGAAATTAGATAATAGAA
>JAOQMQ010000006.1:17920597-17943877 GCA_027563845.1 Erythroxylum subrotundum
TCCCTCTTTTCCACCCATACCTGCAGTTATAACCCATGTTTAACTGTTGATCTTTCAGAAGAAATTAGATAATAGAATTTTCTAATTGTCTAATTCCAACTCCTTCGATGTCCTTGGTCCCTTCACTTTTTTTTGTCGTTAAAATAATTCCAACTTACATATTAAATAAAGGTAATAGAAATTAAGTAGTTCTATTTTGTTTGGCTTTTTCGTGTATCTGCCCCTCAAATCATGTTTCCCCTACCACCTTGATTACCAAGTGACCTGTGAGATCTGGACAACTCCTGTTTTACCACACTGTATCTATTATTATATCTCGTTTGACTGGCATATGCCTTTGCTATTATTGGGATATATAAGATTAATCAGCACCTTAACCTTTTTCACATTTCCTAGCTGTTATGTTGACCAAGTTTCTTTTAGAAATGAGTCTAAATTAACCGAGTTAGAGTTTGATCAAGTGAATCAGGCAAGCTGCAATGATGTTTATTTGCATATATAAGCTAAGATTACAGTGAGTGTTTGTGTTCTTGATTTAGTGGAAGGTAATGATTTGATTAGATGATTTGAATTCTGACCAAAAATCCAAATAATTGGAGTTTCTCTTTTTAGTTTTAACCATCATTTCTAGGCCAAGATCAACCCTCGTAGCAAAGGTTTAGGTTGGACTTTAGCAATAAGTAAATTAAGTGCAGGATTGAAAAGCTGCATATGACCTCTTTAGAAATGATGTGTAATCGAGATGATGAACCGTAGACCAAGTTGTCTAGTGCTCATGTAAACCTTAATATGTCGTATGAAGCAAGCCTGAGTTCACACCTAAAACATGGATTGGAGAACTGGAGTAATTTTGCATTAGCATTGATGTATGGTTATTAGTTCCTTTTAACTTAAAATTTTATTTGAAGACAAAATGTACTATGTTGTAAGAACATTGTTGGGCTATGTAGGTGGCATCCCTAAAAGACACAATATCCAAAAAGGATGAGCAAATTGAGCGCTTACAATTACTTAAAGATCCAAAACAATCCTATCCTGGTTTGAAAGGAGAAAACGCAGCTTCTGATGAGGACAACACAGAGAAGAGTGACAAGCATTATGGAGAGGCGATTGTTCAGGATAGTGCACCACCAGATGTTGAGATCTCTGAATCTGGTGATGGGGATAATGAAGATAGACTATGTGACATATTTGACAGTGTTCCTTCTGCAGGGAATGAGCTTGATGGCTCCACAGACGAAAGCACAAAACTATCAGACAAGTTGGAGAAGTAAGTAGTGTATGATCTTGTTTTCCTGATAAAAGTTGAATTGCATTTCAATATACACATAGGAACGCTTGCAAGCATAAAGGAAGAATAAATTTTATGATACTATTCGTAAATTTGATGTTCCATGAAAAGCCATTGGTTACCATTTCAAAGGATTTGAATTTTATGCTGATGAGAAGTAAAAGAAGAAGAATAGGAAAGAAAGAAAAGTAAAAGTTATTAATTTTAAACAGCAAAGATGAACACGCTAAATAATATTCTGCCATCATTCTGTGATGGTTACAAAGGAAGATTTGAAACTTGTTTACTTGTTATTACATTCTGAATACTCAATCACCATAAATTGCACTTAATCATTATAAAAATCTTATCATTAATTAAAAGCAGGTTCCTAGTGAATGATTCCAACTCTCTCTTTACACACCTGTCTTCTTCTTGGAAGAAATTCATGTTTTGCCAAGCAGGCTGCTTATTGGGATCTGGTGATTTGTAAACGCTAAATGCTGAAGTTAAATCTGCAACATTTTAAAGCTTTGTATGTGTATTACTAGGCATACACGGACTCTTGTGAATCATTATTTGGGAAAGAATGAGAGAAAATTAAAGAAAGAAAAAAAGAACAGAAACAATATAGAGAACACATACGTGACGTACGGTAGAAAGCAAGAACAGGAGATGGCGTCTCTTGAGCTACATTTTGGTCTCTTATTGCAGTTGTCATGTTGTGGACTGTACATGTGCATCTTCATTTAACCTTGTATCTTTGATTTCTTCAGGAGTAAACTGGCATCAAAGATTCGAAGCCTACAAAAACTTGGACAAGCCAAATCGGCATTTGTCTCAGCATCAAGGGATTCCTTGAAAGCTCCGACAAGTGAGTATAAACTAGGACATCCTTAACTGATTGCTTAGCTCATGGATTCTTCTCTTATATACTGCTTTATGCAACTGACTCTCAAAACTGTATCTTTCAGATGTTAAAAAAATTGTCGCTGCTACTACTGCTACTGCCAACTCATCCGCAATGAAGCCTCCCAAACGGTTGCCATAATAAAATCTTTAGAGCAAAGTTCGAGTAACACTATATTCTTTCCTTTTGCTTTGTCATTTTGTAGCGTCATTTAGCTCTAGTTACAAGCCGCATTAAGGCTTCTCGCCTCTTTACAAGTTTCTGTTTCAAGTCCTTACACATGTGACTCTCAAGGCTGCAAATTTTGATCGCACCAATCATTTAGCACAGTAAACCCTTCAGGAGTTCACATTCTAAATTTCGTCATTCAAACACTACAAGCTGTACATATCCAATGCTACATCATCTTGGTGGGTGTGGTTCTCAATTTCAAAATAAGAGTTTTTTTTTTCCTTCTTTTGTCTTCTTTTTTCTCTGTGAGATCCTATAAAAAATTAAGACAAATATCGCCATACTATCCAAATTAGTGGTTAAAAGCTTGAACTCTGCAAGTATTCGCGTAGTTATGGAAAAAGAGACACCCATAAGAATTAGGAAAGGTCCTAGAAACTCCTTTATTAATGATGGAACTGATAATAAATCCTAATTATGGCTATTTAAAGGCCTTCTTCCCTGTTTGATATAATCTCCAAACCCATTAAAAACAAGAAGAGCATGAGCACAATATTGAATACGGTGTCAATAACACGCATGCTCTTTTTGGGGAATACCACGTGCAGGAATTTTTCGTTTCTTCCAAACACATACGATCTCAACAATGTTAAGTTTTTTTTTGAAAAGTAAGTAATTAATTCATTCATAAAGGTGAAAATTAGAGAATAATTCAAGTTACAACTCCACATAGAGGAGTTAATACAAAATTCAAGTGACTACAATAACAGGAAATCTAATAATAGCATTTTCTATAAATTCAGTAGCATTTTGATACGATTGAAAATGAGTTGTTGATCAGCAGTAATTATAATTGTCATTCTTAGCTTGAGATAAAACTGCATTTGCCCGTATTCCTTGAACTTTTATGTCTTTTCAAAAATTTTAGTACTTCTCATCCTTCATATATAACGTACCAACATAGCAAAGCCAATCTTGAAAACCTTATGATCCTTCATCTTAGTTCACCTCAACTAATTGGCCCAACTTAAGCAAATCATCTAGTTAAGATTTCAATTTTGTAGTCTAAAGAGGCTAAGAAATGCACACCATATCTGCTTAGTTTGAAAGCACTTAAAGAATATGTGATCTAATGTTTCATTCTCTCTAGAATATAAAGGACAACTTGGATCAAGAATTTGAAATTTGATTCTATCTCTAGTTCCTAATCTATGTAGTGCAGCTAACCATAAAATAAAAGAATGAGTTGGTGATATATATAATCCCTATATAAGAGTATGAAAAGGGAACTTGACTATAGGACCAAGTAACAATTGCTCGTAAGACTGAGTAGTAAATGCATGAGGCTTGTGAAGTTCCCATTTGATTTCATCCTCTTTGGCTTGGTTTGGATTATATGTAGGCTAGTGTTCTACAATCAATCCAATTCTTCTACTCATGTGAAAAGACCAATGCCAACTATTGTTTCGAATTAGAACTTGCACTTTAGTATCTTCCGAGATAAAACCTCTTAAAGATGTACAGAGAGGGCCCAATTCATGCCAATGATCAAACCAAAATGCAATGCTTACTCCATTACAAATGTAGTGCTTGATGTGAGGACGTATAAAGGACCTAGTGTGTAAAATCTATTAAAAGGTATAAGATTGATAAGCTTTCTGAGTAATTAAACAAAGGATTTTCTGTCTGATGTGGTGCATGCTAACCCACCTTATCCACAAGCTCTCTTTATCTAGCAAATGCTCCACAATCTTTTAACTAATAGAATCTTGTTCATTTTACTCGCTGAGTTGATTCCCAAGGCCCCATTATGTTTAGGAAGATATATGACACTCCATTTCACTTTAGCACTTCTCCCCACACTAGAACTCTGTCCATTCCAAATGAAGTCTCTAATAATTCTATTAATGTTCTTCATAGCTCCTTTGGGAATAATTAAGTGCGATAACATATAAACATGCAAAATGTTAAAAATGGAGATGCCTAATTGCACTCTACCTATATATGATAGGAATTTGTTGCTCCATTTAAAGATTCTTCTGTTCACATTGTCAATAAGGAGCTTGCATTTAGCTTCCTTGAGTTTATTGCTAGAGATTGGAAACCCCAAGTATGAGAGTGGTAATTGAAGAATAGTGAGTCTCATATCTTCTATCATTCTCACTGAATTATCACAACTATGTCTAGTTAGATAAGCAACTCTTTTGCTTGGATTGAATATGAGATCTAACACTTCTTGAAATGCCTGCAATGATGTTAAGAGTGCTGTCATAAATGCAAGTTCATTGGCATAAAGCATAACCAAGTCATCAGCAAAAAAAAAAAAAAAAGTTTAGTGATTCCAAGATCTTTACATTGATTATGAAATCTAAAATTCATATTGTAATACCCCACTACCATAGATTACATATCAAAACACCCTGTGGACATTCCAATACATAACCTATAATAATGGCAAGTTAGAGCAAACACGTATCTAACTTAATCATGGCATAATCTATTATACATAAAGTTCACCAAATTTTAAAACCAAAATGCATTCCTTATTTCATTTCATAAAAACCAAACTTACATTGTAGCTTTACAAACCATCCGAATATATATATAGTATTAAAACTAAGTACATTACATGAGGAATTTTATAAATAACTTTTATCTAATCCTTTAGTCTCAGCTGACCGATGTTTGGGTCATTTCCTCACAAAAGTACAAGAATTAATCTTCCTGTAGCTTCTCCCTTTCACTAGTGTCTTCTCTCGAACTTGAAAATTCAACGTTGCAATTTTGTTAAGTTTTGCGAACTCAGTGATGTAACTATCCTCGATAGTTCACCCAATTCATACCACATAACAAATCATATAAGCAGCTAATTTCACATCTTTTGATTAAGCAAATTACACCACATATCACTCACTTCACGTACCGATTTTCATACAAATACATGGCCACATTATAATTCATTCAGTCAAACACAGTCAATAAGTGTATATGCAATGTTCGTGTGATCCACTTGCATTTATTACGTTGGTGTGACTAAGTGCCTAAATTATCTTGTATTTATTGAGGATATCCGGTTCATTGATACTATCCCTTACCCATTGCGAATACAGGGCTCATTTTACATATCGAGCCTTTGGCTCTATACCACATTCCAGAGCTTTAAGCTCATATTCGGTGGCTACTCATGTCACAACTATCATTATCTGATCACACACTCGTGTATGAAATGCATCACAGTCATATTCAATCATTCATTGTTTCAAACATTCCCATTTGCAAACCCATTGAAACACATTTATAGTCCCATTTTTATTTATCGTCAGACCTTAGTTCGGCATTCAACGAACATGTTGAGAAACATTTATTTCGCCAAATTCACATTCAAGGAACACTTCAATATCACATTCATAAATCAGAATCTTCGGACCTTCATGTCTGGAATTAGTATAAACAATCCACATTCAGAGCATAATTTCACCAAATTTCACATTCAAGGAACACTTCAATATCACATTTATAAATTAGAATCTTCGGACCTTCATGTCCGGAATCAATACAAACAATTCACATTCAGAACATAATTTCACCAAATTCACATTCAAGGACAACTTCAATATCACATTCATAAATCAGAATCTTCAGACCTCCATGTCCGGAATCAGTACAAACAATCCACATTTAGAACAAAATACATAATAGACATATATTAAGTGAGACAGTCTAGGTTACTCACCATACACTCCAGATAGCTATTGCCTTGAAGCCCCGGCAATGTTTGGATGGTAGCACTCAGTGTGCTCCTCTATATCATACAATACATACACATATCACTATTTTCCATAATGATACACGTACTAATTTATGCACATATATGTATACAGAATACGTACAATGCATGTTCATGACAATCCCAAGTTCCTTATCATTATTCTTGTCACAATATTCCTTCATATATCAATACTCAATTGATAAATGCAGATTTGTCTAAAACATACTTTCGAGTCCACTTTGCATGATTATTCTCCTAAAAAAAGTGAAGTAATTTGATAACACTTACTTCTAGAAAATTGTTCTCCCATGTCTTAAGTTTCTAATGATACTAAAATCATGCAATTTGATTCAGTATTCCAGAAGTTGTACTCAATATACTACAGACTAAGTACATTTGAAATTTTGGCTAGTGCATAATCATGCACTCAAAGTTTTACAACTCATATTTCTCAATTTCAGTATCCAAAAATTACAACCTTTATACCAATTTAAAGCTACGAGAATAAGCTACAACTTTTGTGAAGACAACTTTGTCTGATTCGGCCTACATCAATACATTTTATTCGATAACAACATGACATGATTTCTGTCTTGGGTAGTGCTACAGCCTAAGCCAAGACTCAATTTCAAGCTAAATTTCAAGAGCATTAAGGACATAATTAAAATTGAATTTCTTCTTCAAAATTATATTCCAATGTCTCTAGTTCAACTTAAATCAATAACCATCTCGTTTGGAAATATACAGATCAAAATATAGCCAAACTACTAAAGCATGATCAGTGAAATCATTCCAGTTAACAATATTCCAGAACACTCACCATTTTCATCCTAAATTTATCATTCAATCTTTTCCAAATGGATTCAAATGTTCATAAATTTTGGTGGAGATGAAGAAAAATGTGTTATGAGTCTATTGGTTTAAGTATTATACCATTTGGATGTTAGGAGAAGAAGTTATAACAAAAAGAACAAAGGATGTTCAGAAAAACAAACAGTACAGCTAATTCCAGCAATTCTTCTTCACCAATGTCACATGCATTTCAGTCCAATGCAAACATTATTCTTATACTAAGAAACATAACATAAAGATTAGGTTTGCTATCTATGTTTTGAGCTTCCAATTTCAGCTCACAACTTCTGATTTTCGAAGCCTCTATTCATGCATGATTCATCACAAACTCAAGGTGAAAATGGGTTGATTTTTGGACAACAATATGAAGACCACTTTCAGCTGGTTGTTAACTATTTTATGAAGGATAGATGTCTAGCTTTGATGTGGCAATTAAGAAAGGATTAGATCAAAATGAAGAGAAGAAAGCTTGGAGTGAGTTTTAGTGGAAAGAAGCAAGAAAGAAGAGAAAACTCAGCAAAAACTAGTTTTTCCAGCACTTGCTTAATTTAACTAGGGGCAAGGTGTCATTAACTTGGATTAACATGTGTCCATAAGCATGCTGGCCACTTATCATCTTCCTAAGCCACCAAATGTCACCATTAAGCTAAGCCATTTGTCTCCCACTCATTGCTGCTATTTATTAATTAATTAGCTATGCCATTTGTTACTTATTCATTAGTCCACGTGTCACATTATAAATGGTCCATATTTTTACATTTTTCTTAGTCCAAAAATACTCCAAATTTCTAAAATACCCAAAATATCACCAACATTACCAAATCAATTTAATTTTTAAGACAATAAAATCCACAATTCCAGTTTATAAATCAATTTTACCCGAAAAATGCATGCACAATCATATTAATGTGCAAAAATCAATATTCTCGTGTATGTGTATGCCACATTATGCATAAGCATGAAATATCCTTTCTAATTTCTCATTAACCTCTTATAAACACTATTTAAACCTTAATAAAGGTAACGAGATGTTACACATATTGTCCTCTGTACAAAGTTGTGTGATTCTTTGATAAACTTCCATAGCAATAGCAAAAAAATAGGGAGAAAGTTGACGAATTCCTCCGATAGCTTTGTAAAGTTGGGTAGGTTCTCTATTTATCATCACTAAAAAGGACATAGATGTGATACAGGCCTAAATCCATTTGATAAACTTAGAAGGGTATCCAAAAGCATACAGACATACAGAGAGTTGATAATGAATCTCCATTCAATAGTGTCATATGTCCTTTTGAAGTCTATCTTGAGGTCATAACTCTTAACATGCTTCTTGTAATTGTAATCTTTAAACAGTTCTTGGGCTAATATGATGTTGTCACTCATACTTCTACTAGGAATGTAAGCACCTTCACTTGGATGAATTAAGCCAGGTAAAGTAGCCTTCAATCTGTTAGCTAGGATTTTTAGAATGATCTTGTACACCACATTGCAACAAGCAATAGGTCTGAAGTCATTCAAGCCCATAGGATTAGGAATTTTAGGAACCAAGACTAGGTAAGTCTTGTTTATCTCTATAAGTAACTTACCACTCTTGAAGAATTCCTACATTACATTGATCACTGACATGTGTAAGATATTCCATTTTTCCTGGAAGAATCTTACATTAAATCCATCTAGTCTTAAAGACTTATCAGGATGAAAGGAGAATAAAACCCTTCTTATCTCTTCATTAGTGACTTGCTTGAGGAGGTTTAAATGATGAGATAGATCAATGGAATAAAGCATATAGTTGAGCAGATATTCTAAAAAGCAACTAGTATGGGTAGCTTCACCATTTATAACTTAAAGTAGCTTCTGGTTGTGTCTTTCATCTTTTCTTGATTATACCTCACAATGCCATTATTGTCTTATAGGGACACAATCTTATTTCTATTCCTTTTTTCTTAAATCAAACTAAAGAAATACCTGGAATTTCTATCTCGTTGCTAGATCCAATGAATTCTAGACTTCTGATTTAGTTGTGAAATGTAAGTGTTAAAAGCTTGTAGATACCTCTTAATATCTGCTTTCTCTTTCTCAATGAGTGTGGCATTTGTAGGGTTATTTGCCTATTATTTTTGAGTGAATGATAGCTACTTCATGGCTTATGCTTTATCGATCTATCTTTGTAAGATCAATGACTCCCCTCATCAGTTTGATACATTCAGATTTGATGAACCTCAGAATTTGCAAACATTGATATGCTTTGGATCCTTGAAATCTTTTAGCAAGAGCATCTACAATAATTTAATCTAGTTATGGATGTTTTAACAAATAATTGAAGAACCTGAATGGAGATCTCCTTATCACTTAACTTCTGGTGATGTAGACATTAAATATAGTGTGTTCTGAAAAAAAAAGGCTCCCCAAATATTGCATAACTCTCTGTTATTTTGGTGAGCCATTGATCATTCACCAAACATCTGTCTAGTTTCCTTTGAATCAAAGATGCCCCCTGTTGATGGTTGCTCTAGCTATAGATGGGACCTTCAAACTTGAGATCAACCAATCCCATCCAAAAAGTAAGTTCATTTAACTCCTTTGTGTTTGCATGAGTAATGATTCTTCTCCCAATAGATTCAGTTAGAGAAAGAAAATAGATAATGTCTCCCGTAAGCATCCAAGGAGTTGTAATGTTTGATTCGATAATGTTTAATTCCCTTCACAAACTTACCCTCTGAAATTCCCAATTGTGTGTATATATAACAGTAATTGCTAATGGCGTCTTGTCTGCTTTCATAATGAATTCACATTGGATGATTTGTTCAGTGTAAAACTGGTTGGATAGAGTTAGATAAGTGGGATCCAATGCTACCATGATTCTACCATTTAGATGCTTCGAATGATTGCTTAAAGCTTGCCATTCTACTGGTATGAACTTCAAACCTCCTGAAATACTTCTTCCTTTATTTTAGTTTCCACCAAACCAACAAAAACCAAATGATTGGCATCTAGGTAGTCCTTTAGAGCCAATTGTTTTTAAGACAATTAAGTCCTCTCACATTCCATATTGTACAAATCTTGAGGGGAGTTTAGGTTTGGTTTTCCTCTTAGATCTCCTACTACTTGATCCCATTACAAGCCATTGATCCATTTTCTACTTAGTGATTTCTGTTTCACTACTGGACTCAGTTATCTTTGCATTATTACTAGGTCACACATTTTCTCCTCCATCATCTTGGTTTTGTATATTAGTTGAGAATAACCTATTTTGAGATTCTTCATTTTCGCATATATTATGTTTAATAGGCGAGTTTATAAGAGAAGTAGCTTCAAGCTATTGATTAGCAAGGGGACTTAGTACATTTGTATCAGATGAATATGCTAGATCCTCTATCATCTTGGTCTGATCATTCCCATCCAGTCTAACTCTTCTCACTTGTCTTCGAAGTTTCATGTAGATTCTAGTTCTCTTTTTTTTTTCATCAGGGTGCTTGCTTGTTTTGAATTACTAGACTCTCAAAGTTGTTTGCTTTACTGGTGTTGATCATCACTATTTGTAACTCCATTAGTAATTAACAAGGGATGTGTGTTGTCTATACCTTTGCATTCTTCTTCAGTTTTATTTTTCTTAGGGATCCAGACCTTGGCTTTGTCCTACATGTGAGGTTTCCATAAGTAAGACAATTATATCTTGTCTTTAATCAATCTACCACCTTCACCATACCTCATTATAGGAATGTTTTCGATCATGCTTTTCTATATTCAACTTCAACGCATACCCTGGCATAACCCACCCTTTTGATGTTTGTTGAATTCTCATCTACGACAAGACGTGTGTCAATGTAGCTAGCAAATTACCATAAACCTTCCGAAGACTAATACTCAAGAGGAAACTTATGCATATTAATCCATATAGGTAACGTTCTAATCTCTGCTCTATCTAGCTTGAAACCCAATTCCCATTTTCTCAAATATAAAGGTTTACCTTGTAAATGCTAAGGCCCCAACTCCATCACCTTTGTCACCATATCAACTGAAGAGAATTGAAAGATGAACAGGTCATCTTCTGTGATAAGAGTGATTTAAAAACCCCATTTTTTCCGATTGAGTGATACCCAGTGTTGGGCAGTCGAGTATGTCATCCTCTTATCCAAAAAGTGACCTACAAGGGATGACTGCCATTTGGTAGCTCCCAACTGCAACACATCTTCTAGTGGAGAAATAAGTCCCTTTGTAGCACCTGAAACAAACTGTAAGCTTCCAAAAGTTTCTGGATTTCCTACAATGCGACTCCATGTTGACTTTTCTACTTTGTGCAGTGGGTTATAAGATAGGGAGGGTGTAGGGTTAACAGATAGAGGAGGGAGCACCAAGTGACATGTTACCATTAACAATAAAATGTCAGAACCTATTACTCGATGAAAAGAACGAGCTACCAAAAAAGGAAAAGACTAGGTTCAGACCAAGCATAGAAGTAGCTTAAGAGGGAAAGAGCAAATGGAGAAGAAGAAGAAAAAGGTTGGCAGGAGAAATTAGAGGGTCGAGGCAAGGAAAAGTTCAAAGAGTGAAGGTTTCATGGTTTGGTGCAGGTGTAGTAGTGAGAAGGGTAAAGAGAAGAAGGAGAAAGGTTTCATGGTTTGTTCTCCTGCACTTCAATCTTACGTTAGTTCTAACAACAAATTGTTCACAATTTCAGAGATTAAAAAAAGAAGTCACTAAAACTTACGAGGATCTCTGCAATAATACATAGTTGTTAGAGTTTTAAAGAGAAAAGCTAGAATTTTGATAAAAGCCATGACCACACACATTTGGAGGATTAACAAAGAAGTGGATATTAATCTAGAGTATTTTATGATAGAATGCTCCATTTAAAGTTGCTTTAATGAGAGTCGGGTATGTTGTATTTGTTGCATTGTGACTGCTCATCGTTGTCAATGACATTGGAACCCGCCCACACCAAAAAAAAAATTTGTAGGTCTCGTAGAAAAGAAGAAATAGAAAAAGCAAAAAAGAAGAAAAAGCTTTATTTTGGAAATGGAGCCCCCAATATCACGTGAGTTTCTTACTGGGCTTCACGTGGCATTAGTGAGCATTATATAAGGTAAAAAATATCAAAAAATATTTATGTAAGACTTAATTAATATAATTCTAACATAATTAAAGATTCTATTAATTGAGCATTTAATTTAAATAATTCTAAAATGTTATGATTTTTTTAAAATAATTTTAAACAATAGAATCTAAATTAAGTTTTAGTACAAACATTAAAGGTTAAAACTTAAAACGTAGATTGAACCTAATGAACCTACAGCTTGTCATCCCTTGTAGAGTAGGATTTTAGAATCCGGTGCAAATCACTACCTTGGGCACTCGTTACAATTGGTTAAAACTAATTAAGTTGAGTTTGATTTCACTTTTATTTTATTTTTGCTTTGTGACTTTTTTATTTTAATAAAAATTAAAATTATTAGTTGTTAATATTAATTTAATTATACTTCTAATAATAAAATATTAAAAATTTTCATACTATAAATTAAATAATTTTATCTTAATCTTTCACACAATATTTAGGAAATTAAATAATTAAATAAGAAAAAACTTTTATTTTTATTTTTGATATAATTAATTTTATTACTTAGAAAATTGAAATATATATTTTAAATTAAAATTTATATGTTAAATAATTATCAAATTTAAAAATATATTTATTTACTAAAAGTTAGATTCAAAAATAATTATAAAAATTGTATTATATTAATTAAAATTATTATTAGTAATGTAATATTAAATAATTAAATATTATATATTTAGTTAATGATAAATCAAGTTATGACAAAAAAAATAAAAATTAAAAAATGATTTTTCTAATTTTTATAAACTTAACTAAATATTTTTTGTAAACATAAGAAATGAAAGTTTAAAACAAAAAATTATATTAGAACCTATAGTTTATATGCTAAAAAAATAAGTCAATTGCATCCTGCAAGATCAGGTAAGTATATCCCTCCGATATAACTGAAGCAAATTAGGTAAGTTTTCTTTCTAGAGAGATGTACCTTTATGGCCTCTATTAAGTAAATATGAGGTATCTGGGACTGTTATCAAGATAAAACTCGTTACTATGAAGCACTTAATTAAGGAACCAAAGTGTATAGACCTTAGATCTAGATATGTTTGATGGTCATGGTGGCTTATTGATTAGAGAGGTTGATAAAAAATGTAATACTGAACGATTGTAATTTTGGATGATAAGCTCCTCTCTTACAGCATTGGACCCTTGATTAAGAAGTTTCCTATCGGTCATCATTTTCTGTTCAATATACGTCTAAAACATGTATATTAAGAATTTATGAAACAATAGAAGCCAAAATCTAAGTAGTGCAAAAAGATTCAATAAATGGAACCATCTGTTAATTGATTATAAACCACTTCTTACTTAAATAAACACCTTGTGGAAGATTACTCGATAATTTTAATAATTTTCATTTTACTTTTATTTTGTAAAATGTACATACATAATAAATTAAATTATTTTAAATACTATCCTTTTCATGAAAATAAAAATTCACATAATATGAAGAATAATAAATGTATAGTGCTATAAAAAGTGCTATTTCAAAAAAGTTTCAAACTTAATGATATACGTTGGAGGCATTTGATCATTTTCAAATTACACGAGGAAAATATAAAATTTTAAATATAAATAAGTTGAAAATAAATACTGAATAACATGATATTGCAATGCATTTAACTAAATTAGAAAATAAATAAAAAATAAAAAAATCTTATATAATGTTAAAAAAAAAACTAAAAAGTTTCATATAAAAGTCATAAAATTATGCTATAGTGGAAATTTTTAAGTAATTATTGACTTTTCAGTAATATTAAGGTTACTCTCACTTTTCAAATAATATTATGGTTATCCTCATTTCCTAAGTTGTTTTTGGGAAAAAAATCATAGATAATAATAATAATAAAATTTTTATAAGATATTAGTGGTAATTTTGTAATATAAATACAATGTCCAAATAAAATGAGTAATTCATATCCTCCAACTTTTATAAAAGGTAGAAATTGGAATGCTATTATTCATTTTCTTTTTTATTCAAACTACTTAAAACTATGAATCTTTTTCACCATGTGACAATTAAGGTGCAATGCCAAATAATAAGGCTATTATCTAATCAAAGTGTTTAATTATAGAATTGAATAGTTGATGCTTCGAAAATTCATGCAAAATAAAATGCTAACTGTTGGATTTAGCTCCAAGGATAAAAAGGCATAAGGTTTTAAAGTTTATTTAAGGATAAAAAGACCCTTATGATCCCTACAGTTTTTACTAAATTTTTTGAAGAAAAAATTAAGCACATTCCTCTATCTCAACATTTACACCATTGACAAAGAAAACTCTCTACTTACCATTTTACCCCAAAAGCTAGTATTAAAGAGGTAGTATGTGTGCACTTATTTGACCCAAATCACCTCCTTGTCATTGAAAAACCTCCAAAAAAAATTTTAACAAGCAACATTTGGTTCATTGCCTTGGTAGAAACTATACATAAACTCCCTTCTTGCTTAGAAGTTGATATCACCACCTAACCATAATCAGTTCTTTATCAATCTTTCAACCTCTTTGATAATTCTCTTAGGAAGAATTAAATGGGAGCTTAATGAATATGTAAGTTTGAAAGAACTAAGGAGATTAGCTTTGATTTTCTTATATAACAAAGGAATCGATTATGCCAACTAACAGTTTAATGCTAGACAATTTCTAAGAGAGGAAGGCAATCCTTAAACATTAGCTTTTTAGTAGTGATTAGAACCCTAAGGTATTTAAAAGGAGCTTGTTGAATTTGAAGCCCAATTATTGCACTAAGTCTTGAAGTATTTCTCGCTCCAGTTAAAATGAAAAGTATAATTTTTTTCTAGATTTATTTCATGATATCTTAGAGAAATTAGTAAGGGAGTTCATTAGTAGTTAAAGGAAATTATGATCAATTCCACATAAAAGAAACAATTCATCCACAAAATTCAAATTAAAGATCCTAAGCTGCTTACATTCGTAATGAAAATGGAAGGAATCACTAAACTCAATTCTATGTGCTATAACTTTAGTGAGAACTTCTAGCTAAGGTCAACAAGTAAAGGGGATATCAGGTCTTCCTACTTAATGCCTTTAGCTCCATTGAAAATAAAGTGGGTTCACCATTGACTAAAATACTAAAAGAAATAGAAGTCATACATGTCTGAATCCACTTAACAAAAAGATCTAGAAAACCAAAATCTTAGAGGCAGTTGATAGTAAAACTCTATAATAAAGGGTAAAAAAACTTTGGAAAAGTTAATCTTTAATGAACAACTCTTAATAGAAGCTTTAACATTGTAATTTTTGAAGAATTCTTGAGCTAGGAAAATAGTATCTCTAATGCTTCCTCCTTCTATAAAAGCATTATGATAAGAGCTAATAAATGACTTCTAGGATATCTTTAGTCTATATGCCAATAGCTGAGAAATCACCTTATAAATGATATTATAGTATAAAATTAGTTGATAATCATACAGAGAATTTAGATTTCTCTTCTTAAGAACAGGGCAAATGTAGGTCTTATTTATCTCCTTAAATATTTTTTTACTTCTAAAAATTTCTAAACAACCTCCATTAATAAATTACCGTAGATGATCATGTTTTTTTTAGAATTTAGGTTAAATAGAGCATAGTTGACATCCAAAAAGGAAAAGGGTTTAGTAAGAGAATTCCTCACCACATCATCTAAGCTAGAACTAGCAATAAGCATCAACTCCTGAATAGAAGATTTTGAAGTAATTATAAATGATTACTTTGATCAAGTTCAGGTCTTTGTATAGGTTACTATCTTTATCAAAGAGAGAGTTAATTCTATTGCTATTCTTGTGAGATAAGGTAGTAAAAGTAATTGGTATTGTTGACTCCTTCCTTAAGCTAATTGATCATCACCTTTTATTTCATCGAAGAGTTATGAATATTTAGAAAATGAGAATAGTTCTACTCCTAGTTTCTTAATGACATATTGGAGAGATCCTTGTATAGGGTAAATAATCTATGGAATGCCTTAAGTTCCTCCTTAACATCTTTTAGCTTGACCATTAACAGGAATGCTTTATAACCTCTAACTTCCTTTTGCATACTAGATCTCATAACTCCCTTAAATTCATTCTCCTTAACTAAGTGAATATTAAAATAAATTGGGTCTTTTATAGTAGGAATAGTACTAAGTTGAAGGACCATAATAAGTGAGTGATCTAAACATAAAAGGCCACCAAACTTAATAGGACTAGTTAAAATTTTGTTTAACCATTAATTATTCACTAAGGCTCTAGTAAGTTTTCTCTTAATAAGTCATTTACTATGTTGCTTCTTAGTCCAGGTGAAAAGTTGTCCCATAAACTTCAAGTCCATAACAACCAACTGAATAATAGTTAAATTAAGCTCACTACTAAGAGAATTTTAAGCTATTCTATCTCCATCAGACTTCTGAGAATGTATAATATAACTTACACCTCCAATTAGTAACCAAGGTTCCTAAATTCTAGTATGTAGGGACCTCAAGTCACTACATAAAGATGTTCTCTCAAAGGTCAGGTTGGCTGCATAAACAATAGATACAAAAAATAAGGACCCAGAGAAGGAATAAGATAAATGTATTACTTGGCTAGACATGAATAAACTAGACATTTGGATAAGAACAAGTTAGTAAGCCAATACAATTCTCCTATTGTGACGGTGAGAGTGGTTAAAAAATAACTCTATTTATTGCCCAAAATATGCAAGCAAAACTCATTCTATGACTACTAATAATAACCATTTTCATATTATTATATAGTATATCACCTTGAGTAAACAAGTTTCAATTCCATGGAGATTATGATTACTAGTGATTAAACAAAATCAAATTTTAAAATAATAAATTAAAATAAATAAATATAATTGATAAAGTAGAAGGACAGTTAAACTAAAAAATAAACAATGAAACAATGATAACTAAAATTCAAATCCCTCTTAGAACTTCTTATGCAATCATGATTTCAATCATTGGATAATAGAAATTTCTTAATTATTCTAATATCTAATCCTATGTTGATTAATTGAAATCACCCATAGAATTATATTAATCAATTTATGAATTTCACTATTAGGTAATTTATAATTCTCCATAATCTTCTTTTATGTGTTTAAACTTAGTATTTTTATTTACTTTCATAGGAAAAGGATTGGAGATTCTATTGCTTTGAAAAAGGATTGCCCTTTAATTCAAATTTGAAATTTTCAAAAGGAGGAGCAATATCGACTAAAATCAAGGGAGAATCAAGAAAATATGGGCTGAAAAATGTTTTAATTAGCGTATTTGGATCAGATTATTCAAATCAAGTTGAAAATTTGGTGAAACAGTTTAGTGCGATATTAGGCATAGGTACGTTTAATGAAAATTTCAACCTTTAAACTTCTAATTTGCAAGACAAAAATGTATTAAAAGTTGTTTAAATCTTATGTTGGTCAAATCTAAGTAGAAATCAACAAAGTTATGATTTGTAGGGTCTAAAGAATCACAGTAAAAAGATCTCTACATGGGATTGAAGTGGCTATAACTGGAGCCAAAGTGAAAAGGCAAATTGTTGCGGTATAAACAAAGCAATATAAATTAAATTCTATCTAGACCAACTAGAGGCAAGCGTACTTGTCGATAAGTAATATAAAATGATAAGAACCGGATATTGTACCCAAAGGATTCCAACATGTAAAACAATTAAATTAAACGATGCAAAAGTACTCAAAAGATCAAGATTTGATTGATTTGAAAATAAAATAAAATAAGCGAATCAAGGAAATGTGCGAGATACAAAGTATGAATTAAAAACGACTAGATTTAATCAAATGACAGAAATTGGCTAAGGTATCGGATTTCAATTGGATTAGACAATAAAACTTGTAACAGGGAATTGATTTAGGAATTACCTCACTTAAGCAAGTCGAACCCAATGTTCATAGGAATTCCCTTCTCTTCTAAATCCAAGTTACCCACTTGGTTCATAGATAATTTGGAATAAAAGGCATTCAATACAAGAAGCCTAAAATTAAGTTCGTTAATCCTATGTATCCTCACACAAGATCCTAAGGTTGGTCTACACTTTAGTCTTAAGTATATTGCTCGATTATTTTTCCGGCAAATTAAATCTCATTGGTTATGGCATTCAATCATCTAAAGCCTTAATCTAGGTGATCGATCTAAATTAGGACTAAATATGCATTCAATCAAGCAAAAACCAATACCACAAAAATTTTTCTAATCTAATATCAATCCTAACCTCAACCAAAAAAACTTACTCATCCATATTCATCAATGTAACACAAATCATGGTCATAATATATATTTACATTGATTAAATCCACAAAATTTAAAACAAATAAGGAATAAAAACAAATTAAATCCCAGCAAAACCGTGGCTGTTGGGATTGAAAAATGTGTTGGCCAACGTTTAGCTCGATGTCTTCATTCCTGCTCTCTCGTTGCCGCCAGCTTCACCTTTATTCATGCAAGTTCACACTATCTTCGCTTTTGTTGTTTCTATGTAATGAATGATTTAATGAGGGTTTTTGGTCCACCCTTTTCATGCCCACTCACTTCGTTCCTATCTCTCCGTCGCTAGCTGCTTCGTCCCTCTCTTTTGCCGCCAGCTGCTTCATTCCTTGGTTGTGCTGCCAGCTGTTGCGTTCCTTGCTTGTTCCACCAACTGCTCCACTTCTTTCTATGTATCCAATCTCCTCCTTAATCCTTACGGTCCCCCACTCTTCTTCACACACACACTCACATTGTCTCCTCTCTCTTTGCTGCCACTTGCTTTTTTTTTCTCCGTATTGAATGTCCATTTAGGTGTTTTTAGGTCTGTTTTTATCCCACTCTTTTGCCATGTTTTTAACCTCATTCCAATCAAAAATCGTGGCTACTTCTCTCTTTCTACAAATGTTAAACGTTTTTGGGTGGTAAAACGTTAACGTTTTTTATTCTTGCTTCTTTTGAGAGCTTTTCTTGCTTTATGCTCTTAAATGTTCCAAATCCAATATATGCCTAGAATTAAAACAGATAACTCTTAATTAGTGCAATTTAAACATTAAATGAACAAGAGTTTAGCAAATTATGATCTAAAATCAATATAAAATGCCCATTAACAACACCCTTATACTTGAATTGTTGCTTGTCCTCAAGAAACTTACTTAGGTCACAACCAACATATTATGTTATTTCATTTCAACGAAAATCAAGTGTTTGCAATCCCTTAAACTTCGACAAACTCGAGTATCAAGCTACTACATATATCATAATCTTTTCATCATTGCACATAAACAAAATCAAAGGTAGATATCTTTAATCAAAAGCAAGCATAAAATTAAAATGGACCTTCCTCACGATATTCACTCATGTCACTCAAGTGTATAAGGGTTGTGTTTCACTCAAAGCTTCCTCTAAGAGATTACACTACCATAGGCTTGCAAATTCAACTATTTTCCACTCCATAGAGTACATGCCATCATAGATCAAAAGGGCTTTTACTAAAGGTTATAATAGGGCTTAGGTTAATGTAAAGTAAAAAGGGCAAAGGCTACTTACAAGCATTCATAAGGCAGTAAGTAACATGGGACAATCAAAAAGAAATTATGAAGTGTGCAAATAGAAACATGGGATTACAACTACTCATCATTATCTAATGCTACTGTCTGATCTTTTTTTTCTTTCTTTTTTTATCTTTTTGTTTTTGGTAACAATAAACATAAAAGAAGATAGTAGTAGCACAAATCAACAACAACTGAGTAGATGTACCTCTAAAGCATCGCATAATAGCATATAAAACAAAAGTCCCTAAGTCAAGGACATCAAATACTTAGTACTTCATTCAACTTGTGAAAGGGTCAGGCTAAAAAAATTCAGGTTTTAATGCAATGTGATTAATACGAAAACAAACAAGGTCAAAGGCCCAAAGGGGGTAACAAGGGAAAAATGACTTAGTAGGTCATTTAAGCTAAAGGTTATAAACAAAGAAGGCCGTATGTACATAAAGCATGTAACTAGCAGTATCAAATAGGTTCAGGGCAAGTTATGAAGGTAATCCACATAGAGAAGCATCACATATAACAAAGAAAATAAATGACTATGAGGTGCAGTCATATAGCTCAAGAACTCACATGTGCTTAAATGAAAATCCATCAAAACTCCATACATTGCCTCATCACTCAGTATCAGTTATTAACTAAGTTTATGCAATCAACTACTTCAATCAATCAACATGGTTCACTATCCTCTCAAGCTACCTAATCCAAATTCATGCATACAACTCAATTCTCCTTCCAACTACTTTGACATAATTGTATGGTCAAATTCATCAAAATTGGGTCCCAAGTTATCGACCAAAAGAGTCACAACCATTCAAGTGTGTATCTCTCAACATTAACATCAATATCATAAGCATCAACATGTACATAATCTCAATCCCCCCACACTTAATATGAACATTGTCCCTAATGTTTAAGTAGTCAATAATGAAATACAAAGAGGGGAAAGAGGAAGAAGAAACTTCCCTGAAAAAGAATCGGCCAAGAACTCTTTGCCACCAACCACATAAACCCTAAAGAAAACTCAAAATAGCTCAAAGAAATGCATTAAACTAGAAAGAAATGCAAAGGAAACAACAAAAAAAGAAAAGAAAGAAAACTACAATCCTACTGAAAGGCATGCACTGCGATCAAGGAGCTGAAGTATTATGAAGAGACAATTGCTCCTCATAATTATCCACAAACCTAGGCATATACAATTTAGCTCGTTGTTCATTTACCTTGAAGGGGTTTTTATTTTCTCGTTCTACCTCAAGGACCCCAAAAAGGAAGGACTTGGATCACCTTGAACGAACCATACCACCTTAACTTAAGCTTCCCTGAAAAAAGACGAAGACAGGAGTTGTAGATCAATGCCTGGTCGCCAACCTTAAAGTCTCGGTGGAGGATCTTCTTGTCATGCCACTTCTTCACATGCTCCTTATACAACTTCGAATTGTTATAAGCATCCAAACAGAACTCTTCAAGCTCGTGAAGCTGTATAAGTCTTTTAGCACCTACAGAAGACAAATCAAAGTTAAGAAATTTGGTGGCCCAGTATACACGGTGCTCTAACTCAATTGGAAGATGACAAGACTTGTCATACACTATCCTGAATGGTGACATGACTATGGGTGTCTTAAATGTGGTCCTATATGCCCAAAGTGCATCATCTAGCTTTAAAGACTAGTCCCGCCTAGATGTATTAATAGTTTTCTCTAGTATTTTCTTTAATTTTCTGTTTGAGACTTCAACTTGCCTACTAGTTTAGGGGTGGTATGGAATAGCAACCTTATGGGTCACCCTATACTTAGCTAATAATGAATCAAAAAGTTTGTTGCAAAAATGCGACCCCCATCACTAATGATAGCCCTAGGTGTGCCAAAATGTGTAAAATATTCTTCTTCAAAAACTTAACGACACCTCTAGCCTCATTTGTGGGCAATGCCTCTGCTTCCACCCATTTGCTAACATAATCAACAGCAACCAATATATATTGATTGGAGAAAGACTTAAAGAATGGTATCATGAAATCTATGCCTCAAACATCAAAAACCTCGCAAACAAGAATGTTAGTCAATGGCATGTCATGTCTCCTACTAATGTTCCCGACCCTTTGACACCTATTACAAGATTTGACAAATGCAAATGCATCTCTAAATAAGGTGGGCCAATAGAAACCACACTCTCAAACCTTATGGGTTATCCTAGATGCACCATAATGCCCCCCAGCCTCTCTAGAATGACAATGATGTAACACAGAGGATATTTCGTCTTCAGGAATGCAGCGCCTAACAATACCATCCACACAAATCTTGTAAAGCAAAGGATCATCCCAAAGATAGTATCTTACCTCAGACAAAATTTTTTTCTTTTGAGCATAAGAAAAATCAGGGGAGTAGATATTACCAGCAAGGTAGTTTACATAGTCTGCAAACAAAGGAGTGACTGTCATAACCATCAGATGCTCGTCAGGAAAAGTCTCATGAATGTCTTTTTTTATTGCACTCTTCATGGTAGCTTCATCTAATCTTGACAAATGATCAGCTACAAAATTCTCGGCTCCCTTCTTATCCTTCAGCCCAATGTCAAACTTCTGCAAAAGTAACACCCAACGAATTAGTCTTGGTTTAGCGTCGGGTTTTGTCATCAAGTATCTCAAGGTTGCATGGTCAATATACACAATCACTTTAGACAAAACCAAATATAAGCAAAACTTGTCAAAAACGAACACAACCACCAACATCTCTTTTTCCGTGGTAGTGTAATGGCGTTGTGCGCTGTTCAGTGTCCTACTTGCATAAAAAATGGGATGAAAGGTCTTATCTCGTCTTTGACCTAAAATAGCACCCACTGTATAATCACTTGCATCACACATTAATTCAAAAGGAAGAGACCAGTCAGGAGAAAAAAAAATAAGTGCAGTCATAAGCATATCCTTTAACAATTGAAAAGATGTTAAGTATTTATCATCAAAAGCAAACACATCATCTTTTTCAAGCAACTCAGTCAAAGGTTTAGCAATCTTAGAAAAATCCTTAATGAAACCACGATAAAAACCAGTATGGCGTAAGAAACTGCTAATGGATCTAACATTGTTTGGTAGCAGAAGTTTCTTAATGACATCAATTTTTGCTGGGTCTACCTCTATACCCTTGTTAGAAATCTTGTGACCTAAAACAATACACTCTTGTACCATGAAATGACATTTTTCCCAATTAAATACTAAATAGGTCTCTTCACACCTAATCAAGACTTTCTCTAAGTTATCCAAGCATGCTTCAAATGAAGTATCAAATACAGAGAAGTCATCTATGAAAATTTCAATGTAAGATTCAAGCATGTTAGAAATAATAGTCATCATGCATCTTTAAAATGTAGCTAGAGCATTGCATAATCCTAATGGCATGCGTCTATGTGCAAATGTACCATAAGGACATGTAAAAGTTGTTTTCTCTTGATCTTCTGGGGCTACCAGAATCTGCAAATATCCACTATAACCATCTAAGGCATAATAAAAGTCGTGTCCAACTAATTTCTCAATCATCTAATCAATGAAAGGTAAAGGAGAATGATCTTTCCTGGTAGCATCATTCAACTTCCTATAATCTATGCACATTCTCTACCCAGTTACCTTCATAGTAGCTATTAATTCATTTTTATTTTTAAGAAAACCATTTAACTAGATTAAATACAACCATAGATGT
>JAOQMQ010000006.1:17944694-17955311 GCA_027563845.1 Erythroxylum subrotundum
ATATGAAATCACATATAAATCAACATGCTGACAATATTAATTAAAAAATAATCAAGAACAAATAATTGAATCTCCATAAAACTAAAGAATCAATTAAACTAAAATAAAATCAAAATAAGGTACATCTCGAGGTTTATTTAATCTAGATGCCAATAAGAATTTAGTTCGTAATTATATTAAATATAACATCAAATAAAGATTAACATGATGAAATGCATTTAATCTTCAAAATCTTCAATCTACATTAATAAAAATCCACTAAAAAAGGAATGTAAAATGATAAACAACTTTTCACTATATTACATTATAAATTCTTCTTCTAAACAATATTTTATTACATTACATTATGAACTCTTCCATCCTCTCAAACAATAATATTTTAATATTATATCTATTTACATTTTATTTTATTATAAATTATTCAATTATATTCTACTTCATTAAAAACTTTACGTCTAACTAAACATAGTCTTAGATAGTATATACATAAAAAAGGGAAAATATGTACGGTAATCTAAGATTGCTTCTCTGTCTTCACTCTCCCTCTTCCGTATCAAAATTTGTTGTCATTCCACTATCTCCTTTTCTGTTGTTTTTCTTTGTTCCGTTTCTCCTCCATTTTCAACATTTAGGCCACAGCAGATAAGCTGCGATTTCGCTGATCTCTGCTGAGACAATCAAAGCCTTCAATCCTCACTGCCGCTTGTGTGTGCCCAAAGTTCACTCGGACACAACTTCCACCACCTGGGCTACCTTTGCATGCCGAAAATGAGGGTAATGATGGAGCAGCTGCAAACGTTGTAGTAGTTACCTTCTCATTGCCAAATTGAGTATCTTGAGTTACAGGGTTTGTTGTCCTGCTCGGTGGCGATCCACAGTAAAATGGTGGGGATAATGCCACCCGAGTACTAGATCTTTCCACGCTGTAATCTCCCTGCATTTAAGGAGATCTGATGAGCTTCTTTGTTAAAGGTTAGTTAAAGCATATACAAAGGTTGTCTTCATTAATGAAAACACAAACTCCGCTAATTAGTCTCGAACCAGCTTAGATTTCATTTATTGAACAAAATATAGGTTTTTATTCCAGAACTGATTGACTTACTACAAGGTTCCTCGACAAATTAGGAAAAAGGCTGCTAATCAGAACCTCCCGCTCAGGTCAAATCCACCAGAAACACATCTTATAGAGCACAATGAGAACAAGAAACACACTAGTATCTACTATATTTAACAAGAAATAAGTATCTACCATCTTTAACTTGCGTCCAGTTAACACAGCCTTAACAAAAGTAAAACAATTAAGCAAAAAAAATACCAACTCACAGATTTTAACTTGCAAAAATTCTAGAGCAGAATCATATGTACACAGAAGAGAGATGTAAAAAAAAGAAGAAAAAACCTTATTTAGAATCATGTCAAGCAGCTCAGACCCAGCTCTCGAATCTCCCATCACAGATTGGTAGCTGGTGTTCAAGAGGAAATCCAAAAGTAATCAGAACACAAGATCAAAATCCTTCAATTACAAAATTCCCACAAAGAATTATTAAAAGAAAGCAGAAAAAGAGATTAACGACCGAGTTAGAGAAACATACTTCAGAGATAGCCGTCGAGATCTGATATGGTCGTTAAGGGAAGAATTCAAAACACTCAACCTACGAGGCTTTGGACAAACAACAGACTCCTCCATTAACACCATCCCTATCCTACCCTCCTCGCAAGCTGCTACAGAACTCTTCTGCTGATACCCACAACGATTCATCTTCAATACACACTTGCCCAAAACACTCAAGAACAGCTGCAAATCCAAAAACCACACATATTATGACCTAGGCAATTCCACAACAACCTCAACCCAAAATTTTGAAACAAAAAAAATTTTAGCAAAGAAAATGATCCAGCGCTGGTATAGGCAAAAACAATCACAAGCCTGCTCTGTTCCTTCAAATTATATGATAAAAGAAAAACAAAGAGGCTCGAGCTTTAGGAGAGGGAGAGCGTTAACCTGAGCAGCCAGAAAGCTCCTCCACAAGGAGGAGAATTTTAAGGAGGAAGAATAGAGGGGAAGTGGGAAATAGAGAGAGAGAGCAAACACAGAGCTTAATTTTTGGGACAGAGCGAGAGAGACTCCAAGCACTGGGCTGATATCCAAACATGGGTAAGGAAGAGAAAGAAGATTAGTCATGTTCGCGTGTGGTCGATTCTACTGTACTTCTCATAAGATTGCGATGGTTTACCGTGAGATTTGCAGTTCCATCTTCGTGATTGATTCTATAAAATCTTGCGGAATTGATAATTATTTCTTGGTGAAAAAGAAATACCATCAACATGTTGTTGATAGTTGAAAATACCTAACCAAAGTTACTTAATTATAGCGTTGCCTCCTGTTTTTCCTCCCCTCCCTTTTTTAATACTGTGGGCCGATTTGTTTTCCTTTTGGTAGGAGCAGGTGGGGGTAATTTTTGTTTGGGAAATCCTTAACATCATTAGGTACATTTAGGTTATTATTTAGTGGACCTAGGTATATAGCGCAATAATACCTAAGAAATTTAAAAGTAACAAAATTGGAATTATAATATACTATATACTAATCCAAATCTATTTTTTGTCTCAACAAATCATCTTTAAAATAATATTAAAATATTGGGAAATTAATCAAAATAAAAGTTATAATTTATAATAACAATAGATAAATATTTAAAAATTAAAATATGTGTAAAATTTATTAGATTAAGAGATATCCTAATTTATGAGTTTGATGATAGCAAATTATATTTTTGTCAATGAATTTATTTTTAGTGGCATTGTTAAATATATTACAATAAAAATAAATAATTTGTGAGAGATGAAATTTAATATAACTATAAGGTGACAAATGAGTCAAATTGAATAAACTGAACAACAAACAACAACTACTACAACTCTTTGAAAATTGCACTAATGTAGAAGATTTGTAGAGATATAATAGTACGTAGCGTTACTTCTAATTGGTAAAGGAGCTATTTCCAATAGACTAACATAAAACGTATAAATAAGTAAATAACTATATAAACAAGAAAGAAGATCAGTAAATAAGTAAATAAGTAAACCAAACAAACCATTACAAGAAAATATTTGAGAATAAACTAAACAATTAAATGATGGAAAAAATGAGTAAAGTGAAATACAAATGAAACTTGAAGAGAATTTCAAAAGAATTCAAATAAAAAATAAAAATGAAGAGGATTCAAGTGAATCAAGATGGAAAAAATGAGTAAAGTGAAATACAAATGAAACTTGAAGAGAATTTCAAAAGAATTTAAATAAAAAATAAAAATAAAGAGGATTCAAGTGAATCAAGATTTTAATGAATTATTATAATTATTATATAAAATTATCTTATTCATTTCAATGAATTAGGGACTCAATTATTATATAATCATTTAAATATAGACATAATACATAAAATATTTTATAATTAAAATTTTATTTCAATTATATAAACTCTTAATTTTCAAATAAATTTTAGTGAAATTGTTTAGTAGCTTTGAATAAGTTTTTATAAAAAATTTGTAGTTTATCTTTGAAAAGACTTAATAATATAATGTTGGATGATAAAATTACAAATCAATTTATTTTATTAATAAGTTTTACCAATACATGTTTGGCACAATATATGACAATGAATTTAAAGAAAAGTTAGTTTCATACAAGCTATATTCATGACATTGTATATTTACAACTTTATAATGTTAATTTTAATCTTATTTTTAAATTCATTTACGATATCTCCATTTTTATAAATGGATATTTAGAATGTGAGGTTTGAGAGATTTGACATTTGTGGATGTCCTAACATTAAATTAAATTAAGGTTGATTCTAATTTCGTAAAATATTATATTTAACTCTTACATAAAGGACATACTGTACGAAACAAATTTTGTAAAAAATATTGTTTCAATATGAGATATTTTATTCAATAAAAAACTTGAACTTCACGTTAGATTAAATGATATTACATTAACTTATTTTTATGGTGGTTAGTAATGAATATAAAATGATGTTACAAAGGAATTGTAGATTGAAATATAGTCACATTTAGGGAGTTGATCCTAAAACTTACCAAAATTTGTCACGAATTTCAACTTTTGTGATAAACAAATAGGTATATTAGCAAAACTTAATTGTCTTATATATTGCACAAAAAAAGAATCAAATTTAAGGACACCGTATATATTATGGGGACAAAATTATAAACTATATTAAGATGAATGTAAAGGGATAAGGTTTGTGAGGAAGGACTACACTTTCTTAATATGTTCAAGCTTGAAACTTGAAAAAGCTTTTAAGTGTTCCAAGATAAGCCATGGTAATGTGGGACAATCCTTAAGGAATACTAAAGCTTTTAAGTGTGGTATGTGTAGTAAGTTTTATACTGAGAGTACAGGACACCTAGTGTGGCAAGTTGGTAGAGGTGCTGGGAGAGGGACCACAAGAGGTGGAAGTGCTGTGAGAGTTGGAGACATTGCCCCATATAAGCGATCAACTATAGGAGCTTCAAGTGATAAAGCACCTATTCATCCTTGGGTGTTTCTTATGACTCATTAGGAGGCAGTAGCTTCATCAGATGTGATCGCTAGTATGGCTCAAACTTTTGGTATACTTACTTATACTTTGATTAATATGGGCACAACCTTTACTTTATTAGTTTTGAGTTTATTTCAAATGTTCATTATGATGTTGGTGATTTGGTTGATATGGTAGTTATTGATTTTCCTATAGGGAACAAAATTAAGTGTACCAAAGTCTATAGAGATTATATGGTGAGGATTGGAGAGTGTGAGTTGAGGGTAAACTTAACACCTTTACTCATTTAGACCTTCAATACAATTATGGGGGTGGATAGTGTATCAAAGGGTAAGGTAATGGTAGATTGTCTTATGAGGAGAATGACTTTTTGGAGTGTAGATAGCAAGATGCATAGATTTATAGGAGAGAGGGGTATGTCACACATCTATAGCATTTCAATAATGGTAACGAGGAAGATGATAAAGAATGGGTGTAAGGGCTATTTAACTTATATAGTGGATAAGTGGAAGGAGGAGTTGAGAGTAAAGGATGTACTAATAGTGAATGAGTTTAAAGATGTTTTCCCTAAGGACCTTTAGAGATTGCCACTGGAGAGGGATAATAAATTTTTCATTTATATGGTTCCGAGAACCATACCAATATCGTAAGCTCCTTATCACAAAATTGTAGATGAGATCAAGTAACTTAAGGTGCAATTGTAAGAATTGATGGATAAGGGTTTAATTCAACCAAGTACATCATCGTATGGAGCACCAATGTTATTTGTGAAGATGAATGACAGGACCATGAGGTTGTGCATTAATTATAGGCAATTCAACAAGGTCACAATCTAGAATAGGTATCTTTTGCCTATGATTAATGATCCCTTTGATCAGTTGCAAGGGGTTAAGGTATTCTCCAAGATAGACTTGAGGTTGGGTTACTATAAGTTAAGGATTACGGAGTCGTGTTCGTAAGATGAATTTTAGGACTTGGTATAGTCACTATGAGTTCTTGGTGAAGTTGTTTAGGTTGAAAAATGTGTTCGGGTGTTTGATATGTGTAAGTTTTAATAAATAACCCTCGATAATCCACAAGCGTATGGTTTGTTAGCGTAGTACCTAAGGTGTCAATCTCACGAGGAGTGATAATCTAATCCTAAAATCTAAGGCCAGGAAATAATACAAAAATTCAAATTGCAAGAAACTAAAAATGAGAAATTGATTCAATCAATCAAATTAAAAATTGAATACGAAAATATTAATTTTTTAGTTGTTGCAACACACACCCAAGAATCAACATAAGGAAATTACCAATTGAGAGAAAGGGAATTTTACCTATCCTTAATGCTAACCTAATTGATTATGAATTACCAAATTGTTAGTTTTAGATGATCCTAAGTTTGATTACTCTCTCTCGAGTTATAACCATTAACCCTAAATCATAAACCCTAATTAGATTATGGAAGTTGCAATTTCTCAATTAACAACCTATCCAAAACCCTAATTAGTTCTAAAGTTCTCTAATAAACCACTGGAAACCAATGCAAGATCTCTCTTTGACCAATTTACTGATTTGATTTAATTCTTGTTCTATTAAATCACCTAACTCTCATTAGCCCAGTTTAATTATTTTTCAATCGATTCACCCTCTCAGTTTATTATCGAATTATGCACTTGTAGAATTAAACCACAACAAATCCAATATTAGCTTATAGGTAAGCTACAAATTGCAAAATGATCAGAAAGACAATATTGATAAAATTATGAAAACCAATTAAGTTTAATAATGTCCTTTTTTTGAGTGAACTGTCAACAAAATAGGGAATAACAAAATCCCCTGAATCTTCCATCGAATCCAACAATTTATCCTATAAGAAGGTGAGTTGCTCTCTTTCTTCCTTAATCACACGGAAGAAGTAGAGGAGACGAAGGTGAGTTGCTCTCTTTCTTCCTTAATCACCTTCATCTCCTCTACTTCTTCCGCTTCACAAACAAAAACTTTCATAGCTTCTTTAAACTCGAGATTTGTTGTCATTTGTTCTTCATCCTTTTTTTCTTTAGAAGATTCGAACACATCAATTATCCTGAATGAGCTACTATCCTTCAGATTCTTAAATACATCATTCATGTTGAAAGTCACTTGGTCATCATTAATCTGAAGGATAAGGTTCTTTTCATGGACATCTACCAAAATTTTTTCGATGTTCAAGCATGGTATACCAAGATCTAGCAAATAATATAGGGGGTTTTCATCTTTTTCTTCATCCTCTTTCCTCGTCTCTTAGTCTTCTACAAGATAGGGTTCAGCATGGTCCACTGGTTTTTCTTGTTCTCCCCCATTCTTAGGTGCGATAGCCTCATATTGCTTTCTTTGATGTATTTTCATATTACTTAGAGAGTCTTCCACACTTATCTTATAAAATTCATGGGAAAGCTGACTCGCTTAAATCTCTAGGTTGTGAATAAACAAGGCATGATTTTCTGTTACTTGCTCAATTTGCTCTTCTAGTCTCTTTTGGCCCTCTTCCATGTCCGTGAGCTTATCCAAGATCTTGTCCAATTTGAAATCCAATGAATTGAACTCATCTTGCTGAAATTCAAATAGGACGTGATGTCCTAAGTGAGTCATTTCATTGTTGGATCAATAGAAATTTGGGTGGGTTTGCCACCCCGTAGTGTACATGATCCAATAAGGATTGTTACTTCCCTATCCATATTGTGCCTCATTGTAGTTAGTAAAAATTCCTTGTTCCCTATGATATCTATCTTCCATCATTGTTCTTTCCATTTCTTCTTGGCATCTAGCTCTTCAGATATCTCATTCTCACTCTAAGATGTCTTGCTGTGTCTCTACTTTGCGCCCCAAACTTCTTCTTTTTTTTATTATTTAAAACAAAAGATAGTGCAAAAGCCTTAGACTAAAGAACTAAACTAATCGCCTCTCTAGAAACGGCGTCAAAAACTTGATCAGGTGTTTGATGTGTGTAAGTTTTAGTAAATAACCCTCGATAATCCACAAACATACGGTTCGTTAGCATAGTACCTAAGGTGTCGATCCCACAAGGAGGGATAATCTAATCCTAAAATCTAAGGCCATAAAACAATACAAAAATTCACATGGCATGAAACTAAAAATGAGAAATTAATTCAATCGATAAAATTAAAAATCAAATACGAAAATATTAATTTTTCAGCAGTTGTAACACACACCCAAGAATCAACCTAAGGAAATTGCCAATTGAGAGAAAGGAAAAATTACCTATCCTTAATGCTAACCCAACTGATTATGAATTACCAAATTGTTGGCTCTAGATGATCCTAGAATTGTTTACTCTCTCTCGAGTTATAACCATGAACCATAATCAGATTATGAAAATTGCAATCTCTCAATTAACAACCTATCGAAAACCCTAATTAGTTCTAAAGTTCTCTAATAAACTATCGGAAACCTATGTAAGATCTCTCTTCGTACAATTTATTGATTTGATTTAATTCTTATTCTATTAAATCACATAACGCTTGTTAGCCCAATTTAATCATTTTTCATTCGATTAACCCTCTCAGTTTATTATCGAATTATACATTTATAGAAGTAAACCACAACAAATCCAATAACACATAAACAATCAAATTTCATTAATTGAAAGATAAAACTCAGAAGGTAAGTTTAGAACTTCTTCAACATTCAAAATCCTATTATCAAACTGTTATTCCAATTTTATACAATAATAAAACTGAAAATAAACAGGAAATACGATCTGAATGGACGATGGGAGGCAGCGACGTTGGGAAACTGCTGATCCACTTACAGTTTTTTCTCCTCTTCTCTCTTCCTTCTTCTCTTCCTTTATCTCTAGATGAATTCTCTCTAGGGTTTCTCAAAAGTGGCTGATGCAAAAAGCTCCTTTTGCCTTTTTGTCTTGTTCTTTAAATATCCTTTGTGTTCTGAGCAGCCCTAAGATTTTTCGATGTCCGAAAGGTCTGAAAAATTCCTTGAAACTTGACATTTTTTAGTGTCTGTGCATCTGTCTGATGTAGGCCATAATCGTGGCCCTGTAAGCCATGACCGTGGGTCACATTCGAGCCTTCTGTCATAATCATGGCATGCAGGCCACGATCGTGGGCCATGTCCTGAGCTTCTGTCATGATCGTGGCATATGGGCCACGATCGTGGGCCAACTCTGGTGCTTCTGTCACGATCGTGGGCTCATGGGCTGTTGTTTCAGCCCAAATGTCTCCGAAACTTCTCCGTTCTTTGATGTTGACCCTGAAACACTAACAAACACATCAAGGTACCTTTAAAACATAATATTTAAGCTCAAAGACTTGTACTAACCTATATAACACTTAAAACACAATTAATTAACAAACTAACACAATTCTAATCTAAACACATACTAAATGATTGAATTAATAGCTAAACACATATCAAACTAAGCCCTAAAATATAATGCAATTTACACTTATCAAATTGCACCAGGGACATTCACGAATTTGATGAACAAGGTGTTTAGGCCTTACTTTGATACTTTTATAATAACTTTTTATAGATGACATTTAGTGTATTCAACGAGTAGGGAGGAGCATATAGACCATTTGATGATAGTGTTGCAGGCCTTGAGAGAGCACCAATTGTATGTTAAGTTTAGCAAGTGTGAGTTCTTGTTGAATAAGGTTGTATTATTAGGACATATAATGGATAAAGGAATCTTAGTGGATCATAAGAAGATTAAGGTGATTGCGAGTTAGAACCCACTAACCAATGTTTATGAGATGAGGATTTTTCTAAGGTTAATCAGGTATTATAGGAGATTTATATAGAATTTCTCTATTATAGCTTCTTATATAACCAATTTGTTGTGTAAGGAGAACAAATTTAAGTGGGATGAGTGGTGCTAGGAGAGTTTTGAGACACTAAAATCTAGATTAGTTAGTATACCAATATTGACATTATCGATTAGTGGAGAGGAATATATGGTGTAAAATATTGCTTTAAGGAGTAGTTTGGGTTTTATGTTGATGCAAGGAGGGAAGGTGCTAATATATGCATCTAGGTAGTTGAGACTATATGAGATGAACTACCTACCTATGACTTAACAATAGGAAGAGAGAAGTTTAGTAGAAGTCGAATATGTTACCTATCTTTATGTTTATTCTCTTTGTACTTTAAGTACTCGATGACTTTTGTATCAATGTACTTGGATGGCTTAGATGAGTTTGTTATGTAGTCTATAGTATTATCATGTTTATGATCTCTAGGTTTTGGATAGGACATAGGATGTTAGTTACAAATTATGAACTTGATTCTTTGAGAAATATTTGATGATGAATAAATTATGTGTATTTGAATTTAGAATAGGTTGTTGAATGAAAGGTGAATTAGTAGTTGATTAGTAAGTAGGTTTTGAAATTTATAAGCTTATATGGTTAGCTTGGTACGCTAGTGTCGGGTTAAAACTATGTAATCCACTTGATCCTTGTTTTTTTTAGGGGAAATTGTAAACTAAAACATCAAGGTCAGCTTATCTCTCAAAGCAAACCTAAACAAAAGTTATCTCTATTCCACTTATTTATATATTTATTTTTAAAAATAAAATATCAATTTAATCCTAAACCTAGAAAATGATGGGAGATTAAGAGTTAAAAATGAACCTAAACATTTTTTGTCAAAATTTTTAAAGAGAATCATACTAAACTGTTATAAAATGCAGAACTTTCAATTATTTTGATCATAATAGTCTTAATTTTTAGATGTGATAAGATTAAAATTGAATAATAATATATGCTATGCATCAGTGATAACAAGCTTCAATAATAAGCAAATTAAACTCTTACCATCGCAGAACCAAATATTAAAGATGATATTTATTATTCAAAATCAATGAACAAATAACAGATCCCAATAACTCCACTCAGTATCACTATAATAAAATATGTATAAATGTTATGATAAGCACCAATAGGACTAGACTAAGAGCAATTGTTGGACCCTGAGCCTTCCCGTAAGCTAGGGCTATTAAACGAGGAACTATTGGCAAGTAATTATGTGTAAAACAAAGGAAAAGTTAT
>JAOQMQ010000006.1:18003823-18021257 GCA_027563845.1 Erythroxylum subrotundum
CAGCAGTGTATTCTCACGAAAATCTTTTCAAGCACCAGGTAATTTTATGGAACATCTTAGCTTTATCTTACATAACTTGTTGAGAATGTCAAATTTAGACGAGATGATGTTGCTTTGCAAAATTTGCGTCGCCCTCTAGCAGAGGTAGAAGTGACATATACTTTCTCGGAAAAGGAAGACTAAGACCCAGCTAAACGGAGGCACTGCCTCGTTATTCTCTTATTTCTTTAATCATTACAAACGTGGCTTGAGTTTGACAACACAAAGTAGCTCCGTATCAGGAAAAGGAGCGACCAGAACAATGTCATAATCTACAGATAACTGGAGTTACAAGCATATGCTGCTATAGTGGAAGGTGTCAAGGTCTGTAAGAATCAAACTTGTATACCTGTGTAAATACCAAAGTGAAAACAAGGCAAAAAATGCAAAATATAAAAAGTTATATTTCAGATCACGGCTCAAATTCCAGAATATGTTCTTCTACTCCGGTTTGGAGTTGAGTTCATAATTTCCTGACCAAGCTCCTTTATCTTGTTTAGTAGAAGCTTTTGCTCAGTCTCAAGCTGTACCATGTACTCTTCTTGCATGTCCTGAAGGCTCTCCAACTCACTCAAAGATGCTGAGAGTTCTTCCAAGTCGCTATCGTCCACCAGAGATTGAAGATTGTTTATCATCTCTTTTATCTAATCAAGTATATAAAGAACCAGTTTACGACTTAAAGCTGATATAGATCGATTTTTTCAGAGAACTTTCACATGCAAATCACCACGCAAAATGAAAATCTTATGCAACACAAAATATCCAAATGGTATCATTAAATGCTGATCAAGAGCTTAGGAAACTTTCAGGAACATGAGGCTCAGGAGCAATAGTCAATATGCTGGATAATCTCAGACTGTAATCAAAGAGAGTCGGGGACATTCAGAAAACTTCCATTTAATGACTCCTAAAAAGAGATATTGCTAATATTTTGAGATAAAAACCAGGTCAACTTTACTTAAACCCTCAACAGGAGGAGGTATTGCTCTCCCTCCCTCCACTAAAATTACTAGGTGTAACCAAAAATTCAACCCCAGGTCAGTATAAATGATACCGACCTTACCGGCGGTGCACAATCCGGAGCAAATTTACATTAGATGAGAATATGAAAAAGTAGAGAACTATAACAGAGGAATATACCCTCACCTGGCTCGATAATTGATGTGATTTAGTTAAAGATGCTTCAGAGTCCAAGCTGGTTCTTTTCTCCCATTCAGGAACTTTCCTAGTTATTTGGATATGGATCTCTCCTCCCGTAACCCCTCCCAGGGGTATCCACTTGTCAAACATCTGGTTTGGAGGCAATCTCTGATATTCAACTACACAGTCACCTATACTTGCTGGCGGTAGCAAAGCATTGTGGTCTTTCACATGCAACTCCAATGGACTTCCATCATCAGGGAACTCTAAGGTCTGATTCCATTGAGGATTCAAGGTCTTATAGACAACCTGAAAACCAAACCAAAGCAGAGCAACGATTGTAGTAGTGTAAAAATAGTTTTCTATAACAAATCTAAAAGAATTTGGGATAATGAAATGACATTACTCATAAACATCTCCAGGTCAAGTATCTACTACAGAGCACATTATCTCGACCAATCAATCATTGGCTAATGCTTAACAGTGAAAACATATCGATGGAAACTACAGAAAGAAGAGACTTAAGGTGCAGAAGAACTGGCATACTTCAGACTGGATGTGGAAACAGAAGAAAAAAGAACAATGAAAGATGTTAGGACCAATAACAATAAGCCTAGGATATGGAAAGTGTACTCGAGGAGAAAGAAAGAAGGGGGCTGAGAGGAATGATGTTAAGTAGTTAGAGTTAGTTAGTAGCATGGGGGCTGAATGGGCACAAGGGTGGGAATATAACAGAATGTACGGAGGGGTAGTTAAGAGGGGGCAAAGAGAGAGGAGAGAGGGGTCATTCGGATAGAAAGAAGAGAGAAGAGTGATATTATAGACAGAGAGAATGTATTCTCTCTGAGGAGCTATATTCAGCTCTGGAAAGAAAGGTGTTCAGTAGAATCACCTTGTAATAGCAGTAGGGATCCTCTATTATAATCAATAATATACACTATCTCTAGCATATTAAGCTAGAGTTCTATCATTGGTCCAACCTGCCGGATTCAATATTGGAATGGAGGATCAGTTCACTTTCAGAGACTTGAGAATTTAGAGAAACCAACCTTGATGCCACCCAAGATGTCCGATAGGGTAGAATTGTTGGAATCCCGTATGGCGAATCTGGAGGCTGGAGTTGAGGATATTTAGTCATCCATGCAGATGGCAATGGGGGAGATGCAACGAGCCTTGTTGCTGGAAATGAGCAAAATGATGGGTAAGAGACCAGAGGAAGGAAAGGGGAGTGGCAATGCCTCAAGAAGGGGGCAAACTATGGCTGGTGAAAGGAATACACTTCCTTGGCAATCAACTCTGATGGAGCACTCTTATGACACTATGGAGGAATATAGAATGTCGGTATGTAAAGCGGGACTATCCATATTCGACGGGTCTGACCCTGTGGGGTGGATTACTAGGGCAGAAGTGTACTTTGAGGTTCATAATACCTCAGAACCGGTAAAAATAAAACTAGCTCTTTTGAGTATGGAAGGTTCAACCATACATTGGTTTAACCTTCTGAGGGAGACGGAGGAGGAGCTGGACTGGGAGACATTTAAGAGAGCTCTAATCGATCGTTATGGAGGCAGAAGATTTGATAACCCGTTTGAAGAGCTATCGGATTTGCGACAAACTGACACGGTTGAGGAATACATCGAGGCCTTCCAGTTCATCTCGTCGCAGGTGGGTCGACTACCGGAGGAGCAATTTATGGGGTACTTCATGAGTGGGTTGCGAGCTGATATACGGAGAAGGGTATGTGCATTTGGGCCAATAAACAGGTATCAGCTGATGAAAATCGTGAGGGCAGTGGAAGATGAGGTTAACGGTGACTATGGAGGTGCCGAAAGCTTGAGCTCTCGAACGCACGTCTGGACTCAACACCGAGGGAGTCCCTTTAGGGGAAATTTTCGGGTCAATTCGAACCATAGGGAGACGAATCACCCAAACCCAATGGGTCATGGGAGGTATGCTGGCGGATCTGGAGCGGGAAGAACTCGGGAAACAATCGGGTCCCAACCCAAATCCCATGCGCAGTGCCGAATGGCTATTCCAACCATGGCGACATCAACAAGGAGGTCGGAGGGTGACAAGAGGGTGTCGATGGAGAGGAACAGGGGGTTGCGCCACCTCTCTTATCAAGAACTCATGGATAGAAAGGCTAAGGATCTTTGCTTCCAATGTGGGAAGAGATTCCATCCTCTTCATCAGTGTGCAAAAAGACAACTGAGGTTACTAATTTTGGATGACAATGAAACTTTGAATGAGAATGGAGAAATTATAGCACTGGAGGCAGAAACAGAAGAGGAGGGTGAGATAGCTTTAGAGTGCAGAACCATGGGAATGTTTGGAGTTAATGAAGTAATGATACCTGAGACTAAAACAATGAGGCTGGAAGAGAAGTTACACGGAGTTCCTATTGTGATTCTAGTGGATAGCGGGGCTAGCCATAACTTCATTTCGCCTGAGCTAGCCAGTGGTCATGGTTTGACAGTAGGGATGAGTAAAGCATTAGGAATCAGATTGAGAGATGGCCATAAGGTGACTACTAAAGGAAAGTGTCTAGGAGTTCCCATTCGGATAGAAAGAAGAGAGAAGAGTGATATTATAGACAGAGAGAATGTATTCTCTCTTAGGAGCTATATTCAGCTCTGGAAGGAAAGGTGTTCAGTAGAATCATCTTGTAATAGCAGTAGGGATCCTCTATTATAATCAATAATATACACTATCTCTAGCATATTAGCTAGAGTTTCGGGTGGGAGAAATAGATTGGAAGATTGATGCTTACGTTCTGGATTTAGGAGGAATGGACGTGATCTTAGGGGTTGCTTGGTTACAAACATTAGGAAAGGTCATAGTCGACTGGAAGGAGATGTCCATAAAACGGCCTTCCGAAACACACAATGGTCACTATGAATTCCTAGTAATGCCATTCGGATTGGCCAATGCACCAGCCACATTTCAGTCAGTTATGAATGATATTTTTAGACCTTTCCTTAGGAGGTTTGTTCTGTTTTTTTTTTTTTGACATTATAATATATAGTGCTGATTGGGATACCCATCTTTTACACTTAACAAATGTCTTGGAGGTCTTAAAAGAAAATCACTTTGTGGTTAATAAGCAGAACTACAGTTTTGGAAGAAGAACAATAGCATATTTGGGTCATGTTATCTCTAAACAAGGGGTAGCGGTGGATCCAACTAAGGTTTCAAGTGTGGTGAATTGGCCAATTTCTCGTAATGTGAAGGGGGTGAGGGGATTCCTTGGGTTGACAGGATACTACCGAAAATTCATTATGAGCTATGGTAAGATAGCCAAACCTCTAACCAAACTAACAAAGAAAGGTGAGTTTCATTGGAACTTAGCAGCCTTAGAGTCCCTTGAAACCTTGAAGAAGGCTCTAACTACATCTCCGGTATTAGCTCTTCCAAAATTTTCCCAATCCTTTGAGGTGGAATGTGATGCTTCGGGCAATAGGGTAGGTGCGGTATTGATGCAAAATAGAAGGCCAATTGCATACTTCAGCAAAGCCTTATCTGAAGGAAATCTCTCTAAATCAGCTTATGAGAAGGAACTAATGGCATTGGTATTAGCAGTACATCATTGGCGTCATTATTTATTGAGCAGACCCTTTGTGGTTTATACAGACCAAAAAAGTTTCCGCCATTTGTTGCAACAAAGGGTATCCACTACTGACCAACAATGCTGGATGGCTAAGCTACTTGGGTATCATTTTGGGGTCATTTATAAACCGGGTCCAGAAAACAAAGCTGCTGATGCTTTGTCACAGATTTATGAAGAAGGTGATTTGAAGAGCATTGTTTCTTATCCATTGTCGGCTGATAGTCAAATCCCTCAGCAGGAGGTGGACAAAGATCCTATTTTAAGTGATATTATAAAGGAATTATAGCAAAATCCAGCTTCGAGGAAAGGGTTTCTATGGCACCAAGGAGTTCTCTTTTATAAGGGAAGGTTAGTGATTTCAGCTCAATCCACTTTCATTCCTTTACTCCTAAAAGAGTTTCATTCTTCACCTATAGGAGGCCATTCAGGTTTTCTACGCACTTATAAGAGGATCGCAAGCAATCTTTATTGGATTGGTATGAAGAAGTCCATTCAAGACTTTGTTAAGTCTTGTGACACATGTCAAAGGAAGAAATATGTTGCCACATCTCCCGGGGGTCTGTTGCAACCCTTACCAATTCCCAACCAGATTTGGGAAAATATCTCAATGGATTTCATCACGGGACTTCCTAGGTCTAAAGGATATGAAGCAGTACTGGTTGTAGTGGATAGGTTATCTAAATACGGTCACTTCATTCTATTGAAGCATCCGTATACTGCTAAAAGTGTGGCTGAAGTGTTTGTAAAGGAGGTAGTACGTCTACATGGAGTTCCATTATCAATCATAAGTGATCGTGATCCTTTATTTGTGAGTTATTTTTTGAGAGAATTGTTTCGACTACAGGTACTATGCTTAAAATGAGCTCATCTTATCATCCAGAAACAGATGGGCAAACTGAAGTTCTCAACAGATGTTTAGAAACCTATTTGAGATGTTTTGCTTCTGAACAACCTAAACATTGGTCTTATTGGATTTCATGGGCAGAACTATGGTATAATACTACTTTCCATATGTCTACGGGTTCCACACCTTTTGAACTAGCTTACAGAAGGAAACCTCCAATACTGGTTCGGTATTTGCAAGGAGAAACTAAGGTAGAGGCAGTGGCTAGAGAGTTGTTGGACAGAGATGAGGCTCTGCATCAGCTCAAATACAATCTCCATAGAGCTCAAGATCAGATGAAGAAGTATGCATATATGAAAAGGAATTCGTTATCCTTCCAGGTGGGAGATTGGGTATTTCTTAAGCTCCGCCCTCACAAACAACTTATGGTGGCCCGACGAATAAATCAAAAACTAGCGGCCAGATACTTTGGTCCTTTCCAAATTTTGGAAAAATATGGAACTGTAGCATATAAACTTAAACTTCCACTACATTATAGAGTTCATCCAGTTTTTCCTGTGTCTCAACTAAAGAAGGTTGTGGGACACTACATTGTTGAGGAAACCTTGCCAGAAGGAATGGAAGTGGAATTAGAGGATGTTGTCGAACCTGAAACTGTACTAGCTAGCAGAGTGATTACCAAGGCTGGACACTCAACTCATCAATGGTTAGTTCAATGGAAGGGTAAACCGATGGAGAATGCTACATGGGAAGACGAATTTGTTCTTCGGAGTCAATTTCCTCATTTCAGCCTTGATGACAAGGCTGCTCTTCTATAAGGGAGCAATGTTAGGACCAATAACAAATAAGCTTAGGATATGGAGAGTGTACTCGAGGAGAAAGAAAGGGGGGGCTAAGAGGAATGATGTTAAGTAGTTAGAGTTAGTTAGTAGTGTGGGGGCTGAATGGGCACAAGGGTGGGAATATAACAGAATGTACGGAGGGTTAGTTAAGAGTGGGCAGAGAGAGAGGAGAGAGGTGTCATTCGGATAGAAAGAAGGGAGAAGAGTGATATTATAGATAGAGAGAATGTATTCTCTCTAAGGAGCTATATTCAGCTCTGGAAGGAAACGTGTTCAGTAGAATCACCTTATAATAGCAGTAGGGATCCTCTATTATAATCAATAATATACACCATCTCTAGCATATTAAGCTAGAGTTCTATCATGAGACCTATGAATAACAACAAAAAGAAAAAAGATTTCAAGCACCCGGATTTTCCTTCATTAAGGAGACAGCATCAATTCAACTCTGATCTATAAGTTGGCCACTGAAGAAAGAAAAGCATATAAATTGTAACTGAATAAGTGTTATTTATGAATGGGGAGTTCAAACCTTAGTTCTCTTCTTTAAGTTTCCATACTGCACCCTTACATATGGATCACTGGTCCCTCTGATATCAGCAGCTATAAGGTCTTTTGCTTCAATTATAACAAGTTCAATCCAACCATTGTTTGAATCTGCACCTGAACCCTGAGATGTTCAGGAGAGGGTAAAGGTGTGGAAATGAAAAAAATATCAAAATTAGGAACATCAAGCTAAAGCATAATAACCCACTGAGACAAGATTTTTAAGTTTTAACATATACCAGGATTGTGGGGAAAGAAAAAGAACATTAGAGTAGGATCATCAAGCTAAAGCATCACAATCCAGTGAGACAGCATATTGCAAGTTTTAACAGATACCAGGACTATATGTACAATCACGAACTAACCCAAGGGGAAAAAGAAAGCAAGCAAAAGAGCGCAAAATGTATGCCCGACTAAGTATTGTCCAGAAAAAGGGTAATGATTAATCTATTCCTGTACCATTCAAGCTCTGTAGGCATTGTACATTTAAAGATAAATGGTACCTTGGTTCCTTCAGAGTTACCAATCCTAACTGCTTCAATTTGCAGCCTCACTTCTCCTGAATTCGCTTTTTCGAGGGGAACCCATATGTCCCTGGTTATACTATCCACCAGCCCTTCCATGTTCACTCGTGCACTTCCAATGTTATCATCTCCAAAGATTTCTTCATTGTAGCACTTAATCATGAGGCATTCACCACCTCCAACCTCATCAAATTCAAACTTCTGGTTCCAGGCAGGATTAGAAGCATGTGCAGTTTTTGTTCTCTGAAGAACCTGAACACACATTGAAGTTTGAAAAAGATAGAATTGAGATAACCTGTCTACATTTTCAAGATATTCAATTTTACTTTAGAAACCACCAAATCCATTAAGAAAGAACTTACCTTTCCGTACTGCCATTTAACATATGGATCACACTTCCCAGTTCTTTCTTTAGTAGTGAGGTCCCTTCCCTCGACAACAACCAAATTAATTTTCCTTCCCGTCTTCAGCAGATGATTTGAAGACCCATATGCTGGTTGTTGAGAGCTGCCATGAAACTTGTTCACACTTATTGTACCATCAGAAAATTGCCATTCTTTCAACACAAGTTTGACTCTTAACTGCAACATGAATTGAAGCAACAGAAATACCTTAGCTGCTATCACTTTATCTTTCTGAGACATAAAGGATATATAACAAGCTTAAAAAGAAAAGATTAGCTAAGATTGTTATAAGAAAATTAATTCAAGACCCTGTTGGGACCACTGAGCAAAGTAATGCGGAACCTTGATAAGTTCACATGCAACCAAAGTTATCAACAGTTTTAAACCTCCAAAATCAAATTCTTCGACAATCAAAACATAGCTTTTTAGGACAATTACCTTATAACTTATGCATTAGTGTATAGATTACATAATGCTTATCCATGTTCTGACATTGCACAATGGCAAACAGGTCAGAGGTGCCAAGCCAAGAAACATGGCCTCAATGGCAGATATATAAAGTACCAGAAAAGTATAATTTCCCGATTGCCAGTGCAGTCATTTTAACAGTCACAGTATATGAAAAATGAATTATAAGAATAGATGAATATGAAGTGGGGGAGTCAAAAAGCAAGAGATATTAAACAAGCATCAAAACTTGTTAGCACCAGAAGCAGGTGATCAGCAAAGTTAAAATAACTGTTTTACATGTATGGACTTTAGATTCTTTTATGTACCTCCCCTGAATCAACTCCCTCCAATGGAACAACCATTTCAACTTCTTTTCCACAAAACTCAGCACGTGTGGCTATTACACCAAAGTCGGGTCCTATTGCCCAAAACATAGATGAATCATCTGCCACGTACTTGATCTATTCAAAAGGTCAAAAGAACTGAGTGGGAAAAAATTTAAGGATGACAGTACAAAATAAACTCAAATCATACGTGAAATATTTTGCTCTCAATTAAAGAGACATGTCACTTTAAGCTAATTTTACCCAGCAACATAATATTCTTACATCCATCTGTTAAAAATTTTGTATTTTTTCTTGAACTAGATGCATTTTGAAAATATTTGTTCATTGAAAGCTCCTATATTTGCTTGAGAGTTAGAGCTGAAGCATAATCCACAATTTCAGGTTATCTAACACATTTCCCTTCATTGAATGGTTTAGTTCCACTCAGCTACCATAAAAACAAAAGTCACGTATCCTTATCATTATGTTTAACAGTCCACAACCCAGTCAATGCATCTAACTTGTTAAAAAAAAAAAAAGAAGCATTCAATAATTAGCTCCTAATTCTTTTTCTACACAGCGTTGCTTTGAGAAACAAAAATTAACTTCTTAATTCAGAAAACAAGGGCGACATGAGGTAGTCATAGGACCTTTACACATGTTTAACAAACCAACGTACCCATAGTTCCTCTTTAAACGTTTGTAACACAGTAAGGGATAGATGACATTACAGACCTCCTCTTGCTAATGTATAAACTATGAATTGACATCCACAAATGTGAAAACTAAAGCATGGACTGAAAAGACAAGTGTTTGAAGTTTTAGTGTAAGAATCAGTTTACTATTGAAATTTGAGTATCCTAAGAATAGATTGGAACTGAAAACTCATAGGACGCATATGCAACATAACAGAGATTTACTATCTATGCATAAAATTCATGCCAGTGTTATAAAGCTGAAAATGCATACATATCGAAAGCAGACCTAAATGAAGTCACAAGTTAAGATTTTTAATTACCTAAGAGTTTGAACAGTAACTTTACCTTTATCTCACAACTTGCTACAAAGTCATACTTCACACTGCCTGGGGTGAAAACGTAAAGCTGGAATCGTAGAATTCCTGTATCTTCATGCAAAACCATGTTGAATGTTGAATCATATCTAGGATTTAACCCTGGTATTGCATCTGTTCTCCTTGTCAATTGCCCAAGTTCAACCTCCACAAATGTATGCAGATCTTTGTTACCAAACTTTTCTTCTAAACTACCATTCCTGTAATATAATTTTTTTGATGGGCTCCCTTTGAAACTATTCCCAGAAAGCTTACTAGCTGAAATGACTGAAACATGTATGATTCCCCCAACAGCCTTCTTCCCTAAATCCACTGCTGGTAAACTGAAGCATCGACGGCGAGGTTCAACCATAGTCTTCACTAAGGTTTCAGTAGCAATTTTGACCTGATGGACAAAGCAAATTAGAAAAAGGAACATCCATATATAAGCATTTCCTTTGTCCAAAAGGTAAAGTGAATATATTTAAAGAACCCAATTTCATATATAGCTAGTTATCATAAAACAACTAGAATTCTGTAGAGATCTAAACAGTTATCAGATCCAAGAGAAGAAGCATACAGCTAACAGTTCTGCCGATATTAAATAATTTTGATAAACACAGCCAAGAGAGAACTAAAGCAAGATAAAATTGAAAGAGCACAGTACAGGCAAGCACAATTGTGGCTGACCACTTTATACATGTTCGGCTTATAATCAAAGAAACACACTCCACCAAAGTGAAGCAGAGTAAAACAACTAGCTAAGAGAAATACCAGCCAAGAAGAAACACCAGGAAGCTCTGTCGCTGGAAGTGACTGGCTTCCACCACTTCCAAAAGCAATTCCTATGCGCACTTCAGGGGTCGATACAAATGAGTACAATATTGCTCTCCCTTCCAGAGCTGGCATCAAGAGAAGCTGTAAAATGTTGACAACCAGTCAAGTAGCAAGATAAAACCATTAACAATCAATATAATTTCTCAAAAATCAGGATTCACTTATGGTTTGTGTGGGAAAATGTAAACTGTGTAATTATGTCCAGATTTTGTGGGGATTATATGGTCCTAATTATGTCCATAAAATTAGGAAAGAGTATCCCATAAATCATGGCATCTAACAAATCTGTACAAATTTATTTCCTACCTTGTACTAGGGTTAGTGTGTATAAAGCTATTGTATGTCTATTAGTTACTTATGAATAAAATTTCTCCTTCAAATTCTGTCATTTTTTTCAGTTTGTGTGCAAGAATTTTCATTGAATTTCATGCTTTGCATATTATTCCGTTTATTGTCCATTTTGTTGAATAGTATTACCTACCAAATCTCCAGTGTAACTGATAGGATCTTGTCTTTGATTTAAAAATTAAATAGGAAAAATCAAACTTGTAAATAAAATGCACACACATAATGATAAAAATAAACAGATTTTGTAGTTGCAAATAAAAAGACATGGTTATCGACATAGTTGTCTGTAGATGCCAAATAACTTCCAATTAATAGTTTGCACCGCCAACTTCCGAGTAATACTGATAATTTAGGCCATACACACACAACACAACTACAAGGTTCACATGAACATAAACATATACATCAAAACAACAACAATCAAATAGGCACAGCGAGCCCCTAATTCACTTCCAGGAAAATAGTAATTAACATACATCACCCTTGATGTGGAGGCTGTTGATAACTATACGAGCAGTTCCCTTAAATGGCTTGGCTAGCTTAGCCAGCAACATAATGCTCATGTCACTTGTGTCCCAATCAAAACCCAGACGCATAATTTGCTGCCAAATAAATAAGAATGCTTCATCAAATTACTTGTTATGTAAATACTGGAGTAGAATGATAGAAAATGATACCATAACTTATAACTTTAAGTGATGTTTATGTGCATCTCTTTATCCATTAAGGGCCAACATTTGTGCAACTGTGGAATTATTTCACACTAAACAATAAAAGAGTGAATTGAAAACTGCAGAAAAATTGGCTTCAGATTGTTACATAGAAAACTAACGCAAAGCATAATGCAAAGCAATCCTACTGGATGCATACAGAAACTATTGCGTGAGAAGACTCTAAAAGTTCATTTGCAAAATTTGGAACAGTGAGGCTGGAAACCAAACCTGATCACCTAAAGTTGACCAGCTAGTCCCTTGTAAGCCCAGGCTAGGTGGGCAAGAACCTAGTGAAAACTCCAGCAGTTCAACTTTTTCCTAAAAAGTGCAAAATTTCCTCAGTAAACAATAACGTTATTGCTGAAAATCACAACAATTTTTGTCACTCAATCTATTAAAAACAAGAACTGAATCACTTACTATAAGCTTTGACTTGTTCTGCCTCAAACGTTTCTGCAGTAGAAGTTTAAGCTCATAAGCAATTAAACAGCAGAATATGCAGTGAGGATTGTTCTGACTTATGAGAGAGAGTTGTGACTGTTAATCACTTTATTGTGCAATAGTAAGCACGTGCAAAGAGCCCGTTTGATATCAACAAAATATGACCACGCCCAAGATTTTATGTTGTTGTAACCATTTTTTTCTAGAATTGTCATACTTCTTATCCCACTTTCAAATACTAAAGCAAAATTGCGGGATAAATAAGACTACAGAGGGTTATGGTAAGTGGTTAATGAGAATTTGAATACAACTTCACCCAAGAAAAAAAAAAAAAAGAAGAAGAAGAAGAAAGTGCCGTCAGCTGAATATCCTATTACTTTACGTGCTAGCATGGCCTCTTTGTCAACAATAAGTTGCAAAAAACTAAGGAAAAAAATATGAAGATTACAGAAAAGAATTCGATCATTTGCTTCACCAAAATGTCAACATAAGGAGAACACACAAGCAATGAGCAGAAGATAGATATTGGTTCTGCAATTATATTCCAGAAGTTAATCAACATGGCCTGAATCTAACCTCAACCATTGATGAGAACCTTGTTGAAAATTTTGGGTTAAAATAGTTGAGCCAAACTTCCAGAAATAGCTTGTTCAGCCACTCACAATGTTCCACTGGCGTTATTGGCTGTACAATGGCGCGAAATGATCAAAAAAGTTCCACATTATACAGCAGAAATTGAAGCAGTCCGCAGGAAATAAGAAGAAACAATAGGTACCGAGGTGCTCAACACTACTCGCTTCCATTTTTTGTTCAAGTCTTCGACAAGTATCTGACGTTGATAACTGTAATACTGCAAAGTAAAGTCCGGTGTGGTAAGAATTCCATCCACCATCATTTAAATCCTCAAAAGTTCCTAATCAAACCACACAACCACAACACATGCAGCTCAAAGAAGCACGGTTCTGGCATATAGTAAACAAACAATTCACTGCTACGAGAAGAAAAAAGAAAACAAATCCACGAGCTTTATGAAGAAAACAGCAAGAATTTTAAAGATTTCATGCCGCCTCCACGTAACAAAAACAAAGACAGGTATGAATAAAAAACAAAATGCAGAACACAAAAATGATACGGAAAACAATCGAACTCCCCGAATTTCCCTCTCAATGAGAAAGTTATTAAACAACCTAGACACAAAAGATCAACGCAGTACAAAATTCAGCCGAACTGCGTTCGAACAGAGAGTATCAAAAGCAGAGAGAGAAACATAGACGATTTTGTAACTTGCCTGAACAGTGGCCCAAACAGCAACAACAAGAGGAACCCAGTTGGAGAAAGTGAAAAGCCATCTCTCGATGCACCAAACGAGCAAAACCAAAGGGATTAAGAAAGGAAGAAAAGGCTTTTCAGCAAGGAGTTGATTAGAGAATTCCAAAGCCTCTTCAACTTTAAGAAGAGCTTTCCTTCTTATCCTCGACATTTTTCTAAGCCAAAGAAAAGAATCACCTTTTGCTTCCCTCACCCATGTACACCATTAAAATAGTTGAAAAAGAATTCACGACCCTTGTTAAACTCTCCAGAAAGGAAGTACAGGCAAAAATGGGAACTGCCCAAGTGACAAGATGGTGGGAAGATAGGATGCTTATTGTTGGAGGAGGACTTGAAAAGGTTGGAGAGACCGCCACCAAGTCTCCCGTGGGAGACGAAAAGTCGTTGGAGTCAGCAAGCTGCGCATAACTAATTTAGAGTAATGATTTAACAAAATTATTACTGCTTTTGTTTTAGTTTCCTTCTACAAAAATCCAAATGGCATGTCTTAGTTGACTAATGAATGTTTGAATTCCAACTTACTAGCTATATATTCATGTGGGAACAGCCAAACCATTGTTCCACGCGTTCTATGAAAGAATCCTGAAAAGCAAAAGCTTACTTATCAATATGTTAAATCAACCTCTTGTATTATTCTCCTTCCATGGTGGGTGTTGCTAAGAAATTTGTTTTAAACAAGACTTTACATAGTCTACCCTTGATTTTTGACTTTCTAGAATCACATCAAATTGAATATTATGATGATGCAATAACTGTAATTGGTCTTCCAATTTGAAGGCAGCTTTTTTAGATTTTTCCCAAGTGAAGTGAATTATAGACAAATACTTGAAAATTGAGAAAGGGGAAGGGGAGCATGTTGTTGATGGCTTTGGGGTTTAACTTCCATGAGGATATGGCATACAAACACAATTAAAAAGCAGAGCCATCCATTTCTGCAAATGACTTGGTTTGCTTTGGCATTCATCCCACCAACAACCCCGAGCTAGGTGTTTTTAATACCCCTTTTACAAAATAGGCATAGGCTCAATTTGAAGCAAGGTTTACAAGAACGTCTCAGTACATGAATATGTTTCTTTAATTGGTAGAATAAACCAATTAGATTAAGATACTTAATCCAAATTTAGTCAGGGCTGTGTGGAGGAACAAAATTTTAACTTTTATCTTTTTAGTTAAGTACTATTTCTTGGTATTTTAGGCTGTAATCTAATTTACCTTTAATAAGTTTTCAAAATAGATTTAATTTTTTAACATGATTTACTATTTTCTTAAGTCCATAAGAAGTTAAATTATTATTTTTTTTAAGATAGAATCCAATAACAATAACAACATTCCACTAAAAATTTTGCTAAAATGAATGTTTAAAAATTTGTAGCTTTACTCATAACTATTATAGAAGTTATTTCTAATTTAGTCAAAATATAATTCATCCGTATAAAAAACAAAATTTTAATCAAAATCTGACTCAACTATCTAAAAAAAGTTGAATTAGCCTTATTGAAGATTGTTATCATTGAAGAAAGATAAGTAGAGATATATTAATTAAATTCTCATGACTAAAATTATTAAATTATAAGCTTTTACTAACTTGAATATCAAAATTGTAAAGATTAAGTAAAAATTTAAATCCAAAATTCTGGTGCTCATTTTCTTTTTATGTTTATTATTTTTAAAATTTACATAAGATTATATTTTATGAACTACCATTTAAAATAAAATATTTATTTATTAAAAACATCAGTACTGATAATAATAATTAAATATTTCAATAAGATGCTACTAATAATAATTGATACATGTTTAAATTCGTAAATAAGATTGTTACGTGAGATTAATTCATTTACATGCATTTCACGTATTACATACAAGTCCTCACGTATATATCAACAGCATATATATATATATATATATATATATATATATATCCAAACTCTCAAGTCAATGGTGTAAACTTTTCTTAAAAATGAAAGCAGAAAGTTAGAGACCCAAAAATAACCCATAATTGTCCATATATTGCTCTGCCCGTTAGAATGACAATGGACAGCAACAAACCATCACAATGTTTCGAAATACTCCCACAACGTTGGAATACTCTCGGATATATATGGTCTATATGGTTGTGAATCATATAGACTATATATACCCAAGGGTATTCCAACATTCTCCCACTTCATCTATATAATTCAACATTAACTTTATAGGGAAACAAAATATATGAATCATAGAGATAAGTTCTCTTTTAACAAGTAATACCTTCCATGTATTACATTATATTACGTCTCTACACACAGTCCTTCAATTTAATAAATAAACCATATGTTTATTTTAGGTCCAAACTCCAAACTTAATAAAGATTCTTAATATAACAAAATGAATATCTATAGGTGCACAAACCATACGAGAAGCATCACATTGAATAAAAGTCTTATTGAAAACAATGTACATTCAATGACATTATTTTATAGAACCTAGTTCCATTTGTATTATGAGATCCTTAAACTACTTAGATGGCATGTCTTTAATCAAAGAATCCATACTCAAATATCAAAGCCATCAAAACTAATTAATTCTTTTCTCATTAATTTTCTTAAAGCACAAATTCATCTATAACATAATACATATACAAAAATACTCATTCAATTTTATTTTATATTTCTAAATTCCACTAAAAGATCGGGGTCCAACAATAATCATCAATTCAGTGCTAATGTGCTCAATGATCACCTTCTTTTCTTTAACATGTTCTTTTATAGTTAAATACTTAATGTCGATATGCTTATTTTGACTTCCACTCTTGTTGTTTTTAGCCATAAAAACCACCGCTGAGTTGTCACAATATAACTTTAATAGCTTAGAAATAGAGTCTACAACTTTAAGCCCAGATATAAAAATCTTTAACCATACACCATACAAGGTGACCTCAAAACACGATACAAACTCAGTTTCTACAGTAGAAGTAGTAATCAAGGTCTGTTTGGTGCTTCTCCAAAATATAGCTCAAAGGATTACATGCTTATGTACAGACGGATTGAAAATTTGGAAGTAATTGGATACTCCGATTCAAATTTTGTTGACCGCATTGATTCAAGAAAAATCAACCTCATGTTACATTTTACACAATTTAAAAAAAAACTTTGACAAAACGACGTTATTTTGCACATTTTGAGTCCCAGTTTGAACTTAGCCCGTAGCTCAGTCAGGCCAAGGAGTCTTAGCTGGTGGCCCGGCCAATCTAGGCCAAACTCGGGCCCAGCAGGCTAAGATTGCCATCCCTAACTATTTTGGCTTTTAGATTTTGATACCATTTGTCTTGTTTATAACATAAGTCTCCACGTATTAATATCTTTCCAATAAGATGTCTATTTCCTGCAAATTAACTGCAATATTTCAAGTTCATATACAAAATTTCTTGTACTTTGCTCAAACAATGCTCAGTTGGACTCTTATAAAAAATTTATATAACATGACGGCTGCAAGTTCATAGCTAAATACTTAAATCAAGCATAAAATATAGTTCTTGTACTTTGCTCAAAACAAAATGTCGATACTCACTTGTACCCCTACAAAAATTTTTATATAACATAACTACTAAAAGTTCATGAGTGATATATAAAAAAAAGCTAAAATAATATATAGTTTTATTAATTTTTCTAAAATTATTTATACTTTAAAAATTTTTGTAAAAAATATTAAATCAATCATTTCATTAAATTTTATCTTCAACTTTCGTTGACCTAAGAAGTTTTGCGCAATATGATACTCCACGCGGATAAGTATACCGCATGGAGGCTATTGAGAAAGTAAACCACAGTGATGTCACGAGTTAAACACATGGTTTTGAAATTCGGATCGGACGTTGAATCGGAGGTTTTACTGGTCATCGGTTTGATTGATTTAACCATCGATCGAATCAGTGTGACGTCATAATTACGTAATAATTATATTTAATTATATATAATATAAAAATATAAAAAATATACCAATTAATATAAAAAA
>JAOQMQ010000006.1:18030913-18044153 GCA_027563845.1 Erythroxylum subrotundum
ATTATCTAGCAATGCCCACAAAAGCTTCCCAAGCATGGCAGTAGACATAGTGCGACAATCTCTCAAACCTAAACCGCTAAGCTTTTTCGGAAGTAACATATTCTTCCAAGCCACCAAATGTAACCCCGATGCATTGCCCTTGGAGCTCCAAATAAATTTTCTTGAGTAAGCATCCAAAGAATCACATATATGTCTCGGTAGCCAAGCCGTTTGCATCTAATAGACTGGGATAGTATTAAGCGTAGCCTTGGCTAGTGCAACTCGTCCAGCGAAATTCAAAAGTTTAGATTTCCAAGAACTCAATTTATTTCGAACCTTCTGACGGATAACATCAAATTGCCCTTTTCACTGAGCACCATCACCAAGAGGAAAACCCAAATACTTACTCATATCAGTGGTTCCTTTAATACCAAGCATACCTTCAATAACAACTCGCGAGTGCCGGGCAGTACCAGTAGCAAAAAAGACTTTAGATTTAGAGGCATTAACTCGCATGCCGGAGGCAGTACAAAAGCTATCCAACACATTACAAATTAGCTGAGCCTGACCTAGAGTGGCTTTCGAACATAAAATGATGTCATCTGCAAAAAATATGTGAGAAATATGCGGCCCACCTCTAGAACAGGAAACCGGTTTCCATCTCCTCTCCGACACTGCCTTGGTAATCAACGCAGCAAGCTTCTCCATACACAAGACAAATAAGTAGGGTGACAAAGGGTCTCCTTGTCGGATACCCCACTTCGGATGGAATAGGCGAAGCCGCTCACCATTCCAGACACGCAGGAAATCCCAATTGAGCCTATCATAAGCTTTCTCAAGGTCGATTTTAAGCAACATCGTCCCTTGTTTGCTTTTTGACTTTCTCATGTAGTGCATCAACTCCCGAACCACAATAATATTATCCGCAGTGCTACGCCCCAGAATGAAGCTAGACTGAGCGGACTTACTATGCATGTGGGACCGACTACGAATTTTTTCCTCCTCTGTTTCTGATGGTCTGTTCCTACCTTATTTTGTAAAATTTTATTCACGTATTTATATAGTCTCGTATAAATGTGTGAAAAAGGTTTAATAAAATAAGTTAAGAACTGATTAACTGAAATTGAGGATCTGTTTTTGTCTCAATCCAATTTTTGAGTTTCAATTGTTGGAAAGTTGAGATTTAATGGGTATATTTCATAAATCTTTTGAATTTTTAATAAATTATATTTTCAAAATTTATATTCTTTATTTATCTCTTTATATTTTTATTTAAATTTTTTTTTAAATTATTATTGTTAAAAATAAATTACTATTTTAATCTTTAAAAATTCTTAATTTATTTAATCTTGCCAATAAATTATATTTGTCAAAATTTAAGTTCTTTATTTATCTCCTCATATTTAATTGAAAAATTTTAAATTATTATTTTTAAAGCTAATTATTATTTTTATCATGAATTTGTTTATTAAATTTAATTATTAATTAGTATATATAAGTAATTTTGTTTTAGATAATTTAAGAATATGTTAAAAATAGTATTTAAACTATAAAAAGATATTGAAAAAAGTTAGAATTTTTTCTATTAACTTTTTTTAAATATACTTAAACTTGGATGAGTCATTAAATAAATGATAATATTGAATAAAATTTTTATTTTTATTATTATTTAAAAATTTATGTGAGATTTAATCTTAGTCTAAATTATTAGATTTATTATATATTAATATGCATTACTTATTTTTATAATTTTTATTTTTTATTTATTACATTATTTTTATATCGATTTAATATCGATCAAACTTTTAAAACTTAAACTATTGGTCAAATTTTTAAAACATTAATTAAAGCAAACTGAAACAGGAAGATGTGGGAACGGATGAGCGTGCAAGTCACGTGCATAAAAAGAAAAGAAACAAAAATTATAGAAGCTAAAAAACCTTGGGCCTCCTACCCATATTTTTACACGTAAACGATAAAGAAAAAACAAACTTAATTTCCCGCCAAAAGCGCCGCCACTGCCCAACCGATATCTCCGCCCACAGCACCACATGCCCAACTGTTTCCCGACAACCCCTCTCCTCTTCCCACGTCATCGTTTCACTTGCAACGGCCACCATACCTGGCAGCGCCACCACTTTCAAATATCAAAATAGAAAATTTTCAAAAAGAATATGTTTAGTGTTTCCCAAATGAAAAGTCCTATAACTTGTAAATTCCACGTGGCATCATCCAAGTGGGCAAAACTGTTTCAGTCCTTGTGGACTTCCCTCATAACCCCCATGCTATGGCCTTAATATATACACACACACCCCAATCTCCATTTTTCTCTTCCTTCCATCACCACCATCATCATCCTCAATTTAAGGTCCCAAAATTTGCTATCTTTTACCAGAGTTTCCAAATTTTTACCTTGTTCAGACTTGCCCATGTTGATGTTTCCTGTTTCTTGTGTGATCTTACGGCCTCTTTCTTAAAGAAACACCAATCTTGTGTGTTTTTTTCCAAACACAGAGTACCAGAAACATCACCAATATGAGTCCCACGCATTTTCATGACAGCCATGCAAACACCAACGGTGGCCTTAGCACACCTACACTGAAGGTGAACAAAGGCTCGTACATGATCAATAAGAAATCATCGTCATCCCCATCCTCCTCCCTGACGTCGTCGTCTTCCTCCTCCGTCACCTCTTCCCTTGGCGTCACTGGCTCCAGCAAGACGTTGCAACGTCACCCCGTGATCATATACACACATTCTCCAAAGATCATCCACACACACCCTAAAGATTTTATGGCACTGGTGCAGAAGCTGACAGGGTTTTCTCGGTCCGACGACGATGAATCTGTGACGGAAAGGGGGAAACTAGAAAAGGGTAATGACGAGGAAATCAATAAGAAGGGGAGGATTGCCAGGAATGATGATAATGAGTCATCGTCGGTGATCACCGATGAGAATAGTGGGAGCATAGGCGACGGACAAGTGAATTCTTGCTTCGTTCCTCCAATTTTTGAGCCCCCTAATCGTTATATGACTAATATCCCCGCGTTTACACCAACTTCAGCTGGTTTTTTCTGCCCCCACCAGCCATTTTACAACTATACCGATCCCCTGTTTTTCAGTTCTGCACCTAATATCAGAGCCTCCATTTCATCATCTTCTACCGTGGAGGGAATGAATGAGTAATCCTTCTCCAATTTTTTTCTAAGCATGGTTTTTGGTACATTTTCCTTTTTGGAGTGTCCAATAGGTGTGCCCGTAGCTATTCTTTGATCTCTTTCTGTTTTCAGAAATAGATCTCCACCAATAAAATTGTGTTCATTCGTGTGGTTAATTAGAGTCTTATAAAGGGCAAAAAAAAAAAAGGATAGAAAGGGAGGAAAAGAGAGAGAAAAATGGAAAGCCAAAAGGTAAGGAAGGTTGTTTTTGATATCTTGCGCTCTTCTTGGTTGAGATTGAGTACGAATTTGGATTGAATTGTGATATCCTAGAGAAGACAACAGTTTATGTTCTGCTCCAGAAGGCAATAATGTTTCTTTTGCTTACATATAAACTAGCAAATTTTCTATTACATGCTCTGCGTTTCGCTATGTTTGCTAATCTTCAATCCTGCACAAAATAGAAAAAAAAAAAAGAAATGGAAATGCCAGGATGCGTCTTGTCATTTTATGAAGGGCACACTGAATTTCTGATGTTGGTGAGAAAATTGACGCAGTTACTTCTTTTTCACTTCCTTTTGTCTTTGGAGGATTACAGGAGCCGCAGGAATGCTATACCACCAATCTCTTAATCTCCTTGCCCCTCTCTCTGCACTTCCTCTCCTTAGAGGCGAATATCTCGTAAATGTCTCCAAGAAAGTGAGCAGTATTATATTCTTGATAGGTATGAAAGCCAGGACCAAAGCCATGAATGTAAGGGTAATCGCCAATTTCTCAGTTGCCTGGTCATCTCAAAGTCAAATAACATCAGGCATTTCATTGATTTACTATTTAATTAGAGCATAGGCGGATAGTCAACATGCGTTTGATGTACTATGTCTACTAAGAAGAAATATTACATGTATGTACATTCACACACACACACACACATATGTACAAGTGTTCAAGGAAAAAGACAGAACGAAACCTGAGGAAAAATGGACAGCAACAAGGCACGTAACTTGAGTAGGAAAATATTTCCGTCCTTTATGAGCTGTTCAACTTGGGATATTGCATTTTGCACAGCCAAAAGTCGCTCCATTGTGTTCATGAGTGGGGGTGCCGTCACCTTAAGTGCATCAATAGGTCTTCCTTGGTTACGCCATCGAGTAATCATCATACAGATTGCCAAAAATAGGACAGCTATTCCAAAAGCATAACCCAGCCATCCCCTAAAAAGCACATCCCATAAGTCCTTGGAATGGAAAATTATCAGTTTATCTATCTATCTATCTATCTATCTATCTATATATATAAACAGAAAGGATTTCATTTGAGGACTTTCATCTCTTAATTCAAGCATTAGAATATGATTTAAATATGTATTTGCTATTTTCTGCATCAGGCGACCACCAATCCTTATAATATGAGATACGAGTCTCACCTCCAAATTACATAACCGAAAACCAAACAGAACAACAAAGACTTCCTAGAATCATTCCAATATACTAAGGAGAGAAGTAACTTCACAGCCTCCAAAACTGGGAAAAGCAATCCCTGTAGAAACAGCAGACAGTTAGGAACATACCGGGGGTTATGTACTACAAAGCACAGTTAGCAATACGAATGATTTGTCTACACTGGATTTGAGGATAACTTTTACATTCCAGCTATACTACACTGGATTTGTCTACGTTATAGGAAAAAACAAGTGCTACTGTAACTGCGGATGAAAACTTCATTTTTCAAGCAAATATGCAGCTTAATACAATTCAAGCAACCAAGCAAATAAGAGGGACAGGGGGTTGAGGGGTCATTTACATACAAAATGTTTCCTATGCTTAATAGAGAAATGTCCAATGTTTGTTTGTTTTCTTTGTTTGGATACTAGAGGTAAAATGAAAAGAAAGTCCAATGAAACTTTTCCTCCCAGTCCACGAACTTTTAGATCCCAAATAATAGGAACGAGATAGAAAGAGAAAGCAAAACATGGAATGCTGACTTAACCTCACATCCTCATCCTTTCTTGACTCTAAAGAACACAACTATAACTTAACATGTATGAGAATTTTTACTCCTACCTTTTTTTCATTCCACCAAATTGTATAACATACCCAACATTAAAAATGAGAACAACAATCTCTTAGCACACTCTCTCTTTTCACCTTAGTCCTTCAACTATTTCCTCCCTAAATTTAACCCCAACAAAGTGCTGTAATTACTAGCATTACCTTCATTACAGCTACATTGGTGTCAACACCATCTATTTTCACTCTATCTACTGTCTCTCGCGCAAGAACCACCTTCTTGTAATCATTTCTAGATTCTTTAACTGCTTTTTCCAGCACGCTAATTTCTCCCACAGCTATCTCACCCACTGCAAAACTGGTCCCGTATGGAGCACTCAAACTCGTTCCAAACACAACTCCAAAATTAGAGACCATGGTCAAGGCTGACACGGAATACATTCCATTCACAGCAGTATAGTTGTTAGTACTGTCTAATTCCCTCGTACAGGACATGTTTGCAAGCGTTTCTAGTATCAAATCTCCACCAGGAAGTTGATCACATTGATTAAACATGAGAAGAGTTTCATAGCAAGCAGAATTCGTTGAGCTAATGTCTTGAATGGCTTGTAGCCGCAAAATGCCAAGTACAGCCTTTCGAAGAGCTTCATCCCGTGCAACTCCAGTGATGTGAAATTTATTTACGTATCTGTGGGCATATAAAACTTCCCGGATAATCGCTAACCAGTAATCACGACGTGCATGCCCTTTAAGCTGAGGGAACTCCATTACAACTGGTTCTGATCTATGAAATAAATCTAAAAGGTTAAAAACTATTAAAGTTCTAAGATGCACCTTTCAGTTGTTCAGAATTTTACAGAATTGAGATCAAACTTCTAATATATATCCTATATAAATATATATAGTTCATAGTGCATATACAGGAAATGTGAGTCATGCCTTACAAGGAAATAGATTTATAGTACACCGCCTTGTCAAAAAGTCGAGTTCCCCATGGTCCAGTTAGTTCAGGCTTGACAACCTGCTTTAATTCATCCGACAAGTCATACATTTTAGGCTTGTCAAACGATACAACACGGAGAGCTTCAAAGTATAGTGCATGATCTGTGAGAGTCAGACGACCTGAGAGTATAATTTTATGTTAGAAAACCTTGTTATATTGGAAAATTCTGCAAATTGAAATTAACAAGATTTTGTACTAAAAACTCTTCTGGATCTATTTCTTTGCATTAGTACTTCAGAGTGAAAACAATACTTGGAAAAGTTGACGCAAACTGAATAAATTTTACTTAATTTACCTGGCCAAGTAGATATTCCTACATGTTCAAGAACTGGCTGAGTGGTGACCTTTCCATCCACTTCTAGAATCTTTTCTCTTCTAGAAGACCGAATTGCAGAAAGAAGTGATGAGTCTGATTGGGTTGTCATCCTTCTTATTGCGCTGTAAAGAAGCATATTCAAAACAAAAACAATAATTTCTCTAGATACATACTGAGCGTAAATAAAAGATGTGCAGGGAAGTAAGTGATAACCAGCAAACAGAGAACATTAGAACAAGAAGATAATATTAGGCCCTCAGCTTCACAAGACATATCTAAGAAAACAAATAATTGTTATGAGCCTGCAAATAGGATCTCATCACAGGTTGGTTAGTGGGATAGTCCTCTTGATTTTCCTTACTTTTTCCGTTCTTCGAGATACCTATTCTGAAAGCTTTAACGGTGATTTGTAAGAGATCACTAACTCCCCTCTATATGTTCCTTGGCTAAAAATATTGATGATCTATATTGAATATGGTCCGCCCCTACAAAAGGGTAAGAATCCTTATTTAAGAAAACTACCCAGAAAAAGAGTTATTTGTAAATAGGAAATACTTTCTAATTAATAGAAAAACATTAAAATAGAAATCCTGAAGTTTAGCTAAGATATAGGAAAGTTGAAATCGTTTGACTATTAGCTCCCCATACTAGTACTATTTGTGGTTGTATTTCTTTCAAATAAATGCATCCACAAAATTACTCCTCTCCTCGACTAAAAGCTTGTCCTCAAGCTTGAATTCAGGAAAAGACTTTCGAAACTCGATCAAGTAAACCTACATAGCTTCATCCAATAATAAGCTTCCCCATTCTACCAGAACTTAAACAACACCCCGATTAACTCGAGAACAAATAATTGGATTGAGGTTTGGGAATAATTTTGCCATCCTTCAAAGGTGGAAAGGAAGGAACACTAGTAGGAGGAAAACCTAAACACCATAATGAAAGGTGGGAAACATCATGAATCTTACTATGCTCTGGAAGTTCCAACTTATAGGCAAACTTGCCAATTTGCTGCAAAACTTTGAATGGGCCATAAAACTTAGGAGTTAGTTTATGAAGAACACTTTTCCCAAAAGACCGTTGTTGATAAGGTTGCAGTTTCAACCAAACAAATTGCCCAAGTTGAAACGATAATTCTCAATGATGGTGGTCATAGGCTTGTTTCATTTGGAGTTAAGCTGCTGTAAAGAACGATGTATTTAAGCCAAAACAAAATCTCTCTTTTGCAAGGAACGATCAATCTCCTCCAAACAGCTAGAACTAGGTTCATAGGACTTGAGGAGGATTGCAACCATAAATAACCTAAAAGGATGTCACACCAAACGAAGAATTATAGGCAGTGTTATAACAATACCAGCCCGAGGAAGCTAATCAACCCATTTTCTTAGTTTATCCCCGATAAAGTAACAGAGATATGTCTCAATAGTGCGGTTCACTACTTTAGTTTGACCATCTAATTGAGGATGATAAGTAGAGTAAAAGGCTAAAGTGGTACCACTTAATCAAAACAATTCTTTCCAAAATGTATTAATAAGATTAGGTCCCTATCACTGACAATAGTTTCCAATAACCCATACAAACAAAAAATTTGAGTGAAGAAGACATAAGCAACAAAAGTAGCCTGTACAGGTGAGAGAGAGGGGCGAAATGAGTGTACTTAGAGAAGCAATCCATCGCTACAAAAAGGACCGATTTTCCTCCAACCTCAGGTAGCTCATTTATAAAATCCATGGAAATATCAACTCATATCTGTGTTGGAATTGAAAGGGGCTATAAGAGACCGGTCAGATGTAGATTGTCCCATTTGTTTTGTTGACAAATAGAGTAGCTTTGGATAAATTCCCTAATAGAGGCTTTGATTCCTTACAAGTGGAAATCATCTTGGATGTGATAGAGTGTCCTCTAAATACCTTCATATGTGGAGTTGTGAATAGTAGAGATCATGGAGGGAATCAAAGAGGAACCAGTCAGAAGATATACCCAACCCTTAAACATCACTAGTCCATTTATGAAATCTAATTAGAGTTTGCATTCTTGACTGAATTTTTTAACCAAATGCTTGCAACTCTATTGATTTGGTTACCTCTTACCTATCGTTATCTAACAAGGCGGCTCGTAGACTTGAAATACCACAAAGGAGCATAGTGTCCTCAGCACGCCTAAACAATGCATTTGCTGCATGATTCAAAGATCCAGCCTTGTAATTCACCCAAAAATCAAACCCTAGTAGCTTACTAACCTAATGTTGTTGGGGAAAAGTAACAAGCCGCTACTCCAACAAGTGTTTTAGGATCTAATGATCAGTTTTTATAACAAATAATAGTTTTGATAACAAATGCTCTTCCCCACAAGTATGGTCTTCTCTAGGTAACTTGAACAATTCTTGTTCATAGGCCGGCAATTTCAAATGTCGATCAGTTAGTTTTCGAATATAGAAAACAATTGGGTATCCTTGTTTTTGTAAAATAACACTAATCTCCATTCCAGATGCATCACAATCTACTTTAAACTCAAGATCAAAGTTCGGTAATTGTAAGACTAGAGTAGTGGAGAGGAGGCATTCTTCAAGTTATCCAAAGTCATTTTGGCTTCATTGTCCCAATAAAAGGCATTCTTCCTCAGTAAATTGGTTAATGGAGCAACCATCGTGCCATAATTGTTTCTGTTCAACTTTGCGGTAATACCCTATCAAATCGAGGAGGTCGTGTAGCGCCATGGCTAATTTAAGAGTGGACCTTTCCTTGATTGTTTGACTTTTGGAGTTGTCCACTGATACTCCCTTATCATTAATGCCCAAGTATGTGAGCTAATCCTCTCCAAAGAAGCACTCAGACCGTTTGAAGAAGAGCTTGTCTTGGCATTGTGCTCAAAGACAATCCTCAGATGATGCATTTATTCTACCCAAGTTTTACTATAAACCAAAATGTCATTAAAGAATACTAAAATGAATTTGCAAAGATGGAACTAAAATACCTCATTCATTAAAAATTGAAATGTGGAAAGTGCATTTGTGAGACCAAATGGCATGACTAAAAATTCAAAGTGGACATGATGGGTTCAGAAGGCAATCTTCTCAACATCTTCGAAAGTCATTCTAACCTAAAAGTATCCCGACCTTAAACCTAATTTTATGAAATATTGGGCACCATGAAGTTCATCCAACAACTAGTCCCCAATTGGGATAGGAAATTTATCCTAGACAGTCCAACCATTAAGCACCTAGCAGAAAATGCCTTAAAAACTTCAAGCTTATTGCATGGATTAATCTGCAGCATGTCTTCCCAAATGATTCTTTCGACACTTGATAGTTGTTCATATAACAAGGAACAATAACTTGCTACCAAGCTTCAATGAAAGACATAAGGACATTCAAAAGAAGTCAATTAAAATTTACATAACAAGAGACAAGAAACCAATTTTAATTTAGGCAAACAATAATTCAGATAATAACAAAAGTCACCTTTCTAATCCACCTAGGTACTTGTCATATATGGAGAATTGAAGCCTGCCGGTGGACTTAGTAAGCACCTCAAAAAGATTTTCACTGATAACCACATTAGCAATGACTGGAACTGCTGGAGCTATTCGAGAGAATGCTTCAATCCCAACAGTCAATTCATCATCTACCTATAAAGATAAGAAAAGTTACAATAACCTTCACACAATGAAAGATGTGCAAAGAAGTGCACAGACATTTGAATTCAACAGCGCCCACTTTCAAAGAGTGGTAAAACAAATTTTTACTATAAACTTGTCTGGGCGCCTCTCTTTCTCTCCATCTCTCAGGAATGCACATACACATGTGCCACAAAAGCAAGGTGAGTTAATGATATGGTTTTTATAATTGAGAAACTAACACTACCCAATATAACTAGCATTGAAAGTGCTAACAAACTTGAAAAACCTAGAAGATAATTACAAGAGATATATTGAGTGAGTTTCAAAATGATGAATTTCTAAAATATGAATAACTAGGCTATGACGATACAACTATTTGCTAGTAGTTTTGAGCCTGAACCATCAAACAGTTAAAGAGGGCCTTTTAAGGTTGGCATATATATAAACAAATAGAATATATTGCAGCTGTTCTTTATGTATAAGAACTGTGTGTATATTCCAATCCTCATCTTTCTACTTAGCCATATTACAATATGTTTATGCAAAGATGCATATCCATGAAACATGAACATACACTAGGATTAGATGAAATATAAATGTACATAAAGATACTGCTTTGAAATATGTAATTTGCATCGAAGAACAGTTTTCAACAAATGTCAAGATGGACGAAGTTTTAGCATGTCATTCAACGATGTAACAATGAACAAGATACAATAACCAAATGAGTGAACTTGCATTTAGCGAAGATGCATATCCCTAAAACACGTACATACACTGGGCTTGGATGCGATATAACTGTGCATAAAGATATTCTTTGAAATATGTAATGTGCATCAAAGAAAAATTTTCAACAAATGTCAAGATGGATGAAGTTTTAGCATCTCATTCAACAATGTAACAATGAACAAGTTAATCAAGATAACCAAATAAGTGAACTTGCATTCAGTAAAGGTTGGCTAGCTGCTGCTGGGGTTTCCCAAGCCAACATCATATCATATGTCAAGCGTCGAAACTTCTTGTCTGTGAGATGACACATTTGTTGAACACAGAGGGCAAGCGCTTTGAAGCAGCAATATTCTAGAAAGTTCCTTGCATACCGAGATTGATGCTTAATGGAGTCAAAAGCCTCTTCATTGAAGCTTTTTTGAAGCTCACATGTAGGAATATCAAGGATTCTGCACATTTTTCCTTATAGTGCATAAGGAGACAAAAATTGGGGAAATAGAAGGAGTTCACATGCTTATCGATGATGTTGTCAAATCCTATGGAAGAGGGAGAAAATGGCAGATAAATGCGCTAAAAAGTTCTCAGAAAAGCCTAAATCGTAAATTAAAATAAAAATTCTAGCTACATCAATGACAAATACAACAAAGGAACACATAAGATAAGTAGTGGAACTTACTTTGAGCATCTACGAACAACCATATTAGCAAATGGAGAAAGCTCGGATATCCAACTCTTGCTAGTAGATGAAGACATTCTCATCTCCTCAAATTCTTTGCCAAAGTAACTTCTCTTGCTAAGTAACCACTTAAACGATCCTTCTCTTACTAGTTTCTCGAGCATATTTCTAGTCGTGCTAGCGGTAGCCATCTCTATTGTCAACTATCTACAAATTTCAAAGTGAAGCCAATTAAAATCCTTTCATTCAAAATGATAATACCGGCAAGCATATCCAACTTGGCAAATTCCTAAAGGAGAAACTACTTAAGTAGTTCAGAATTCAAGAGGCATACGCTTAATTAAAATTCTATCGCTATCCCCTCATAGCTCAATCACGCAACAAGCAATCCGAATGTCAGAAACTTCTCAAAGAAAAACCAAGCCCAAAATTTCCAAAACCCGACAACAATTCACCCAGAAAACATCTCCATAAACTTAAATAATCACAAAACCAAGCATCAGACTCAAATGGGAAGTAAATCGCAAGGTTTGAATTTTTTTATCAACCCAAAAGAATTTTAGTAAGTCACAAACATAAGCAAAGAATGAAATAAGCTGTCAGTTTAAAAAGCGCACCTGAGACGAATCTTACGGGATCATTTTATAAGAAACCAACTGATATTACACCACAACACCCCCAAAAAACCAAGGCAACAGAGAAGATGACAACCCCAAAAGAAACTTGTGGGAGGTGCCCTTTCACGATTCTGTCTTCGAATGGGGTTCACAGAAACAGAAAAGGGTTCAAGAAAATGCTTATTAATTGGAGAGACACAGAGAAAGAAAGATACGGGGACGCTATCAAGGAACCATGTGACTGTGACCGAGTGAGGAAGCACCGTCAGGTAGGCGTGGGGAGGGAGATAATCCAAGGAAGCGGAGCCAGGCTATGCTCGATTACGTGGTATGTTTCCATTTGCTAAGACAATAAAATAGTCGTCCACACTTTCTTTTGTGTTCCATGCTTAATCTACTTGATTTATAGAAATTAAATAAGGATTAATCTACTTTTTCTTTAGAAATTAAATAAGGATTTAATTAATAAGAGAAGTGTAGACCAATATTATGAATATCAGACCGACATTGGTACGAGATTGGATTTTGGTACGAGTACTAGTATCAGTTAATGACTCTGTTTGATAATCAGCTGATTGCATTAGCTGTTAGCTGATAGCTAATTATATCAGCTGATTTGACCAGTGGATTGCATTAGCTGTTTGTTAAAGATGTTTGGTAAAATTAGTTGTTTAATATTAGTTGTTTATGTGTAAAATGACTTATGAGGACATGACTTAAAAAAATTATAAAGGTATAAATATTATATATCTTAATATTTCGTTGAATATTCTTATAAGAATTTAGATTTTAGAGAGGCTATGTTCACCTATACTGTTTCATCATCTATGAGAAATTTATGCAACTCTTTCTATTTGCTTTTCGTTTAAGGTCAACATTTTATTTCTAACCTATAACTACATAAAACAATTATAAGAATAAATATTGTTCCTAAATGTAGGTATTTAGGAACTTCAACTAGGTTGTCCTATTTATTAGAAATTGTTGTATATTAAAACTAACAAAAATATGACACGTGCAATATTTAATTACAACTTAATCAAGAATACAATTTAAACATTAAAATATTACGCAATTACGCAAATGGAAGAATTGAAGGCTTGTTGGCATCACAAATAAGTGGAAGAACAAAAGTGAA
>JAOQMQ010000006.1:18044253-18054594 GCA_027563845.1 Erythroxylum subrotundum
CATTTGATTGTGTATTCTGATATATGTTGGATTTTGAAGATGTTTTGAACTGAAGGGATTGTTCCTTCTTTGATGCTCAGTTCTGTTAACTATGCAACTGTTCTGAAATTTAAATATCTGCTTGTGCTAGAACTTGATTCAGTATGATTAATTGTCAAATTATGCATAGTTTAGTTATTACTCACTAAGCTATATGCTTAGCACGGTTGATTTGCCCCGTGTAGGTTTTGAGCGATGTTTCCAAAGACTGGGATAAGACAACTGCAATGGCCAATGGAGTCTGAGTGTTGTTTTCAAAATAATGTATTTTTTTGGTTGACTTTTGGGCTTGTATCTGATATGTATATGTGAACTTGTTTGTAAGTTTGTATCAACGATACTTCAGTTTGGTTTGGATTTTTCAGCGAGTTTGTGCTATGTACTCTGTAATATAATGTATGTTTACTTGAATTGTTACTCGAAATATACCAAAATTACCAAATCACATTTAATACACTCCAATTTAATTTTTTTCAAAAAAATAAAATCCATAATTCCCATTATAGATCAATTTTACCCAAAAAATGTCATGAATACATGTATAATCATTTTAATGTCCAAAAATGAACATGCCATAATTAGCTTAAGCATGATATGCATTTTGCTAATTTCTCAATAATTTCTCATAATTCACAATTCTAGCCTTAACATGGGTAATGGGATGTTACAAGGCTGAAGAAACTACTTGCTCAAGAATTTGAAATTAAGGACCTAGGAAAATTGCAATATTTCTTGGGAGTTGAAGTCGCTAGATCAAGAAGAGGAATCTTTATCACCCAGAGAAAATATGTCCTAGACTTATTAGAAGAAACAGGTATGATAGGTTGTAAACTAGCTGAATCTCCTATCGAAAGCAATCACAAACTACAAGCAGAAACAGGTACATTAGTGGACATGAGAAGATATCAGAGGTTACTTGGGAGACTCATTTATCTTTCTCACACTAGGCCAGATATAACATTTGCAGTTAGTTTGGTAAGTAAGTACATGCATGATCCATGAGAACCATACTTATAAGCTATATTTCGCATTTTGCGCTATCCAAAGTCTACTACAGGAAAAGGCCTTATGTTCACTAACAATGATCATCTTAAGATAGAAGCATTTACAGATGTTGATTGGGCTGGATCACTGAATGATAGGAGGTCAACCATTGGTTATTGTACGCTCATAGGAGGAAATCTAGTCACTTGGAGAAGCAAGAAACAGAATGTAGTTGCTAGATCTAGTGCAAAGGTCGAATATAAAGCTATGGCTCAAGGTGTGTGCGAACTATTGTGGGTAAAAAAGCTAATGAATGAATTACAACTGACGGATGAAGGAAGTTCATCTCTCTATTTTGATAACAAAGCTGCCATTAGTATAGCTCACAATCCTGTTTAGCATGATAGAACAAAACACATAGAAATTGACCGACACTTCGTGAAGGAGAACTTGTGAATGGCTCTCTGCAATTATTCCATATGGGGTCAAATGAACAACTCGCAGATGTCTTCACCAAAGGACTCTACAATAAACAGTTTCATAACCTCGTTCGTAAGTTGGGCATGTGCGATATCTATGCACCAACTTGAGGGGGAATGTTGACCAAAGATTATTAGCATTGATATTGTTATAATTACACCTATAATCTCTCCTATAATTGAGAGATTCATAGAGTTAATAGCTAGATTACTTCCTAAATAGTCCTAGGAATTTTGTATATAAACCCTTGCTCCTATGTACTCAAATACAAGAAATACAAATTATCTTCAACATTCAACAGGGATATCCAAAAGTTTGGATATAATATCACAGACTATATTGAACAAATATTTTGTTTAATTGAACACCTATAAGAGAATGGTTCTTAAGATAAGTAGTGAGAATAAGATAAAATATGGAAGGTTGAATTCTAATAATAATACTTCTAATTGGAACTATTGCATTTGTTCACCCATTTGATGTATAATGGAAATGTTATAAGACATTGAAACATTCACTTTTATAATGAATTAAATGAGTTTGTTGTAAAGCTGATTGTGAATTTATCATGTCTACAAGAAAGTTAGTAGAAGTATATTTTCCTCTTTAGTAGGAGTATGCAGAGACATATTTCTCATAAAGAGAACAATAATTTATATTTTCAATAGTTAAAAATATAATTGTCCAATCACAGTTCGTATTAGATATGAAAAGGTAACAACTTAATTTTGGTAATTAGATCTATAGAGATAGATACATAAGTTGTTTACCTATTTTAGTCTAAGTACATAGATAATGTACCAAAAAAGCTTAGTACTTGACATATCTGATACTTATGAAATGTTAAAGATAATAATTATTATATGTATAAGTTGATATTTGAGTTCAAAGTTATATGGATATTAACTTTTGAAGTAAATCCTTATTAAGTTTTATTTTACTTAAAAAAATGTTATTTTGAGACTAGAAAGGTTCCAATATAATATTAATTACTAATTAATCTCAAATACATTTTTCATTTTGTGGGAATGAATATTTGGATGATGAGTTCTTTAATGAATTTGATATAGTTCCTACTATTCTTCAAGTTAGTAAAGTATTGTTGAACGTGAGATCCATTAGGCATACAAAAGGAGTTAACATCTCATCAAAGATCCAAATATGTATTTATGCAGCTTCTCTTAATTACAATGATAGTTGAGATAAAAAACTGAAAGATTTAAACAAGTACTAACTATAGAAAATCTTGTAGAATTCTTTCACCATATTTCCATAAGTAGTAAGATTATCATATGGTGATATGATATAAGATACTTAAACAATTGGCTTAACACCAATGGGAGATTATGGGTTTATGCCCTACAACTAATTAGTTGGTTGTAGTTTAGTAATATAATTATTTAAAGGAATTCTTTATCTTATATATATTTATATTTATATTGCAAATGAAATTATGATGAGATTATAATTGTGAGATTTATATTACATTTATGAATTATCCCTAAATTGATCCTAGTTATCGTTTTATTAAGATTAGATATTAAAAGAGTGTAAAAAGACTAATACACATTCTGTTTCTTCCTTATGAAAGAAATAGTTGATCTCATAGTTAGTATAGAGATACTTAAACAAATGTGTATTTGTTTGGTTCAGAGCAAGTTTACAGAAAAATTACTTGTATGTCTACGAAATTCTCATCGTGATAATTGTAAAAGTAATTCTTTGATTTGAGATCCCAAAATATCTCGTATAGGGATTTCTATATTTTGATAATACTTGTGACTTATTCTAGTCAATGGTATCTCAGTCGATAGTCATTAGATATATTATGAACTATATGGAAGTAGTTGAATGATCATTATAAGATTCTCCACCCTAAAGTAATTAGGGAGAATGTTTTGTTTTTCTCGATTAGTATTGATTCAAAAAATTCTTGACTAAGATAAAAGGATACTTTCAAAATAGTTTTCAAAAGTCAATAATAGAATCAAATATTAATGGTAGAGAGCTAATATGATTAGACTCCAATATAGTAGACATTAATTGCATAATCAATATTTAATCAGAACATTGTATGAGAAAAGTATTGAATTATACAACAAAATTATGCATGAAAAAGTTAGTCAAAATTACTTTGACATTCTTAAATATTCGGGTGGTCTTGCTAAATGTCAATCTTGATATATGTATATAAATTATTTAATTAAATAATTAAAGATAACTTAAAAGATTTTAATTTATCTAATCTTAAATATGATTTAGTGTTATAATTTATATCCATTACTAACATAATTAGGAACATAATGGGTCATACATAAAGAAAGATAAAAGAGAGAAAATGTGTTTTAATCAAGTTGAACTTGATTATAAAGTTTGAGAAACTTTATGATTAAATATAAGATATTTAATAAATAAGAACCAATATGAGATATTGGATCTTATTTGGACCTAATTGGTATTTGATTCGAATTAATTGTTATTATAATTAAATTGTAATTGAAAGGTTTATTTCAATTAAATTAATAAAATATCTAAAACGTATTATAAAGGTTTAGGATCCAAGGGAGCTAGAATTTTTTGTCTAACCCTCTCTACAACAGTTATAGAGTTCTCTTAACATATATTATGGATGTCGTTAGAGATTGGACTCTTGTATGACTATGGTGGTTGAGATAAGTCGATTTAAAAAATGGTCTGAGGAAAGCGACAAGAAAACGGATCAAACTTCAAAATAAGGTATGAATTATGATTCATACTTTGTTAATCATGTTATAAAATTTGAAGTGATCTTGACTATCAAAAACTCAAACAAACTACACATAGAATCGGACCACGTCCCAATTTCCTAAAAGGTTTGGAATCATAATCTAATCCACTTCATTTTCTTTATCCTTTGGATCTCTATTAAAGACATATTAGGTACCAAAGATGTCCTCAAAATACCCTATGTGGATTCTACTTATGTCCTCTATCAAGTTGGTAATGAAGATATGAACCCCCTTGTCTTCAACTACAAGTTCTCTGTTACACTTTTGAATCACATACTTACCCTCTGTAATCTTTAATGTAATTTCTTACTATAGGAAAACACCATCTCTTAGGTTGTTAAACTCACATAGCATATAAAAGGAAATATCAACCTGTTTAAGCTAGCTTTTAGAGCATTACAAGAATAATAGGTAACAAAAATTACCGACGAAAAATAAAGATATTCCATTGGGTAACAAATTTGGTGATGGAAATTACCGACAGAAAGAGTTGTTGGATAAATCGCCATAGGTAAAATTTAGTGACAAATAAAATGAAACCGTCGCAAATTTAGCAACAAAAATTTGTATATTTGTTGGTAAATTCAGCGACGGAATTTTGCATTATTATCACTAAATTAAGGTAAATTTACCGAAAAATTTAGGATATTCTGTCGCTAATTTGCCGAAGGAATTACAATATTCCGTCGATGAATTTAGCAATGATAAGTTCTAGATCCGTCGCTAAATTTACTGACGAATATAAAACATTTCGTCTCTAAACTTACCGATGGAAAATATTACCCGTCGTTAAATATTTACTGACAAAATAGATTATTCCATCGTAAACTTAGCGATGGAGTTATATATCCATAAGTAACTTAGCATCAGAATGATATATTCCGTTGGTAACTATAATCCATCGCTAATTAACGACAGAATATTATATTTCTGTCAGAGAAATTTAATTATGTTAAATTTCAATTGCCATTTCTTACTTCCTACCCAAGTTTTCTGTTGATAATATTATGATTTTTTGTACATTTAATTTCTGTAAATAATATATAACATTGATTGATAAATTTAAAGTAAACATTATCCTGAATGGTATAATAAAAAAATTATATTGTAAACGAATAAGTATCTTGAAATTATTGTCAATTAAGAATTTATACAAAAACTAAGAGTAGTAGACTATCATTACATTCACTTATCCACAAGCTATAGAGGTGGTGAAGGTAGATGCTCTGACTGATGCAATGAGGTCCTGTCCCTATCCTTCAACTTATCCACCTTATTATGTAGCTGAGTTATGCACTCCATTAGCCACTCTAATGTGCTCTCAAGTTGGAGGACTCTCTCATTTGATGCAGACTACCTACTAGATTCAGCTGTAGTGGATGTGGAAGATTGCGAATAACAAATGTTCGCAAATGAACCTAAGCAAAAAATCCTTTCACGATAGTCCCTACCACCTGCTGCATGAAGATACGCTTGACTCTCAACAACAAATTCAGAGTTCTGAGACTGTTGTTCAATGTTTTCTTGTATTTGATCCTATCATTATAATTGTTTATGTTAATAAGTGATACTTTTTAAGAATTAATATTAAAGTACAGATTTTACATATAAGAACTTGTCTGTATCGAGTGTTGACAAAGGTTACACCATCATGCTTCTTAGTATAAGTGTGCAAAAAGAGTTGGGATGGTGTAAGCTTCCTGCCCATAGACTTTTTTTGCATCAGAATAAATTGTTATAAGTGAACTACAATTTACAAAAATTTTGGCAGAATTTTCTTTATTTTTTTATGATATTTACCCCCTGTTAGACAAAAATATCTAAGTCAACAACACAACCATTAATGGCACTAGACATTTATAACATTATTATTCTCCATAATGCATATATATATATATATATTTTCATTTTAAATTTCATACGTCAAATTAAATTGAAATCAAATTTTATACATCAAAGTAAAAAAATCAGGATATAAGTGTAAAATTTTGATACTTACAAGTTAAAGTGCATGCTCCTGGTGAGTTAAAGATCCTCAAGTGTGTACGGGTAGACTCTTTCTGTCTGGTCCTCCACGTTTGTTGACAAAATTGCACTCTAAAATGGATATTGCCTCGGATGATGCCCAATATTGCTACCAACAACTCTATATTTGTTCAGATGTATATGGTGGTCGTACACCATTCTTGTGCATCTAAGCAAGAAAGTCTCTATAATATGTACAAGCTCACCTCTCCCATACATTATAAATTACAACATCAAATTTTGGATCCCAAAAAAATTCTTTATGAAAAAGAAGAAAAACATACTATAAGTACTTATAAACGATAGTATTTATCTAATTAATGTATAAAATTAGAAAAAATAAAAAAGATTAAAGACTATATTTTGTGTACCTCAAACTCCTGATAATAAAAATCCTTTGTCGGCTGAGAGACATTCTTCCATATAAAACCCTCAAGATCTATCCTCTCCTTAAACTTGGATGAGATATTTCTTGAGCACATTCCAGATGGAACTAACATAATATATAAGTTATTTTAGATCATTTTCAAATTAAAACCTATAACTTCAGCATAAACATATGGTGTTATCATGTATTACAAAATTTTTAGAATTTTACTTACAAATCATTGACAATTGTAATTTATTATCTTCCATTAACTCCCTTAGCTCTAGGCTAGAAATCACCTCCTTCATCAGCAACGTTTACCACTGATATATTTGTTGGTGTATGGTTGCTGGATAGTGTAGGGTTGGTGGATGGTGTAGCAGGGCTGTTGTATGGTATAACAGTAGGTACAGAAGGTGATGCCTCATCTGGATGTGCGGTAGCATCTACAGAATATGATGTTTCACTTGGAAATATACTGGCTTCTCCTAATCGTAGGAACTTGAACCTTGGTCGCATAATATCCTGTTTTCTCTTTGGTGGAAATTTTAACTTGAAATTCACATTTTATTGAATTTTCCAGTGTATAATAGAATAATATAAATTCAATATATAACAGTTCACAAATTTCCTTTCGCAAGATCACATATGAACTTATTCTCTATTGGATTTTTTGAGGCCTACACAAAAAACAATTTATCATATTAAATAGTATAATGTCATCTAATCACTTTGATATGATAATTCAACCGTTTCAATTATTACAAGTGAAAACTTACATATTTTTTGAACCATCAAGGAAAATGTCTTTCAACTTCTTTATTAATATCATCCTGTGTTTTTTCGGGCATTAGCTTGTGTAACCATCCCTCGTATAATCTAAAAGCATTATTATGTATTTTATTTGTGAACAACACTAACTTTGAAAACTCAAATAATCAATTTCAAAATCAAATTAAACTTACTGCACAAAAGGTTGAACCTCTTGACAATTCAATAAAATGTAATCATGGGTAGCCTCTATTTCTTCTTCTGTTAACATTCTTCTCGTTGACTGTCCATATATTTGTCCAAGATATGTGAAAATGGATAAGTTACCATCATCATCACTTATTCCTCCCCCATCGTCATTACGAGGAGCTTTTCTTTCTCTTGTGTATACATGTAACTCAAAATAATGTGAACAAAATGTAATTGCTTCCTCCATTAAATAAGTATTACATATTGAACCTTCAACTCTAGCCTTGTTTTTGACATTTTTCTTCAAGTGACGCAAATACCTACATTACAAATAGGGTTATTACAATTATATGATTAAAACATGCTATAACTCTAATTTAAATATTAACTATAATTACCTCTTAAACGGATACATCCATTGATATTGAACTGGACCAATAAGTTTAACCTCATATGCTAAATGTAGTAAGTCAAAAAAAAATTTCCATGTGGTTTTGGTTCTTTTTCAAGATTTTCTATATTTTCCTGAAAGGTATAACCGACTGCATCATAAACCAATTGGATGTAAGGATTTTCAGTTGCACCCACATTATTTTTTTATAAATCTAGTCCCCCCTTCAAACCCATCCACATATGTTAACAAGTTTACTTCATTACCCCTTGAGGTGCTGTAAATTAATGGCTCCTTATGTCGTGTCCACTAAAAATAATTTAGAAAAAATTGTTTTCTTAAAAAATGGAGATTCATTTCATCGATCAGAAGAAAACAAATATGTTGCATTTTTTACATGGACATCTGATATTTGGGTCATCCATATATGCAGGTTGAGAATATGCATAATGAATAAAAGCTCCAACTCCCTTAACAAACTTAGGATTAATGAAACCATCGGGTGTTAACCTTCTATACATTCAAGGTCTATCAACATTACTCATTTCTACAAAACTGTTATTTAAAAAAGTTATTTCATAGTTAGTATCCTTCATTCCCCCTAAGTTTACAAAACATTTAATCTTTACTTTATAGAGCATCCCCTAAGTTTTTACAGGTCTTTGACCATTTCTCCTCTATATTATAACTAACCTATCCCACCATATGAGTTCAAGTATTTATGATTGAATTAATCACCTACAAGTTGATTTCCAAAGTTTGATTTTAAAAAACACTATGGTACGTGGCATTGTTTACACCTGTGAATCAAGAAAGCAAGTTCTTGTTGTAGCTCTTAGGCTCGTGGAATTTTTCACTGATAAGCCTTATGGGAACTGCATCACGGGTTTCCAACCTATATACCGTCCCAGGGGTTTATTATGCCTCAAATCATCCATAATTATACAAAATTATTCAATATGCAGTAAATACTTATGTAATTCATACATCTAGCCATCAATCATTCTAACAATATTCCAAACAACAACGTATAAAACCAAGATAACTATGTTTTCATTAATCACCTACAAGTTGATTTCCAAAGTTTGATTTTAAACAAGCACTATGGTATATGGCATTGTTATAACATATGAATCGAGAAAGCAAGTTCTCGCTGTGACTCCTAGGCTCGTCGAATTTACCGATAAGCCTCATGGGAGCTACATCACGGGTTTCCAGCCTATATACCATCCTAGGAGTTTATTATGCCTCAAATCATCCATAATTATACAAAATTATTTGAAATGCAGTAAATAGTTATGTAATTCATGCATATAGCCATCGATCATTCTAACAATATTCTAAACAACAACAAACAAAACCAAGATAACTATGTTTACATTAATCACCTACAAGTTAACTATGTTTACATTAATCACCTACAAGTTGATTTCCAAAGTTTGATTTTAAACAAACACTATGGTACGTGACATTGTTACACCATATGAATCGAAAAAGCAAGTTCTCACTGTAACCCCTAGGCCCATGGAATTTTACACTGATAAGCCTCATGGGAGCTGCATCACGAGTTTCTAGCCTATATACCATTTTAGGGGTTTATCATCCATTGGATCATCCATAAGAGATCAAACTCATTCCACATATAATAAATACTTATGTAATTCATACATCTACTCATCAATGATTCAAATAAAAACCCAAATATAAATACTTAGGGGGTGATTGGTAGATAGTTTTTAAGCTATATTTCAGCTGATTAAAGAGTATTAGTTGTTTGACATAGATAGTTTTTAAGCTATATTTCAGCTGATTACAGAGTATTAGCTGTTTGACAATACTCTATTTGACTATGTCAAACAACTAATATACTTGTTTGGTTAGGAGTTGGTTGGGTTGGCTAATTCAACCCATCCAGTCATTTTTTGAAAAGCTACTTGGGAGTAGCTTTTCGACCAATCAGTTAATAAAAATTTTACTGAAAGACAATTGTGTCCTCAAACTTATTTCTAACCTATCTGAAATGTATGGTGTTAACTACAACTGTTATCTATAAATTTATCAAAACATCTACATGGTAGCTTAAAAGGACAAGCAAGATATTATTCATCGAGTAAGTTTGCAGACAATATAAGGTATAAAACTAGGGATGGGATTTGGATTTTGTTGTTGTTATTGTTATTATTGTTGTTGTTGTTGTTGTTATTGTTGTTGTTGTTGTTGTTGTTCTTGTTGTTGTTGTTGTTGTTGTTCTTGTTGTTGTTGTTGTTGTTGTTGTTGTTATTATTATTATTATTATTATTATTATTATTATTATTATTATTATTATT
>JAOQMQ010000006.1:18065293-18080760 GCA_027563845.1 Erythroxylum subrotundum
AAATTTAATTATTATTAATTAGTAATTTAATAATAATAATTTAACAGTTATTATAATAATGGAAATAAAATAATAATAATAATAATAATAATAAGAAGAAGAAGAAGAAGAAATAAATATGTACATATTATAATAAAAAGGAAATTAATAATGTTATGAATATACAAAAATAATAAACATTTAATAATATTATGAATAATAATAAACATTTGAATAATAGAAGTTGAAACACAAATTCAAAAGTGTACATGTCACTTCCTGTTAAAACACAAATGTTTATAATAATAACATGTTTCTTTGTCAAAGTCAGTAGGCAGCTTGGCTTTTAGTTTTGAAAAAGGAGAAGTGAGAAAGCCACGCGTGGTTTAAAATTTTTAAGCAAAAACGACGTCGTTTCCACCTTAGATATAATAAGACAGGGTAAACATAGACAGAAGATCTCAACTCTATTTGCCCACCCTAGATTTGGTTTGACAGAGATCAAGACTTATGCTCTAACTCATTTTACTTGACTAACTCTGCAAATTCATGCCTTCCATCTCCTAAAAAAGGCTATTGCTGCTAATATATATGTAAATTTCACTTGATTTGAAGCTTTGATCTTAAGTAAGATTGTTTTTAACTAAATGTAGTTGTTAGATTTAGTCAGGCCATTCGAAAAGGCTCCATTCTCATTTTATCGTTGCATGATTTGGGGCAGCTACCACAGACTTGGGTAATGTATGCTGTACAACTAAAGACCAACCCAAATACAGTGACCTTAGAAACCTAAATGTTGAACTTGTTTCTTTTGGCGTTGGTGTTATTTCACATTTGCTTTGCGTCTAAATTTTGTTAGACTGGGCCAAGATATAGGTAATTTAAAATTCATCAGGCCTGTTTTGCCCATCTCTAATGGGCTTCAATCCAATTTATGGTCAAAAGGCAATGCGACTCAGACTCGGAGCCTCCTGTATGATTCATAAGCTTTGTCCGAAATCAAAATCTTTTTTCTCCAGATGTTTACATTACTAAATAATTTACACTTTTCTATTCCACTTATTTTTTTAATTTCTAAAAATAATTTAGGATGACTTTATAGCATCCAATAGATCATAGAAAAAGAGATTGAGGGTACTCTTGTAAAATTATTTTCCTATCATGAAATATGTAAATTTTTTAATAAAATTTTATATTTTATTTATGTTATTATAGTCCTTTTTAATTTAATCCGTAGAGCCGCATGAAAAATTAAAATAAAGAATAAAATGATGGAGAGCACAAAACATAAACTCGGCTCGCATAAATGAGTTTTCAATGGTGTCATAATTACTTTGATTCAATGTGCAACTTCTTTACACCTTCTTTGCGATAATCACGCTTTATCAGTACATTCCAATAGTTGGTTTTTCAGTCATTTTAAAAAAAAAATTATTTTAAAAAAAAAATTATTTTAAAACAAAAATAAAAATATGTCAGATTATTAATTTTAATATAATTATATCTTTATAATAATTATTATATAAATTTAGAAAAATTAATTTATGAACTAGACAGGTCTTATTTGATAAATAAGTAATCAACTATTTTTTTACGGATTGAGAAGTATTTGATTGTTTGATCATGCAAACTGTTGAAAATTATGTTTAATAATCAACTGATTAGATAGACAGATTAAACTCAATTCGTTGTTTTAAAAAATGCTCGTACAAGGAACGGTTTGCTCCAACAACTAAGAAATTAAGGGATGATTGTATTTAAAAGCTATTATAAATTACTCGAGGAGAGAGAGAGAGAGAGATAGAGATAGTAATTTTGTCATCTTCCTTCTCCTTTAAATACTCAATTTTTGTTTTCTTTTTTAATTTTTTAAAATAATGTCGTTTTTTTATCTAAATTTTTATAAAAAATATTTAAAAAATATTAAAATATAATATAATACTTATATCTTTATAATTGTTTTTAATTTATATCATTTTATAAATAAATAACTAATACTGAACATTTAATTTTATTAAACATTCTCAAATAAATAACTGATATTGTACAGGTACGTTGATATCTGTACGCCGATTATCAAACAATACCGATAACTTGTTAATAAAAAACAAAAAACGTACATGCAGTGTGATTTGGTATTTTATTTTTTTCCCTGGTCACAGGTCTTGCCAGTCAAGATTCCCTCTCCACGACTAGGAACTCTCGGGAAAATGGCCATCAACGTTGTGTCACTCATTATTATCCGCAATAGAGTGGTAGAATGACTTGTATACCGTGAACTAAGACCATGCCTTGTATCCGCAATCATATCGTGTCCTCCTCTTCACACTTGGATTGGACCTCCAACAGGCAAACTGACATTATTAGAGAAGTACGTTGGTAGATTATATAAGCCAAAAGAATCGTTCCTTGTCGTTGGATCAACTTGTGTTTACTTGACACTAATCAAATGCATTCATCTTTAGCTCCAAAGCCAAATTTGTCTCTTGGTTTGGTAGTTGCATACTTCGCTTTTCCCTTTATATTTAACAAGAACAGAGCGAAATAAATAAAGCACCTTCAACTCATGGACCGTGGAAACCAACTTTAATGAGCAATCCACTGTTGACTCATCCCTATGGGCTGTGTCATGGCTGGCAATAGTTTTGCAGACAGCAGAAACCAAGCATTTCTTCACCGATGTGGTGTAAGATTTATGCACGTTAGACGAATTTAAGGAACTCTTTTCTGGTGCAGCTGCTACCGAGTCTCGGAAAAGCCGTCGTGACAGGAACTGTACATACAAAAGAGTCAAATATAGCTGCCTTCATATCATAGACATGTACGATGGACGAATTTTAGGAACTTTTTCGTGTGTTACTTTTCTATCTCAGAATAGGATATTATTTGAGCAACAAAGAAAGGGAAAGGCACGGGCAAGAAAAACAGAAAAGTTATACAATTGTTTAATCTGAAGTATATGTTTTGAGATTCCAAGCAAAGGCTCAGAATGCCGCCTGATTTGGCAAACACCAATAGGCAATAGCGGCACGTTTTAAGGTCCATTTTTAAGTGATGTAAAATGTCTTTTATCCAGTCAAGCACGTTCCTCCGTTTTTAACGTCATCTAGTACTAGTAAATGGAATAAATTATGGATTTGATTCCGACATTTCATTTTCAATTATTTAATTTTTCTTTCTTCTCTAATAATTTTCTTCCTTAGGGTCCCCTTGAGTTTGAGTAAATGAGTTGAATTCTGGAGTCTAGACCCTACTCAGTCGGCACTATCTTACGTTAATCAAGTCTTGATCTTTATCTAAACACATTATATAATCTTCCTACACTATTCTTTTCTATAATTTCTTCTTGTTAAACCGGACCATTGACGATTCCTACTATTATAGTCTCCATCAAAACTCACTATCCATTTTGATTTTGATTTTGGTTTTATGGATTGGGCGCCTCTTCATTTACTTTTTAAGTGTGGACTCTTATTTGATGGCATCTTTTAAGTATAAAACTTAAAAGCTTTCATGTTTCTAAGAGTTCATAACTTTTATTTTACTTTAAATATCAAATAAAAACATCTTAAATATTATACAAGTTTCTTCTTATTATTAGTGCTTGTAATTAAGATATGTATGAATTATTAAAACTAACAAATTTACCTTATAATAATTAATAAAATTTATTAATTCCAATAACAAATCTAATAAGCCTTACAATCCTTTCAAAGCTTTTATTATATTGTAATATACATATAATAATAGATAAATTACAAATAAATTTTAATTAATGAGCATAATCTTATTATAATTGAAAACTTTTAATAAAACTTGTTAATTATAATTAATATTTCTTACGAATTTTCAAATTTATTTATTTTTATGAACGGATAAGATTTTTGTATTTATGTGTGATCACGTCAGAGTTCTCTACATGACTGCATGGTTTCCCATCAATAATCCATTTTACTTTCTCTTTTATCGATTGTGTGTGCCTTTTTTTGTGTGCTTTGTTTTCTCTTTTTAGGTCGTAACTCTTTTTGTGTGTCCTACTTCTTCCTTCTTCTCTAGTTCACTTACGTTTGTGCTTTCCTCATGTTTTGTGTTATTTTTAGCAGTCTTCTTCTGCTTCCCTTTTTTCTTCTTTATTCCCCTAGTCTTCTTAGTGCTCTTCTACTTCCTTCATTTTCCTTACTTTGTTTCATTAGTGCTTTCATGTTTTTCCACCTAATTGTCTCCTTTTCTATCTCTCTTTTCTCCTCCCTTTTGTGATTGGCTTTTTCTTTCCTTTTTTAACAAACTTTTGATCTCTTAGGCATATCTTAAATCTTTTCTCCCCTTCAACTCTCCCACTCATTTTCACTCCCCCTCTTATTCTTTTGTTCCCAGTTACATCATGAAAAACCTCTTTAATTCAACTATTCTTGATCAAATCTTTTCAAGCTCTCAAACTCAAACTAAGAGAACCCTCTTAATTGGAGTTACTCTTCCTTCCTCTTCAAGATAAGCTCCTATAGTCCCTTTTAAGTTCCTTCAACTTTAGTTCTTGCTACTCTATGCCTATCTTTTCCTTCGAGCCAAGTTGCACCTGCACCTAACTCCTCCTCCATTCCAAATAGAAGAACTTAGTTTAAAGTCCTAGGAGACTTTTCCCCCTCCCTAATAAACAAATAGTGACTCCACCAATTCATGTGTTAACCGAAGGACTAACAAAATATTAAGCCACTCTCATTGGATTTTTCAAAGGAAAAAAAATCCATTTCCTTATTATGAACAAGTGGGCTCAAAAACTGGTGAAATATGAGTGGATTAAAAGAGGTCCTTGTGAATGAGGATAACATATTCCTATTCATGTTTGAAACTCCATCCCAAGCTCAAAAAGTATTGGACTCGATGCCCTGACACATAAACTCCAAACTAATCTTCATCCAAAAGTGGAGGCTAATTATACAATTTCACAGTCTTAGGCAACCTCAAGTCTTTTATTGGGTTAATATCCATAATATACCATTGGAATATTGGACCAATGAGGGCTTGAGCTACTGGGCAATCAGACCTCTTTGTCTTAATGAAGCAATAACAACTATGAAAATAATCAATTTTGCAAGGTTTTGTGTCTTTGTCGATATAAAAAAATTCTACCTAATGTGATTCCTTTAATAAGGTTGGATGAAAATAAAAATTTGTATATGGTCTCCATCACCTTCTCTTGGAAACCATAATCTAACTAGCATAATGGAGTATAGAAACCAACAGGTGGATCATTCATTATTATTGACTATGAGGAGCTAATGCATAAGGATACTTCAGATAATTAGCTCAACGAGGAGAACTTTGATGGGAAAAACACCAAGGATATTGATAAACGAGGAGAAAACTTGGAGAATGAGACATGGATGGTGATCTATATCCCTCAGGCTATGAGCAAGCAACTCCCAATATTCAAGATAAAAATATGTTCAAGTTTATGATTACCAACATCTCTATTATAAAAGCCATTCAACCTAGTACCTCTAAAATTAATCAAGTGGAAATTGATCCGTCCATCAATATCAATAATATAGGGATTAATTTAATGTATAAAAATTAGATAGTAGGGGTTGAACTGAACATTACTAACTTTACACCTAAAAAGGATCCCATTTTGCTTATTTTTAGGTAACTTTGATTTATATAATTTTAAGTAGGTTGAAAGAAGGAAGTGTAATAGGAGAAATATAGACCATTCTTCTTCTTGATAATATCATTATTAGCTTGGAACACAAGAGGGCTCAATAGTTCCATAGAGCAAAAATCTCTACATTAGTTTTTTCTGCACTATCAAACCTTGTTTAATTGGTTTATTAGAAATAAATCTAGTTGAGAATAAATGTAAGAATTGTAGTCTTTTTGGAAGCATTGGTAGGTAATCACTAACAACCAATGCTATTTCTTTGAAAGGATTTTAATCGCTTTTAATCCAAATAGAATTGAAATTCTCCATTCCATATGTATAGATTAATTAATCCATATGTCAGTCAAGATGAAGCAAGTGAGATGCTCCTTTTAAGTCTATTTCATTATACTTTTAATCACTTTTTTCAGAGGAGGTATTTGTGTAACAAATTAAAAGATATTGGCTCTACAATCACATCTCCTTAAATCATAATGGAAGACTTCAATAGTGTGATCTTTTCATCTGAAGCAGAAGCCAAAGCATGCTCAAGAAATTACACAGAGGACCTAAAAGATTGTGTGAGCTACTTGCAAGTGAATTATCTCAAAATGGAAGCGAATTTCTTCACATTGTGTAATAAGCATAAGGGTCATTGGTTTTTAGAAAAGAAAAAGCTTGATATGGCCCTTGCTAATGCTCAATGGAGATATGAATTCCCAAATAGTCAAACTACTTTTCAGAATCCACTTTTTGTTTTTATCATTCACCAATTTTGAATAAAAATTTCATCACAATTTAAAGAAGCCACACACCTTTTAGATGCAACAATTATTTAACTGACGTTAAAAGGTTTGAAGAGGCTATTCACATAGGGTTAAGCTTCCAATTTTAAGGCCTTAAGATGTTTATATGTATAAGGAAGCTATAATAAATGAAAGAGAAGCTTAATTTAATATCAGAAAGGTTGGTAACACTTTAACTATTATCTCTATTTATAAGGAAAATCTCTCAAGGATTCAAGCTCTCTTCTACTCTAATCCTATTGATTACAAGCTATAAAGTGAGGAAATATTGCTCTATTAAATAATAACCAAGCAATGGATGTTAACTTATTAATTATGAAACAAAGAGTTAGTGATTCTTCTACAAGTAAGTGCTATCAAAGAGCAATGTTAATATAATTTCATCTTTAATGTTGGATAATGGTTCTTTAATTGATTGTTACTTATGGCTTAGGTTCTAATTGCTTATCCTGTGTTCAACTGCTATATTTTAGCATTAAGGAGCATATTTCCTCTAATCACAAGGACTACTTGATTAGGCCTTTCACTACTCTGGATGCAGAGTGACTTGTTTTTGCTCTTAATCCTTATAAAGCCTTAGGGCATGATGGACTTAATGCCTTTTTCTTTTAGAAAGAATGATTGATAATTAAGGATTTGGTAATTTACGCAGTGTTATAATTCTTTAAATATGGAAAAATGTTTAAGGAACTTTATAAGACCTTTTTTATTTGATCCTAATTCCCCTAAAACTTTAAAGGAATTTAGGTGATTTCCAAGCTAATAGATAATAAGCTTAAAAATGTGCTAACCAAACTTATTTGTGCTTCCTAAGGTGCTTTTATTAAGGGAAATTTGATTGAAATAAGATCTTAATAGACTAAGAGCTCTTTAAGAATTGCAATAGAATGCTTGTTAATAAGAATTGTGCATTTAAGATTGACTTTCATAAGGCCTTTGAATCAATTGATTGGAGCTTTATCCTATATACCTTAAGAGCTTTTGGCTTTTCTGATTTGTTTATAAATTGGATTAATTAATGCATTACTACTATTTCCTACATCATATTAGTCAATGGGGAACTGACCAATATCCTCCAATGTGGTAGAGGTTTGAGGCAAGAACAACCTCTTTCCCCTTACCTCTTTAATTTAGGCATTAAACTGTTAAATAGACTCATCAATTCGATTATCCATTAGGAGAAAAAATTCAAGTACCATTCAAAATGTAAGAAACTAAAAATTTGTATCCTTTCTTTTGATGATGACTTAATACTCTTCTTTAAGGATGATGCTTGCTCAGTCAGTGTCTTGATGGCTTACCCTAGAGACATTTTAGGACTCTCCACCAATAAAGACAAGAATCAGATGGTTATCTCCATAAGTCCCTAAAATGCTTCTACCTAGCTCAATTCTATAATTAGTTTGAGGGCAATGTAGCCATTTCTTACTTACCTAGGTATCCCAATATCTTCCCAAAACCATTTCCTAGTGAGTTTAAAGTATAGAGACTTTATAGCAGATTATCTAACTAGTGCACTAAAAGCTTATCTCTAGTTGGTCAGGTGTAGCTGTTGAACTCAGTGTTGAATGGTTTACATATGTATTAGTCATCTCATTTCCAATAAATATAGTGAAAATAATTGAAGATCGATAAACCAATTCCTTTGGACTAGAGATAGCTTAACTTTAGCACTATTTAGGGTGAAGTGAAGTGAACTTTGTCTACTTAAAGAGGAAGGTCGTCTAATGATAATTCCAAATGGAACTACTAATAAGGTCCTTATGAAAAAAGAATTTGACGTATTCTCATCGACAAGCAAGCATCGTGGGTCAAATAGGTACATTCTAACTACTTTAAGTAGTGAAAGCTTCTGGTTTGTGCTACCATGGTACAGTTCCTCTTGGAAAATGGTGAGCTTACTAAAACTAAAGGACAAAGTTAGACCATATTTCTTAACTAATATTAGTAATGGTGATTCCACATTCTTCTGGCATGATAATTCGTCTAGTATAAGGCCTTTAAGTAACAACAATGAAATAGTCTTTTTGAGTAGCTTGAAACTAGATAGTGCTCTGATGAGTAAAGTTTTGCACAATACTCATTAAACTTAGAGTTGTTGCCATGAACTAGTATAAGGGAATATATTTTTGGCATTGTGTTCAATCCTCATCGGGATCATACTATCAATTAGAATTGCCACCTATATGGTGGGTTTTCTAACTCTTTATATAGGGAAATTGATTCTAAGCCTTTCATTCTTACCTTTGGAGGTCAAATCAAAAATATAATTCCAAGGATTACAATATAGAATGCAACCTTGGGTCATCTCACTTAAATCGGAACCTAACGAATGGATCTAAGCTAACCTATATGTCATGAAATGCAAGCTAAATTAGTAACAAAAGGGGTTTTGATTTTTGGAATTCTTGATAAAATTAAATGAATTGTGAGAAAAATGTGTAAAAAGTATTTTTAGATTTTTGGGAAAAAGAAGTTGGAAAGATACAGATAATAATCAAATGTGATAGTATCCTCTTGAAAACGAGCTTTGGCTATCATAGTTCGAAATAAATTTTGATGGGAGTGGAATCACTAAGTTTCAAATGGTAAATCTTAAAGAATTCTTTAAATCCAAGGTCTTAATTAATGAACTCCATTCCTTAAGACCTTGTTAAATGCCCTTAGTGTGTGTAGTGGGTAAATCAATGCGACAAGTTACTTGGGATCTCAAGGCAACTCAATATCAAACACAACTATGCAAGATAAAAGAGATTCACCAAGATCGCAAATAAACATATATGAGACTTCATATATTTAAACTCAAGGTTCTCCATGAATAAATCCCAACAACACAATGAGTATCCAATACTTGATTAAACTCTAATCAAGAATGTTCAACTATAAATTACAAATCCTAAACCTAGGAATTCATAAATCATAGCTAAACATAGATTAAGTCACTCCAATTTGAATCCCATTGAACTCAAGTCGTTGCTACATCTTCAAGAGGAGAGAAGTGCTTAGCCACGCATAACTCTAGGAGACTTCACAACCGAGAGCCCACTGGAAGCATCCATGGTAGTAGTTGACGGTGGAAGGAGCAGAAAAATGGTGTGGATGAGAGGTAATGTTCGGATGGTAGAGAGAGTGAGTGTCTCCTTATAACTTGAACTTCCGGCTCCTTTTTTTTTTGCAACTTAACTTAAAATAGGTAGGTTTTTTACAAACTGAGTCAATGGGTCGGTTGCACAGTGAATAAACTTTCAAAAATGGTTCGGGTAATTGAAGGTTCGTCGCGGTGACATGATGAGTTCACCGCAGTGAACTTTTCCCGAAAGGTTTTACTTGGATTTTTGGTTTCTTCACCGCGGCAAAATTTCCCGAAAGGTTGCTGCGTGAATTCTTCATACTTTGCCACAGCGAACTTCCTGTTCCCCTGTTGACTTATTGACTTATCATTTTCAGCCTTTCCTCATTGCCTCTGCTTCTTCTTAAGTCTCCTACAATAAACAATGGTAGTTTACAGTATCAATTGTTGGAGAGAATTAATTTAATGCAATTGCTAATTATTTGTGACAATTTTACTCTCAAACTACATAAAGTAAAGGCAAGCACTCAAGAGTCAAATTAAGCATAAAACCTGAAAATAGGAGCAAAGAAGTGTAATAAAAACTATTAAAATGTCACCAATCTATATAAGAAACTTGGGCTCAATCAGAAATGTTAAGAACTCATGCTCCTAAAGTAGCTTGGCACATGTTAGTTTGGATGAAATAAGCAAAGCCCACTTACCTTTATGTTTCTATGGTTAGCTATTAGAGGAAGATTAAGCATTACTAATCGGCCCCAAAATTTCATGAACCTTCCTATAATATGTTTCCTTTGTTTTGAACAACCTGAGTTGATAACTTATCTTTTTTTTAAAATGCACATTATCTTCCTTCATCTGGTTTCAAATTAAGTCCTTTTGTAATATTTTTCCAGGTGGTTTAAGCTAACTTGGTATGATTAATTAATTTTCTTTTAACAATCTAAAAAAAGAGGACTTGAAAGTGTTGAAGATTGATTTTGGATTTGCCTTATATATGATATGGAATGAAAGGAGTAAAATAATATTCAAGGGATAGCTACTTTAACAGAAAATATACTACATGAGTTGATAAGGAACATGAGACTACACATATTGGCACATCAAATACACAAAAGATGTAGTAACTAATTTTTAATTAAATGAAGTTTGCCTCGTTAGAACTCGAGTAGCTGTGTTAATTATGTGATGGAGACATGACTCTTAGAGAAATGTAGACGTATAGATGGGTAGGAGAAGTAATATTGGAATATGGTTAAGGAAAGGACGTACTATCTCCTAGCAGCCAATATTCGATAACAACCACTGACATTTTTAATGAGTAAGGATAGAGTATGCTTTCTTTTATGTAAGTTGTTTAATAGCTCTGGATAACTTCATTCCTGTAGATATTATGTTTATTTATGAAAGCTATCATGACTAATTGTAGCTTTGTAACCTCTCCTTTTGGGATCGTCTTAATGAATAATTTATTTTTAAAAAAATGATTTTTGTGCTTAATTTTAGTGATACCAGAATATTGAGCTACTTATGATTTATTTAATATAATTAAAATAAAATTTTATTAATTACAAGTAAAGCATGTAAGTTTTAAAACTTGGAAGGATGGCTTTTTTTAAGAGTATTACTCTACAAGAAAAAATAAAAAATAAAAAAGGAACATTCCAATTGAAGATTATTCAATTTATTTGAAGAAATTCATATATTAAGATGCCATGACAAAATTAATTAGTCATTCAAAGAACTTTAACATGAAATGTATTAAGGATGATAGTCAAATGTATGTTTTAATCTTTAACGTTTCTCTTAAAATTTTTAAAAAGTACCTTGATGCTTCCATGTATATAAGCTTTCAATAATATATAAATCATACCAAAGTATTCTTATATGGACAAAAGATATTGACTCTAGTTGTCTAACACTATTATCATTATTTCAAATGACATAATAACCAATTTTTACTTAAGGCACTCACTATTGTCATTATTGCAATCTTGTTGGTTGCCTTTCCTCTAAATCTCTAACTTCTCAATTAATGATTTAAATCCCTAACTTCTTTTCCATTTCACTCTCTTCCTTGAAGTCTAAAATTAGGAGACATTCCTACATCAAAGTTTTATAAGCAAAGAAGTTATAAAATTATGTCTTCTATTGTCATGTTGAGTGGTGATACAAAGTTGAAATACAATTACTTAAATTTGTCTAATTTTGATGTTATAATTGTTTATATAAGGACCCTTATTTGATTATTTATTAATGATTGTAATCTTAAAGTTATAATATTATTATGTATTGTTTATGTACACTACATAGTTATTTTACTTACTAGTTACGATAGCTATTGTATTATTTGATTACTTATTTAATTATATACTAGTATATAATCTCTTGGATTAAATGAACGAATTTGTAATTTTGAATTAAGATAGTGAGCTAAAATTATAGCTTGAGATAAGATATGTGAGAGGGTAATTAAACATATTTGATAAAGTTGATAATGACTTTGTGAATTATATGTAAATATATGAGATGAGGATAGATTTTTAATACCAAACATTCATAAAACTTCTATAGAATTTTTGGGAACAAATTTAGTAAGTCATAAATATTAATATAATCAAACTATAATAGCATGAGGTTGTAAGTTTGATGAGAATAGAAAGGATTATTAATGTTTATATTACAAATAAGATGTCATATGCACATTTATACACCAAACATTTTATTTATTAATAGGACTAATAAGCTGGGGACATTTGGAGGACAAGATGAATAACACAATATGGATGTACAAGATGGATAAAATGTCCAAGGTAGGATAGAAGAGAGTAATGCAACGGAAACGGTTGATATAATGAAACATAAAATTGATTGGAATAATAAAATGAGATAGGTGAGAAAAAAGAAATGAGAATCCAAAATGTGAAATATATCCATATACAGAAAATGAATCCAAAAGGTAAAATGTTCAAAATGGTTTGGGTATAGAAAGTCAATAAGTTGAAGATATGTTCAAGCAACAAAATAAGATTAATAGGAAAAAATATCATTGGTTTAAGTAATCATGATATTCAAGATACATATGTTATATATGTATATGTGTTCATGTGTGTGTACACGTATGTGTGTGTGTGTGTGTTAGTGTATGTGTACGTATGTATGTGTGTGTGTTGGTTTATGTGTGTGTATTAAAAGTATATTTGAAGATGTAGATATTAAAGATGAAGATAGCCATGTTGATGAAAAAAATAATGACATAGATGAAGAAAATAATGAGGAAATTTCTAAAAACAATGAGAAGGGTAAAAGACATAATTGTTTATGTAGTTTAAGAAATTTTAGAAAAATCCCCTGATCTAATTATTTAAAAAAACTCCTTCTAGTTTTTAGTTTTCCAAAACCTCCCCTTTATTTTAGACTTTAAATAAAAAAATGACGAGACACATATTTTATAAATACCAGACATGGACTAATCAAATGTTATTTATATAAAAATTCAATACAACTCTTAAACTCAAACAAAAATAATTAAATTTGATACAAATAAATAATTTATTTTAATTATTAATTTAATTTGAATTTAATTCATTCAGGTCGAATTTAAAAGCTAAGTTAGGTTTTCACATTAATGACATTTTGTTAGTCTAAGTTTGATATTGATAATACGTGTATTTTGTCTTTATTTTTTAATCGAAATCTAAGAAAATAGGTTTTTTTGAAAAATTGAAAATTAGGAGTATTTTTTTAGAATTTTAAAGATTATGGGTTTTTCCTAAGTTTCTTAAACAATAAAGGAGGTTTATGTCTTTTACCCGAATAAATGAAGAAGCTTTATTGAAACTCAAAATGACTTTAATATGTCAAATTTAGATGGCCATTAACTAATGATTATTGAATAAAGTGATTGTGGTAGCATCTTGGACATTGATGACTACCATAATGGAAGTCACAAGGATCACCATTATAATCTAGTGAATATCAGGCTACCATTTCCATAAAAATTAGTGGACCACAATCATTTTAAAATTTTATGTTATTTCAAATAAAGAATAAATATGCTAACAATCACCAAAAAAGAACCTATTGAATGTAATAACCTGCTAATGTATCTCTTAAATATCTTTTGAATACCAAACTTCTAATAGAAACAAGTTGTATATATTTTACTTTAATATAATATCAAGCGAAATGTTGTATCTTTTGAATGCCAAACCTTAACTAACAATTAGTCTATTATGTATAAAAAAAAATTCATTAGATTTTCCTTTAATGTAATAACATGCCTTTTTATGTATATTTATATTGAATTATAAGGGAAAAAAGATAAAATGTAAAATGAAATTCATTTGGATATCGGTAAGATTGCAAGTTGGTCCTTATATGAAACTTAATTGTCAATTTGCCAATATTATATCTATATTTTATAATGTAATTCATAATTAAAGAGACATTAATTATAAGGAATCCTATAATTATATTAACTAACATCAACATCAACTTCAAGTTATTCTCTTCCATAAAAAAAATATCAACGTCTAACTTTATTTTTTTTTAATTTCTCCTTAATTTCTTTCCATCTTGTTTTTATGGCCTTTCTTTTTCAAAATTTGCACTAATTCCTTAATATCTTTGTTGTTACCGGATGCCTCTACTTCACTTTTTTTGTTTCAACTTCCTTCTTTTATATAGATATTACCTCCAAGGTTTTTTAATTAAAAAATAATTTTCAATAAATTGTTCATCATGCCATATTTTAAAGATCATAATTTCACCTCTAAAGTGAAATATTGAAGTAATGTGACTCACTTACAGTTAAATTTAATTGATCTTGATAAATAGAAGATCGAGATGAAGATAATACTAAGGATTTTAACACCTAATTGAAAAATTAGAGATTTAAAGGAGAGGTAATGAATTGAAGCCTGACGGAAGGATTCAAACCTCTGAATACCGGGACCAAAACCCATTTCCTTACCGCTTGGCCGCGCTCCATTTATCTTTTTATTCACTACTCAAAACTAATAATAGTTTTTGTTCTTCGTCAATTCTCACCAAATATCTATGAAATAGATTCTGATTAGCTTGTTGTTTGGATTTAAATAGGTGTAGATAGGGTCGATGTAGATATAGAATTAAACAGAATTTATTGATTATAATATCGAATTCAATTAAAATATTGTATGAAAATCGGATTTTTCTATTCTTTTCTGAGTTGAGAGAATTGAAGGATTTTTGATTGGGGGAATTTCTAAGTTTAAAGAATGGTTTTTGCGCTAACTTCCTAATATTTTATATCCATACTTTCTATCATAAATAGACTATTTATAACTCAATCAAAATACAATTATTTTCAAGAACAAAATATTTATTATGCTTAATCTTTTTAGTTTTATTTGTATCTGTCTTAATTATGTCCTTTCTTCAAGCAATTTTTTCTTCACAAAATTGCCTAAAGTCTACGCTTTTTTGAATCCAATAGTGGATGTTATGCCAGTAATCCCTATGCTCTTTTTTCTATTAGCCTTTGTTTGGCAAGCTACTGTAAGTTTTAGATGAGATCTTGAATATTGTCCTTCTTTACTATTGTCTGAAAATAATAAATGATTTTTTTATTTGAGAAAAAAATTATAACACTTGATAAGATCAAATAAGTCTTATAATATAAGGTATAAGCCCTCAATTCAAATCTAGAAGTTATTCTGTAGATGCAAGAAATCTCGATTATATCATTTGGAGATTCTGGACTTTTTTCCATTTCATTGAAATAAATCGTAATCGTATTAGGTTCAAGTCCCCCGCAATATTGAATTATAGGTATGAAAAAAGTTTTGGCACCGAACGACTCGATTTTTATTAATATTAAAAATGAATTTAGAAAATTCTTTTGTATTTTTAGAACCCATTTTATCTCTTGTTTTCAAAATATTTTATGTGGTATAAAACTCAACTAAAAAGAGAGAATCTATTTTCTTTT
>JAOQMQ010000006.1:18119292-18129694 GCA_027563845.1 Erythroxylum subrotundum
GCATGATGATTTGGATATGTTGCTTCCGCTGCAAAATGATTTCTTAAAAGTTTTGAAATCTACCGTTTCTCCAAATAGAGACTTTGGAAAAAAATTAGTGATTTTAAAAGTGAGAAACACTGTATTCATTGTGCAAAAACCTTAGAGCTATTATCTTCTGTAACAAAGCTCACAATATCTTTCTATAAAGAGAGAAGAAAAGTTGAGAGCCTGAAAAGGCTAAGTGAAAAAGAATACTTGCTGTAAGAGTCTTGAAGAGGCTTAGAGAAAAGAATACTTGTATTTTTGAAAGAGATTGTGAAATCTCAGAAAGGATTCTGAGGACTGGACGTAGCCCACGGTTTGGGGTGAACCAGGATAAAACTGCCGTGTCGACTCTAACTCTCTCTAACTCTCGATTTTAATTTCTATTGCTTACACAAAGTACTTAGAAGTTTATTGCAATACATTGTCATATTCTTACTTAATAGTTTGAAAAAACAAGTTTTCAAAGAAATTGTGAAGGGGATTGTTTTCACGAAAAATAATACACAATTCAACCCCCCTTCTTGTGCATTTTCTGTATTGAACATTAAGGCTATACTAACGCGTGATTTACTTCAATTGATATCAAAGCTCGGTGTCCAAGAACCATGATCGCTGCTCGTCGTTCGATCCTAAAATCGATCCTTAGAAACCGGTCAAAAATAATAAATTCCAAGATTGCAGTATAAGCTGTAACCTCGGGTCGTCTCACTTGTTGGAACCGACGAAAAAGGTCAAAGCTAGCCTAAAAGTCTAAGATGCAAGTAAAGTTGATAAAAGAACAGGGGGTTTTGTAAATTGATCAAAATTGAGTAAAATAACTAAATTAAAGAAAATTGTATAAAAAGTATCTTTTTATGGATTTTGGAAAAATTGAAATCAACAAAAAGTCAAACTATATTCAAATGGGATAAAGTCCTCTTGAAAATGAGCTTAGGCTATCACAGTTCAAAATTAATTTGCGGGGATGGAATCCACTAAGTTTTCAAAAGATCAACCTTAAAGGACCCTTTAAGTATAAGAATTTAATTAAATATCCCATTAATTAAACCCTTGTTAAAAACCTTAGTGTGTGAAATGGACATGCTTATGCAATTGGTCAATCGGATCAAACATAATCATTTATATCAAACACAACCAGGCAGATAATCATGATTAATGCAATCACCAAAGACATATATGAGACCTCATATATTAAAGCACAAAGTTCTACATAAACTAATCCATAACACAAATCATCGTTCAACACCCAATTAAACCATAATCCGGCTAATCTAGTCATAATACCGAAAACTCTAACTTAGAGTTATACAACACTATAACTAAATTTCAGACGATGAATGATACTCCCCTTTGAAGCCCGTGAACTCAAGCCGATGCTACATCTTCAAGAGGTCCGGGAAGCCTAGCCACGCATGACGGTCGTAGTACTCAACACCGTTGTAACTCCAAGAGCATCCATGGTGAAGACGATTCTACGGGGTAGAAGATGATGATAATGATGCAACTGTAAGCGGTGAATGATGATAGCGGCGGAGACTGGCGATGATAGACTGGCGACGGCGAGGTGTCGGATCGTCCTAGGTCTTCGGATGATAATGGTTCTGCCAGTGTGTGTTGATTTTGTAGCAGCCAATCGACCCCCTTTTGACCTAATTTAGTAAGTATTTAAAGAATCGAGGTCGGGTCGGGTCGGAACAGTGAGATAATTTCCATTTAAAGTGCGGGTATCCGTCTGCACGTTCCGACGTGCGAATTAATTGACGTCGCGATGTGTGTCTGGCTTACTCGCCGCGGTGAGGCAATTATTTGACGTTGCGGCGTGTCATCTTTGGTTCGCTGGTCGCGACGAGGCAAATGGTGTGCGCCGCGACGTGTCGTCTTCTGCATGCGCCGTGACGTGTGAAGGACCTTGTTGACTTTTTCATCTCTTTGACTCCATTTTTCTTGCAAAATAAAATAGCAATTTGCAGTATCAATTGTCCTTAGGAAAAATTATACAGCAATTAATGTCAATTTGTAACAATTTAACTAACAAGTTGCGAATACTGAAAGCTCACTATGAGGAACTAATTTAAGCACAAAAGTCACAATTAGGAGTCAAAAAGTGCATTAGCAATTATAAAAATGCAGCCAATTAATAATATAAACTTGGGCTCAATCAAACCACCTTTACAAAGTGTGGATAAAGATCCATGGCAGAATCACACGTTTACATAGCTGAAGGCGCCTCCGTCACTAAACCTCCTGTTTTCAATGAAGAAGACTACCATTATTTGAAAGACAGGATGCGGCTCTTCATTTAGTCAACTCATATTGATCTTTGGTAGATTATAGAGAATAGACCATATACACCGGTAGATGATGAAGGGAATGTCATTCCAAGTACGAGATGGTCAACTGATCAAAAAGCAAGATTACAGCTGAACTCAAAGGCCAAGTTCTTCCTAAGTTGTGCCCTAAGCAGAAGTGAGTACGATAAAGTTCACGGATGCGACACTGCGAAGGAGATGTGGGATACTTTATCCATCGCACATGAAGGCACCAGTCAAGTAAAGGAATCCAAGATAAGCATTCTTGTACACCAGTACGAGCTATTCAAGATGAAGGGAGAGGAGTCCATCGATCAGATGTTTGGACGATTTCAAACTATCGTCAATGGACTTAAAGCTCCCAGGAGAGTCTACGATAATCAAGATCACGTTCGAAAGATTCTCAGAAGCTTACCGAAAAGATGGATACCAAAAGTCACTGCTATACAAGAAGCTAAAGACTTCAGCGTGTTAAAGCTTGATGAATTGCTTGGATCCTTGAAGATACATGAAGTCGAACTCGATGCAGAAGATAAACCCAGAAGGGATAAATCTATAGCATTGAAGGCCGAACAAAAGAACCGCAAGATTCAGAGGAAAAGAAGTTCGTCATCAAAAGCGCTGAAGATTGAGGAAGTCAAGAACGACGACTCCAGTGAATCTGAATAAGATTCGAGCAAAGAAGATGATGAATTATCCTTTATCTCGAGGAAAATCAGACGCATGTGGAAAAAGAAAGGAAAAGGAAATAAAGACTTTTCTTTCAAGAAGAATGGAAAAGATGAAGGCAATAACAAGAAGACATTGGTCATCTACTATGAATGCAATAAACTGGGACACTACAAGTCCGAATGTCCTTTGCTGAAAACAAAGCCAAAGAAAAATAGAGAAAACAAGAAGATCATAATGGCAACTTGGGAAGATTTGGATTCGTCCAAATCAGATACTGATTCAGAAGCATCAGTACAAGCTAACATTTACCTGGTAGCCGAAGGAGAAAGTGATGAGGAGGTAACCTCCAAATTTAGTGAATTACATGATGCATATTCAGAGTTACTAGAAGATTCTCATGCAATTCTTAAGTAGTATAAATTGTTAAAGAAAAAGTACGTAGAAAACTTAAAGAACACGCAAATGTTAGAGAGTGAAAACGTCTGCCTAAAGAAACAAGTAGACGAGATGAAGAAAAAGGTAGTTGTAGATAGATCTGAGGAGATCAATCAGCTGAAACAAAGAATTAATAGTCTTTCAGCTGATCTATCAACATTTACAGAGAGTACAAGAAAAATGAATGATATGCTAGGGAGATACAGACACCCTAATGATAAAACTGGATTAGGGTTTGTTAAGAATAATAATCAGCATAAAAAGAAATTTGTTCCCAATAGGAAGAAATTTTATCAGCCTCATTATCATCACTATATAAAGCATGTTAAGCCTAACCCCAAAGGACCCAAGAAAATCTGGGTACCTAAGAAATATATAATATCTACTGCAGATCTCCTTCCTTGAAAGAAGCAGCCAGCACCAATGGTACTTAGACAGTGGATGCTCGCGACATATGACGAGAAGAAGGTCTATGCTCCTAGATCTTCAGTATAAGAAGGGAGGATCGGTAACTTTTGGAGACAACCAACATGGCAAAATAATTGGAATCGGTAAAATTGGTAAAGATTCTTTTGCTACTATTGATAATGTTCTGCTAGTTGATGGTTTAAAACACAATTTGATTAGTGTCAGTCAATTATGTGATTCTGGTTTTGAAGTGTCATTCAATCAAAATTCTTGTGCAGTCAAAAACAAGGATGAGTCCATATTCTTTTCTGCCAAAAGACGAAACAATCTTTACAAAGTCAATAGAAGATTTACAAAGTAAAAATATTTCTTGTTTTATATCAACTGATAAAGAAAATTTTATTTGGCATAAAAAGCTAGGTCATGTTAGTTTTTAACATATTTCTAAGTTGATTAAACATGACTTGGTAAGAGGATTACCAAAAATAAGTTTTAACAAGGATTTCTTTTGTGAAAATTGTCATAAAGGAAAACAGGTTAAATTAACTTTTTCTTCTAAAAATATTGTAACTTCATCTAGACCTCTAGAGTTGTTACATATGGATTTATTTGGTCCAAGTAGGACAATGAGCCGTGGCAGAAAGAAGTATGGTCTCATAGTTGTTAATGATTTCACTAGATTTTATTGGATATTATTTCTATCACATAAGGACGAGTCTTTTAAGTGTTTTAAAGTACTTTCCAAAAAGTTACATAATGAAAAAGGAGTTTCTATTGCTAGTATCAGAAGTGATCATGAAGAGTGAGTTTGAGATGAGCATAATGGATGAATTAAAATTCTTTCTTGGGTTACAACTTAAGCAAACTGAAGAAAAGATTTTTATTCATCAACAAAAGTATATCAAGGAACTGCTGACTAAATATGAGATGGAAAAAAGTAAAACCAATGTTAACTCCGATGCATCCTTCAAACCTTTTGTCTAAGGATGAATCTGGCAAGAAGGTTGAACAAACCCTTTATAGAGGGATTATTGGTTCTTTGCTTTACCTTACAGCAAGCACACCTGATATTTGTTTAGTGTTTGTTTGTGTGCAAGATTTTAGGCAGATCCTAAAGAGTCTCATTATATTGCTATTAAGAGAATTTTGAGATATCTATCAGGTTCTACTGATTTTTGCTTAATGTATGAGAAAGGTAAAGATTTTAGGTTAATTGGCTACTGCGATGCTAATTATGCCAGAGATAGGATTGATAGAAAGAGTACGAGTGGAGGATGTCACTTCCTTGGCCACAACCTTGTTTCCTGGTCGAGTAAGAGGCAAAGCTCAATTGCTCTATCAACTGTAGAAGCCAAGTATATGTCAGCCGCAAGTTGCTGCTCACAGATATTGTGACCAGTTGGAGGACTATTCAATAAAAGAAGAAGAAATCCCAATCTACTATGACAACACAGGTGCTATCAACCTGTCAAAGAACCCAATACAACACTCGAGAGTGAAACATATCGAAGTTAGACACCATTTTCTACAAGACTACGTTCAGAGGAAGATCGTAAGTCTACAGTTTGTTGAGACGAACTATCAATAGGCAGACATCTTCACTAAGCCATTGAGTGAAGAAAGATTCAGAGAAATCAAACGAAACTTGAATATGGTTATGTTGGGTGATCAACCGTCTGACACGTCATGACCCATTTGGTTCTCCCAGTTAAGAAGGTAAAGAGTCGTAAAGGTTCAAGGTAACAGTAATAGTAAGTTACAGATGGTAACTTCTGTCATAAGGAAGTTTTGGAGGGAAAGCTTCTCAATACCTTGAGAATACCACCTACTCTAGAACACTCCTGAAATACCCTAACATCGACTTTTGGAGAACTCTCAACAATACTCTGTTTTGAAATCAAACCCTCCTTATTCATACTCTCAACTTCAGAAACCAAAATCACCTCTGTGACAAATACATTTGTGCGATTAGTTCCTTGTTGAATATCCTACCAAATGGAACAATCAATGACTAGTGGAAGACTTGTTGATTTCGAATCCTTAAAGAAAGATCAGATGGATATCGAACCGGAGATTATAGCAGCCGAATGGAAGAATTTCTTTCAGATATATGAAACAATCTACATGAATGAGGTATATGATTTATGGAAGAACATTGAAGTAGTTGAAAATACTATAGTATTAGTTGTGGACAGATTGTCAGTCATCGTGACGCTGAAGGGAATCGAGAAGGCTACTAAGTGTCCATGTGTTGGAGTAAAGCTTGCTCATAAAGCTAGATGGATGACTCAAACTAGTATGGAGGAGATTCAGATTAATCAACAACTATATGGATGTAATGACCCAAAGGAGAAGAAGGCCTCAAGTCTTGTGCCGAAGGCTAGGGTTCTACAGTCGTTGCTTTTCCATTGTGTTCTACCTAGAACAGGATCGAGGAATCTGGTGACGACTTTAGATGAGCAGTGTTTATTTCATCAACTCAATCGTCAACCCATAGATCATCCATATCTAATCCTTCACTACATGGTTAAGTTGAAGAAAGACTCGACTACCCTACCATATGGAATGATGTTGACAAGAATCTTCAGAGATTCTGGAATTCTCCTTGAGAGAGGGAACATGATGAAGATAAACATCAAATTAATTCTACAACTATTAGTAGAATGAGCTTGAAGAGTATGGAAAGAGAAGAAACAGATTCTAAGATGATGGCAAGGATTAAGGGGGAGCATGCTGTCAAGCAAAGTCTGAGTGAAAAAGTTACTCCCACAAGAAAAGCAAAATCTCAATCCTCTGGAAGGATGTCCACAGCAAGCTTGAAGAAATTGTCAGATGATGAATTGAAAGTAAAGGTGATTTCTTAAAGAGAAGAAAGCCAGGTGCGACAAGCAGAGACTCAAGTAACCTTGAAGAGAAAGGGCGAGGCACTCCTGTCGGAGAAACCCAAACAAGCGAAAAGGTCGCCTAAAGTACGAACCCTACATCAATAAGAGGAGAAGAAGGGAAAAGAGTTGACTCAGAGTGGAGAATCTGGAATTAAAGCACCGCAGGCAACTAGGTCTTTAGTCTCAATTTTAAAGGAAGATACAGTAAAGTTGGCTAAAGAGACTTAGATAAAAAGGAAGTTAGATTTTGAGAAGAAGAAACCCCAACCTCCTAGGCTAATTGAAGAGAGTAAAAGGCGGAAATCAGTCATAAAAAGAGCACTCCAACTGCTGTTCAAAAGAAAAAGGCAAATTGAACACAGCCCAGTACAGGTCAATCCTTCTCAACCTATGAGAAAAGAGGATTTGAGAATGAAGATCATTGAAGAATTTGAACCTGTCAGGAGTAGCAGCTCTAAAATCATCAGAGAACCCCTGAAAAGGTTAGTCAAGGTACAATTTGAACCAATTGTGGTAAATAGTTGCTTTATACATTTATTGAATGATGGAGAGAAAAGGCTATATAGCGTTCTGCGGGATGAAAGATCAGAACCTTACCCCACACAGATGACTAAACAGAAGTATACTATTTATCCACTCATAAAAAGGACTGTGATAAAGATTGTCCTTGACATGCAACCTCGACCATACATTGTTCGAAATGAAGAAAATGGGAATTTGACGATGTATCCAGGGGATAACAGGTGATCTGACAGAAAATCAGATTGAAGCTGAAGTGAGAAACATAGATGCAGCATGTTATGTAGCTCATTAGAGAGGAATTTTTGTTTCCCACTATATTTCAAAGGCATCAGGAAGTAATTGTGGTCGCGTCACCACTGAGGAAACTTCTCAAATAGTTGGGAGAATTACAGAAGGGAAGTACAGAACCATCACAGTTGGAGATGTTAGTTACAATATAGAGACTCTTGTGCATTTAATTATGCACGTTAGACCCTTAAGCGCTATATCTTCATTTGGAGATGTACTACACTTATTTGGAAGACAAATTCCAAGACTACCCAGACCTGATGACCTTGAACTCCCTGAACCAAACTTATCCTTCATACCTCCTATGTTTACAATTATAGAACTGGATGTCATACCTTAAGAATCATATGGTACTACTATTGGTTTTGAAGAACAACAACAGAAGGTTGATGCAGCCTCAGTTGAAGAACTTCATGACAAGGTTGATGATCTGTGTGCTTCAATGGATGACTTACATGAGGAAGTAGCTAATATACGACAAGACCTCAAGTTAATCCGAATTGAAATGAAGGAAATGTTCTCTGAAATAATGAAGCACCTTCGGTCATGATTTTTTGATCAATAACAAATAGGGGGAGAAAGAAGAATTTGAGAAAGATAGGGGGAGAAGAAGAGAAGAGAAGAGAAGAAGAAAAGAAAAGCAGAAGAAAAGAAGAGAAGAAGAGAAGAGAAGAAGAAGAGATAGAAGATAAAGTTTACAATTTTTTTTCAATTGTAAATCGTCTTATAAATAATACTATCTTTCTAAAAATATGATTATTTGTTATCATCAAAAAGTGGGAGATTGTTAAGTCAAAATGACTTTACGATTAATAATTTTGATGAAAATCAAATAATAATAATATTAGAAAGTGATGAATCGTTTTGGTAAGGCTGAAGGAAACTAAGACAAAAGCTTAAGGAAACTAAGACGAAGCAGCGGAAGCCAAAGTGAGACGAAGCAGCGGAAGCCAAAGTGAGACAAAGTTGACGTCAAACTAAGACAAAGCGAAAGAAGAAAGTAAGACAGAAGTAGAAACTAAGACGAAGCTGACGTCAAACTAAGACGAAGCGAAAGAGAAAATGAGACGAAGCGGAAGAGAAAATGAGACGGAATAAAAACTAAGACGAAGAACCGATACTACGTCGGATAGTTAATCAGTTTGAGTTAGTTACAGAATTCAACTGAATAACTATTTCTTTACAGATCAAGAAACAAGAAGAAAGAAGCGGTTATCAAGAAGCAGTTGAAGACGAAGGCTATAAATACGAGTCGGAGTCGAAGACTGTATAGGTTAGAGACTTTGGAAAAAAATTAGTGATTTTAAAAGTGAGAAACATTGTATTCATTATGCAAAAACCTTAGAGCTATTATCTTCTGTAACAAAGCTCGTAATATCATTCTGTAAAGAGAGAAGAAAAGCTGAGAGCCTGAAGAGGCTAAGTGAAAAAAAATACTTGTTGTAAGAGTCCTGAAGAGGCTTGGAGAAAAGAATACTTGTATTTTTGAAAGAGATAGTGAAATCTCATAAAGGATTCTGAGGACTGGACGTAACCCACGGTTTGGGGTGAACTAGGATAAAACTGCCGTGTCGACTCTAACTCTCGATTTTAATTTCTATTGCTTACATAAAGTACTTAGAAGTTTATTGCAATACATTGTCATATTCTTACTTAATAGTTTGAAAAAGCAAGTTTTCAAAGAAATTATGAAGGGGATTGTTTTCACGAAAAAGAATACACAATTCAACCACCCCTCTTGTGCATTTTCTGTATTGAACATTAAGACTATACTAATGCGTGATTTACTTCATCTGTTCCCCTATATGGAAATTGCCGCAATGATCACACTTAGGGACGAATGGCTTGTCCCCTTCTACTGCCTCCAGCCGTTGAGGCTTGATGAGAAACAGTTCTAATCTTTTTGGACCTGCTGGCACCACTGCTCCTCTCTTTAGACTGCACATGGAGAGTCCTAGCACTCCTCTGTGACATAAGAGCACCACCTCCCCTCTTGAACTGTTCTCTGCCCTTTCTTTTTTTGTTCACAGCGCTCTTTATGTTCTCAATGTTTTCAACCCTCAGTGTTGGGACCCGATCTCGTGACCGGACCCCAACCGGAAAAAAAAACGACGGAAACAAAAGGAAATTTGCTAACCAAAGAATCGGAAGCAAAACGAAGGCCAAAGCGAAAACGGATAACAAAGAACATATTTACAAAGATTCCAACGTCTCGATTCGGAAACATAAGGCGAAAGAATCGAAAGCAAAGCGAATTCAAATCGAACTGATACAAATTACGACATCCGAAAGCTAGAAAAAACTTTAGAAAAACATCGCGTTGGAAACCTTAAGACTAATCTAAATCGGTATAATTTTTTTTTCTCTTTTTCATTCTATTTATTTCTTATCAATCTCATACAAATCACCTCAATTGCTCAATTTGGAATTCATCCTCAACCAATATCTCAATTCATTTGATGCTTTATAATCAAAATCATAACCATCAATTTACACAATATCTTACTAATCCTTTCTTTTGTTAATAGACACTTAAAACATATATCTATATATACACAATCCAGCCACACCTAATTTAACAAAAATTTGGCAGCATAACGGCTGCATTTCATAAGACCCAAAAACCTGCAAAGGGTTTTTAAAACTCACTTCTAATAATCCAAATCAAAATACACAATTCCTCAAACCTCCTGTCCGGAATCCCATCATACAGAAACACAATCCTATACCTAAAACACTTCATTAATCTCAATCACAAATCAATATCCTCGGACCTCCTGTCCGGAACCCATATAATAATCACATTCATATCTTAATCACATTCACATTCATATATACTAACCATAATTTACTTAC
>JAOQMQ010000006.1:18143934-18160250 GCA_027563845.1 Erythroxylum subrotundum
CAAGGCCCAATTGCCTTTAATGAAAGCCCATTTGCTCTTTATGAGTCCTACCACTTCTAACACATTAATTACATTAACTAATGCCACCTAACCTAATTAATACTACCATATTAATTAATCCAAACATAATTTAACTTATCAAGACCTCAAATTAACCAAATCATGCTTAAATTAAAAAAAAAATTTCAGGGGCCAACAGGCTGTAGGGCATAAATCAATATGTATGTGTATATGTGTGTGTGTGTATATATATATATATATATATATTCCTGAGACTAGCAAGTAGGTTATGTGATACTCCAATAATTCTTAAACCACAACTATCCAAATTATTCCTAAAGTATAACATTAATTATCAAGATTCTCATTAGTTCCAAAAAAAATGTTCATCAGTCACAAAAATTTATCTGTACAAGCATGACCGACCAAACTGTCACATTCAAAAGTATATACAATAAAATAACTTTACTCAATTTAATATGTTGGCCCCACCTAAACTCCCTATCAATCACGTGCAAAACAAACAAAAAGAAGGAATACATTAGAAAAGTTTCACATGCAAGAGAAAGATAGTGTATTTAAATACTTACCAACTAGATAGAAATGAAGAGGAAGAAGAAAAAGATAGCCTTTTTTGTTGAGTGTTCAATTTCGTAGCTACTTTCTTCTTATATATATATCCCTTTGTTTATTTGTTTTATGGGCTGGGTTGATGAGTTATGTCTGGCTCTTTTGTTTTCTTTTGTGGACTTTGCAGTTCTCCCCCATTAAAAATAATTTCATCCTTAAAATTAAATTATGTGCACTGACGTCGAGCTTCATCCTCTACCTCCCAAGTCACCTCTCTTGGAGAACGATTATGACTCCATAAAATTTGCACCATCGAACTCTCTCATCTCTTTATTTTATTAATCTGTCTATCCAATATCTCCACTGGCTCCTCTTTATAAGTCATATCATTTGGAACTTCGATCTCAGTTCTTGATATAACATGGCTAGGATCCGATCGGTATCATCTCAACATCAACACATGGAATACATCATAAATCTGTGATAACTCTGGTGGTAAGACTATTTTGTAAGCTAACAGCCCCACACATTGTACAATTTCATATGGCTCGATGTATCTTAGACTCAACTTCCCTTCTACCAAACCTCAAAATGCCCCTCCAAGGTAATATCCATAGAAATGCTATATCTCCAACATTGTACTCCATCTTTCGATGATGTTGATCGACATAATTCTTTTGTTGATCATGAGCTGCCTTCAAACATTGCCTTACCACCCCCATTTTCTCCATCATCTACTGAACCAAATTTGGTCCCTCTAACTATCTAGCACCCTCTATATCTCAATATATAAGATCTTTACACCGTTTTCCATATGATGCCTCAAATGGTGCCATATTGATGTTAGAGTGATAATTATTATTATAACAAACTCTATAAAAGGTAGATATCTATCCCAATCAGCTCAAAGTTCAACACATAAGCTCTCATCATATCCTCTAATATTTGAATCATACGCTACGACTGTCCTTCTAACTGAGGGTGAAAATCAGCACTTAAATTTAACCTATTCCCCCAAAGTTGTCTGTAAACTCATCCAAAATTGGGAAGTAAATTATGGATCTCAATCTAACGTAATAGACATTGGAACCCTATATAACCTCACAATCTCATCAACATAAAACTTGGCAAGTCATATCTACATCTGGTCCTTAGCACCATTACCACAAAATCCATCATAATTTTCTCCCATTTCTAAGACAAAATGGCTAAAGGTCTTAATTTCCTTATTGATTCCTGATGCTATACTTTGATTTACTGATAGATCAAATACCTTAACATAAACTTTGCTACATATTTGTTCATTATTGTCCACCAGTAATAAGGTCTCAAGATCCAATACATTGTTGGTGCACTATGAGCTTCCTTCTAAATCTCCTCTCATAGTCCATATGCATTCAGTACAGAAATTCACCTCCCAATCACCAATGCTCCACCTGCTCTTACTGAAAATTTAGTCCCCTTACTCTGTTGCATTTTTTTCTCTCATCTACATCAAATAAGAACCCCGCACTCATGCCTCTTTATTCCTATCTTCCGAATCTAGTTGAACATGTAATGTTGCCAATAAACCACTCACATAATCAGTCTATAATCTCATGTCCAATGCTCTCAACTCCACCAATGGTATCATACTATGTCTACTCAAACTAGCCATCATGCCTGAGCTTTTTCTACTCAAAGCATCCGCCACTACATTAGCGTTTCTCGGATGGTAATCAATAGTATAATCATAATCCTTCAATAGCTCAATCCATCATCTTTTCCTTAAGTTTTAACTCCCTTTGAGTTAAGATATACTTAAGGCTTTTGTGATTTGTAAGGATTTGGAATGTCTTCCCATACAAATAATGTCTCCAAGTCCTAAGAGCATGCACAATCGCAGCTAAGTCCAGATCATGGGTGGGATAGTTCAACTTATGCAATCTCAACTAACGAGAGATATAAATTATCACTTTTTCATGCTGCGTTAGTACATACCTTAAACCCACCCTCAAAATAACAATATACCTGAAAACCTCCACCACTCGATGGTAGTAACAAAATTGGGCTAGAAGTCAATCTTCGCTTAAGCTCCTCAAAACTCTTTTGACACTGATTGGTCTACTCAAACTAAACTCCTTTCTTTAGCAGCTTGGTCAGTAGGCTAATTATCATTGAAAATCCTTATACAAAATTTCCAATAATACCCAGCAAGTCCCAAAAAACTCTTTACCTCTAATGTGTTTCTAGGTGGCTCCCACTCCAGAATTACCTTTACCTTAGCAGGATCAGGCATTACTCTCTCTAAGAAAAACTACCTGCTCCATCCAAAACTCACACTTACTCAATTTGGCATGCAACTGTCTCTCCTTTAGAGTATGTAACACAATTCTCAAATGTTGCTCATGTTCTTCTTTACTCCCTGAATACACCAATATATCATCAATGAATACTATCATAAACTGATCTAGATACTTTTGAAAGGTCATGTTCATCAATGTCATTAATGTGGCTAGTGCATTAGTTATCTCAAAAGGCTTCACTAGGAACTCATAGTGTCCATACCAAGTATAAAAAGTTGTTTTGGGAATACTTGACTAAGCTATTCTCAATTGCCAGCATCCTAATCTCTAATCAATTTTGGAAAATATGACAACTCCTTTTAAATGATCAAAAAGATTATCTATCTTTGGCAATAGGTACTTGTTCTTCACTGTCACTCTATTTAGTTACCGGTAATCCATGCAAAGTCTCATGCTACCATCCTTTTTCTTCACAAACAATACTGGAGCTCCCAGAATGATGTGCTCGATCTAATAAATCCCTTTTCTAACAACTCGTTTATTTTTTTAACTCATGTAACTCAACAATAGATATCTTGTAAGGTGCAATAGAAATTGGTGCAACTCGAGGCATAGTCTCAATGGTAAAATCTATCTCTTGTTGAGGCGATAAACCTGGTAAATCATTTAAGAATACCTCTAAAAGTTCCCTCACCCCAGGAATATCCTCTAACCCAAGACTCACCTCCCTCATATCTATAATATGAGCTAGATATGCCTCACATTCTTCACATAACAATCCATTACAACCTAATGTTAAGTCAACCAATCTATCATGAGAATCACATCAAATTCTCTTAAATCCATCACTATCAAGTCAATTAATAGTTCCACTCTACCAGTCCTCACTAGTATTCCCCCCACCCCTTTTTACTATTCACTACCACACACTCCTACTAGAACCACACACTTAGGTCATATCCTAATGGACTAACCTCCCTTATAACTCTAAAGGAAAACTATAAAGAAATGTAAGAATGTGTAGATCCTAGGTTTACTAATATATTAGCCTTAATATCAAATAATAAAATCATACAAGAAATGACATCCTTGGCTACGGGTGCCTCCTTCCTCGTCATATTGTATATCCTTGCTTGAGTTTGACCTTATGCTAAGGTTGTTCCACAAGTACCTATACCTATTGTTGGTTTGTGTCCAACTCCTCTACCTCTATCTCTACTACCAATTTTACGCCAACCTTTACCCAAATCAAAGACACCACTCTAACCACGTATTATCTCCTTTGTCCTCACTCTCAAATTCCTCCATATCATCAAACAACACCTCTATAAGTGCCCCCACTCTCCACAAATATAGTATGTCTGACTGATCCTAGTGGGTCCCTAATATGGTCCTCTATGAAAGTCTTCTGAACCTCTGGCTAACCCCTTTGTTGGATCTAATTGATGGTGCGATAGCAATGGATGTTATCCAGAATTCTTGCTAGCTTCTCAATCCCCACCAATTCGGTACAAACGACCACTCTTGCTCGATGTAGCATCAGCTCTCATAGATCCCTATATATCAATAGACCATGAATGACTACCTCACCTCTTAACAAATAGGCTCACATCTCCATAATGTCTGTCTAGTTGGTTCTCTAACACTCTTCTCCTTCTGTTTTGTTCTATCACATCTTTTACTCTGATTGTAGTTTCTAATAATGGTTGAGGTTTAGTTGTATGTAAGTTTTAATTATTAACCCTTGATAATCTGCAAGTGCACGGTTCGTTAGTGTAGTACCAAAGGTTTCAATCCCACGAGGAGGGAACTAATCTAATCATAAAATCTAAGGCCAGAAACAAATAACATAAATTCAAGATGCAACAAATAATTCAAGAATTTAATTCAATCAATCAAATTAAGAATCAAACACGAAAATACTAATTATTAAGTAATTTGCAACACACCCAAGAATCAACCGAAGGAAATTATAATTGAGAGAAAGGAAATTTTACCTATCCTTAATGCTAAGCTAACTGATTATGAATTATTGGATTGTTGGTTCTAGACTATCCTAGGGTTGATTACTCTCTCCTGAGTTATATCCATTAACCCTAAATCATAAACCCTAATCAAATTATAGCGGATGTAATCTCTTAATTCCCAACCTATCCAAAACCTTAATTAGTTCTGAAGTTATTTACTAAACTATCATAAACTTGTACATGATCTCTCTCTGCACAAATTATTAGTGTGATTTAATTCTGGTTTCTATTAAATCACCTAACACTCATTAGTCCAATTTATTCATTTTTTATTCGATTTACCCTCTCAGTTTATTATCAAATTATGCAATAGCAGAATCAAACCACAACAATATCCAATAAACACATAAACAATCATATTCTCATTAATTCAAGAATAACATTCCAAAGGTGAGTTTAGAACATCCTTGACATTTTAGATTCTATCATCAACTGTTTAATCCAATTCTATACAATAATAAAACTGAAAAGAATAAGAAATACAATCTAAAATGGATGACGAAGGCAGCGACGTCGGGAAACCTTTTGATTTGGGAAGTACTTCGAGTCAGCTTCTTCTCCTCTTTTCTCTTCCTTCTTCTCTTCCTTTATCTCTTGAAAATTTCTCTCTAGGGTTTCTCAAGGTGGCTGATGCAAAAGCTATTTTCTCTTCCTCTTGTTGTTCTTTTTATATCCTCTTGTGTTTTGGGTAACCCTAGGATTTTTTCAGGGTTCGAAAGGTCCAAAAAATTCCTCCAAACTTGACGTTCGTGAGTGTCTGCAGATCTGCTTAACGCAGGCCACGATCGTGGCTCACATCCAAGCATTCAGTCACGATCGTGGCATGCAAGCCACGATCATAGGCCAGTCCTCGGGTTTATGTCACGATCGTGGCATGTCAGGCCACGATCGTGAGTCGTTGTTTCAGCCCGAATATCTCCAAAACTCCTCCATTCTTCGATGTTGACCATAAAACACTAGCAAACACGTCAAGGTACCTCAAAAACATAATATTTAAGCTCAAAGATTTGTACTAACCCATAAAACACTTAAAACATCAGTAATTAACAAACTAACACAATTCTAACCTAAACACATACTAAATGATTAAATTAACTACTAAACATATATCAAACTATGCCCTCAAACACGATGTAATTTACACTTATCAAGAAACATCTTGAAATTAGAAGTAGTAGCTCCTAAACTTAAGAAAATATTTGTCCTCAGCTACTCAATTTGGTAACATCTATCCTCTGGATTTGCCACAACCTTCGATGCATATTTAGATAATGTTGCAAAGCAAGCCCCGTAATCTACCATCGACATCTTCTTTGTCTGAACCAAACTCAAACTCCATCTTCTTTTGACCCTAATATATTCACTGAGTGTATTTGTCTTTAAACTCTCTCTAGAACTCTTACCAAGTTATCTCTCGTGCCTCATAAGATCTCTTTACTGACTTCCATCGAGTCAATGCATTGCTTTGAAATAATGAAATGATGTACTACAACCTTCTTTCCAATGTGCACTCCAAATAGCCTAAAACTAACTTTGTCTACTCCCATTATGCCTTCACGTACCCATAAGGGAAATAAACATTGTTGATACATGCATTGCACATGGGTCACAGAACTGCACCCCAAATAGTTCCCATTCCATTTTATTTTTAACTTTATGTGTTTTTAAGCGTTCCTTTTAAATAAATTGTTTTGATTGAGAATAAATTGGTTTAAATTCTTAATATGTTTTCTAAATATTTGAAATTTATTTTCAAAGATTAATTTTATTAAGAATATTTTATAATTTGGTTTAATTTTTTAAATAGTTGAATTATTAAATTAAATTAGTTTTCAAATCAATAATTAGAATCAAGAAAAAGTTTAAAAATATTATCTTTCATAATTTGATTATTTTAGATAAATTAATATAAATTGATTATATTAATTAAGATAAGATCTTAATTTTAATATTAAATTAATTATTTTCTTATTTATATTTAAAATAATAATTAAATTGATTCCTAATTAAATTTTAGAAAAATAGTTTCTAAAATTATAACTAATTACTTTCAGTTAGATTAAAATTAGTTAATTAGACTCCTTAAAATTAAGAAAAATATGGAGACAATGTAACGTCGGACTTTCGAAACCCTTTTGTGTTGTACTGTATTTAGAGATACTACTGTATATTGATATATACATATGGTTGTATATGAGTTCAAAGATGTATTTAAGTCATTTGGGTGTATATGTTAATGATTTATAATGTTATATGCCCTTACGTGAACTTAAAATTCATCGGTAATGTAGAATCTTGGAGATTTCCGACATATGGGATTTTAAGTGGATAAAACCAAGTCCATTGGATGGATATGACTATGGTGGGTAAATTAAATGAGTTCTAATGCCTTAGAGGTGATTAGACATTATTTATAGACTCATGGGACACTTAGAAAGCTTAATTGGAAAAGTTGAAGTATATAAGGGCTTATTTGCAAATTGTCAAAAGTTAAAGGACTTAAACGTAAATTCTTAATTCTTGGAGGATCAATGTATAATTTTATAAAGTTAAGGGGCTTAATTATAATTCTCAAAAGTCCAAGGACCAAAATAAATGATTAAGAAAATAAATCATGACACTATGCAAAAATTAATACATAAGTTATAGACACATTTTTCAAAGAGACAGGAAAAAAATGAATGATTAAGAAAATAAATGAGTAAATTATGTGAACACATTATATAAAGATGACACTATGCAAAAATTAATACATAAGTTATAGACACATTTTAAATTTTATAAACGAAAGTAAGACCTTTAGGAATATTAAATCATGAATATTAAATTATAATGAAATAATTTACTTATTTAAAAAATTAATCTTTACATGTTATTTTCATGATCTTAATATTAAAAAAGGCAAACATTAAAATCAACTGATTAATTAATAAATAGATTTATTTTTAACAATAAGAGTTATTATTTATTAAAATAAATTAAACGGAACTGAAAAGTTAATTAATTCAAAAAAATTTACTTCTTATTTACTATATACTGATTTTATAACGATTTCATATCGGTTGAACCTTTAAACTTTAAATCTTTTCTTTGATAGGTTCGATGCCCGGTTCGATTTTGAAAAGATTAAGATTTATTGTCTAAAGTAATTAGGGTCTTGATTAGTATTGATTATGAAAATCCTTAGCCAAGGTGACATGATACCTTGAAAATAGTTTTTAAATGTCATTAATTGAATCAATTATTAATAGTAGAGAACTAAAATGATTGGACTTAAATAAAATAGACATTAATTTCATACTTTATGTCTATTAAGAACATTGTATGATGAAATGATTAAACTATATGAAAAAATCGTGCACGAAAATGTTAGTTAAAACTATTTTGACATCCCTAAATATTTTGGTGGTTAAGATGTGTTACTAGACCCTAATATTTGATATATAGATATAAATTTTTTAATTAGAGAATTAAATTTTTTTAATTTATCTAATCCTATATATGATTTATAATTATAATTTATATCTATTATCAACATATTTAAGAACCTAATTGATCACAAATAAAGCATAAGTTAAAGAGAGAATAAAATTTATTCAACTAGACTTGAATTTAAAGTTTGAAAATTTTATTATTAAATATGAGCTATTTAATAAATAAAGATTAATATAAGATATTGAATCTTATTCAGGTATCATTCATATTTAATTAGAATTATTTATAATTCTAATTAAAGTTTAATTGAAATTAAAATTTAATTTTAATTAAATAATTAAAATATTCAACTTGTTATAAATATGATTAAGTTCTAAGAAAGTTAATACTCCTTGCGTAACTCTCTCTGTAATAGTTATAAAATTTTTTTAATACATTCTGTAAATACCGTTAGAAGTTAAACATTTGTACAACAATGGTAGTTAAGATAACCTAATTTCAAAAACGATTCAAAGAATACAAAAAAAATATTATTAAATTTCAGAATAAGATATGAATTATTGTTCATAATTGATTACCTTTTATATGTTAATTATGCTATAAAATTTTAATAATTTTAACTTTTGGATAATTAAAACAAAAATGTTTTATATTTATTATGTTGCGCATAAGATCGAATCCCGCCGTGTTCCCAACGAAGATAAGCTCAAAAGGTTGGCAGATATTTTAAGAAAATGAATTAAGTTTTTGAAAATAAAAATTTTGTCATTTATTACATATATTTATTTTTATCAATTATCACTATTTCAGATATAAAAAATATTGATTTTAACACCTGCGAGCCACAAATGACCGTTGCGTTGCCACTTGCCACGGACTACCTAGTTGGTCCATTGTTTGCACTTCCAACAAAAACAACACAAAAACATTCACCGTCTCCTCCTTTTGATACGACCGCCTGACCCCAATTCCATTACCTTTTCACTCATGCATCGAACCCATCGCTCAAACAACATCCCCACCTCAATTTAATTCCGAAGCTGCAGATTTTCCCCCCACCAATGGCTTCTCCTTCGCTAATGGATCACCTTTTTCAACGCACTCTCGACGATGTTATCAAAGGCCTCCGCCACCAGCAAACCCTAGAGTCTGCTTTTATTGCCAAGGTTGTCGAAGACGTTCGCCGAGAGATCAAATCAACTGAGTTGCCCACCAAATCAATTGCTCTTCAGAAGCTGACTTACCTCAATTCAATCCATTTCGTTGACATGACATGGGCTGCTTTTCATGCCATTGAGTGCATATCTTCTACCAATTTTGCCCACAAAAAAATTGGCTATCTTGCTATCTCACAGTCGTTCCACGAATCCACTCCGGTCATTTTGTTGATCACTAATCAGTTACGGAAGGATCTCAAGAGTAGTAACGAGTTTGAGGTTAGTTTAGCCCTTGAATGCTTGTCCGCTATTGGGACTGTTGATTTATGTAGAGATCTTACTCCCGAAGTTTTCACTTTGATGTCTAGTTCTAAGGTCTTTGTTAGAAAGAAAGCCGTTGGTGTGGTTTTGAGGGTTTTCGGTAAATACCCAGATGCAGTCCGGGTGTGTTTTAAGAGGCTTGTTGAGAGCTTAGAGAGTAGTGATCCACAGATCGTGTCTGCAGTTGTTGGAGTGTTCTGTGAGCTGGCATCTAAAGACCCCAAATCCTATCTTCCTTTAGCTCCCGAGTTTTATAAGATTTTGGTCGATTCACGAAATAATTGGGTGGTGATTAAAGTGCTGAAGATTTTTTCCAGGTTGGCTCCTTTGGAGCCTAGGTTGGCTCAAAGGATTGTCGAACCTATCTGTGATCATATGAGGAGGTCAGGAGCAAAATCTTTGATGTTCGAGTGTATCGTGACTGTGCTGAGTAGCTTGACTGAGTACGAATCTGCAGTGAAGCTTGCTGCTTCAAAAATTCATGAATTTTTGGTTGATGATGATCTCAACCTTAAGTATCTAGGATTGCATGCACTATCCATTGCGGCAGCAAAGCAATTGTGGGTAGTATTGGAGAATAAGGAGGTTGTGATTAAATCTTTGAGTGATATAGATCCTAATGTCAAAATTGCTTCTTTGCGTCTAGTTATGGCAATGGTCTCTGAGAGTAATGTTGCCGAAATCTGTAGGGTTTTGATTAATTATGCGCTGAAATCTGATCCTATGTTCTGCAATGAGATTCTTGGTTCAATTTTATCCACATGTTGCAGAAATGTGTATGAGATGATCGTTGACTTTGAATGGTATGTCTCACTTCTTGGAGAAATGGCAAGGGTACCACATTGCCAAAGGGGGGGAGAAATTGAGAATCAGCTTATTGATATAGGTATGAGAGTCAAGGATGTTAGACCAGAGCTAGTCCGTGTTGGTCGTGATCTGCTGATTGATCCTGCATTGCTTGGTAATCCTTACTTGCATAGGATGTTATGTGCTGCTGCTTGGATTTGTGGAGAGTATGTGGAATTCTCAAAGAACCCAATCGAACTTATTGAGTCATTAATACAGCCTCGTAGCGTTCTCTTGCCATCCCCAATCAGAGCTGTTTATTTGCAGTCTGTTTTCAAAGTCTTAATCTTTTGTCTTCATTCTTACCTAATACAAAGTCAGAATGTAACCTGTGATTTGTCATTAAAAGTTCCAGATGTGTCTTCTATAGGTGATTATGTGGAAACTTCTGTTTCAGCATCGTTAAAAGCTACTGTTGATTGTGAACAGGATAACCTGAGGAATTCAAATCAATCATATGAAGATCTTTCTATTTTAGATGATGGAGAGGGTGATTCATCTGTATCAGCTTTGCTTGGGAAGAAGAGTTTAACACATGAATCTGTTATTAACTTGTTGAATTTGATTGAATCGGCACTGGGCCCTTTGTCAGGAAGCTTTGATGTTGAAATAAAAGAGAGAGCACGTAATGTTCTTGGATTTGTTGATTTGACAAAGCAAGAACTGGGTGACTTACATATTAGAAAACCAAATGTAAATATGAAAGAACTAACAGCTTCCACAATAGTTGAATTGGTGCATGAAGCCTTCTCTAAGGAGCTTGGTCCAATCTCAGTAAGTTCTCAGGAGAGAGTTCCTGTACCAGTGGGTTTAATCCTTAGTGAGGATCTTGCTGAATTGGATGAAATTTGTGGCGATGTACAGTTACCTTCCACAAGTTCCTCTTCTCTGGTGAGTCCATATTTTGGAGAGACTGCTGGTTCTTATTCTTCTACTCTCCAGAGCAAAGAAGATCCAGAACTGTCAAATGAGGCCGCTTCTTTACTAGCAGAACATCGAAAGCGGCATGGGTTATACTATCTTTCTTCAGAGAAGAAGGAAGTTCAAACATGCGATTATCCACCGGCAAATGATCTTAATTCCAGCACCAATGCCAATGATGATACTCAAGATCTAGTTAAGCTTACAGACCAGTCATTTGTTCTTAAGAGAAAACCCAGCCATGCAAAACCTAGGCCTGTGGTAGTGAAGTTGGATGAAGGAGATGTGGTACCCATAAGTGGAAAGAAAGTAGAATCAGAAGATGATTTTCTTTCTGGTGCTGTTCGAGAGATTCTTTTAGGCAGTGAAGCTATACCTGCTACATCAACTATTAAGCCATCTGATAAGTTAACTAGTAGAAAAAAAGGGAAGGAGAAGGTAAATGTTAATCTTCATGAATCAAAAGAAAATTCCGCAGATGGGGAGAAACCAGATGATGCAAATCCAAGCTTGAAGAGGAGAAACCACCGGAGTCATGGTAAAGAGAGAAGCAGGAAAAGTTTGGGGAAGAAGAATGCTGATGAGAAACAGGGCAATGAAGATAAAGAAAAGAAAAAGAGTAGGCATCACCACAGTAGGCACAAAGCTCAACCAAGAGCCGACATGCCTTTAAATGTAGATGCACAGACAGGCGTTATTCCTGATTTCCTTTTATAGCCTTATATTTGCATACTACTGCTTGCCATGGGTAACTTGATTGATCTCATTCATCTGTACGCAACCAACTTGACATCTGAGGTTAGCCTTTTTCTTAGGTTTTATACATTTGGTTTCCTATACTTGGTTTGAAGTTTTTAAAACCAGGAGTGGTTTCACGTGTTGTCGCTGTGAATATTACCAAAATATATTGGAGTCAGATTGTTCAGTGAAAAACAAATTGGTGTGTATTGTTTAGGTGCCAAGCTATTATGAGCAGAGTGCTCCAAAGCTTTTCTCCATCTAAATAGTGAGAGTGTAGCCCTATTCAGTTCTGAAATGGAAGAGGAATTTGACGCTTGACCATACCTATCATAAATTGCGGGAAAGTGATGTTCCATTAACTGCAAATATCATTTTGAAGCTTGCTTTTATCAGTCAACTGAGCAGATGAATAGTTTGATGTAAACGTGTACATAAGCTGTAGAAATTGCCTTACGAATGGTCCGTTCTGGTGCTTGTCGCACAGTGACAAAAATGGTTAAAGGTCCTCAAGTAGGACTAAATTAGCACTCATTTCTTCCAAAACTGGCATTTTCATGGAACTGTAGGCCATTTACGGCCTGCAAGTAAATGCTTTATCTACACGTGTAAGTTCAATGGCTGGATTCTAACTAGGTCATATGGTAGACTGACAGACACTAAAATAAAAAGTTTCTGTAGTAAAAAAGTCTCATCTAAATCAAGTTGGGTAGTCCAATTGATTATGGTAGTGTGGCGTTTAAGGGTCAACAATTTTTAGGCTGTCTTCCGATTATCAAAATCTCCCGCAGCAAAGTCTTCCAGACAGACGCGTCCCTAGTGCCAAATTGCCAAATAAAACCTACCGCTTAATTTCTGTCACCACTTGCATTGGCTTGCGGAAAACTGACTCTATCTTTACTTAGTACCTCCATCACATTCTTTCCTTTGAATTTTGCTCTTGAGAAAGTTACATGGACTTCAAACTAGGTTTAATTTTATCTCGGGCAGAGGAAAATCTTAAGTTCTCTATTGATTTCTCGATCTCAGCTTTTGTTTTTCCTTTTTTTTTTTGTGCACCCCAATTTCATCTTCTTTTGAGTAGAAAACAAGAGTTTTGAGACAGAAAATATGGCATGCATGCCGTTCTACATTGCTTTTGCTTCAAGTATTCTGAATCAGAATTCAACTATCTAGCAAGCTTAATTTGCTTGCCTAGCTAGCACTAGATTCTAAAACTCTTTCTTCTCTCTGTCTCGTCCATTTTTCTGTTTGATTGCCTGGAAAATGGGAAACGAGAAGCAGCAGTTACCATCGTCAATAGTTACGCTTGTCAACTCCCAGTTGCAATTTAGACGTGTCTTTCATTTTCTATGCTTTGTAATTGGTTTGTCCTTGGGATTCACTCTTAGTTTGTATATGAAACACTTATCCTTCTCTTTAGACATTTCCACAGTCCCTCTCTCATCACCACTGCCTCCTCCTCCACCACCAATAACCAAACTATTGCCACCATTACCGTGGTTTCCAGGGGTCCCATCCCCACCAATATTGCATTCTTTACCTGATACTGGTAATGTTTCATCACCTATTTGGCCTCTTGATCATCTCATGCACAACATGGAAGATGAAGAGTTGCTTTGGAGAGCATCAATGGTGCCAAGGATTCAAGAATTTCCATACAAGCGAGTCCCTAAAGTTGCTTTCATGTTCTTGACGAAAGGAGCCTTGCCATTGGGTCCTCTATGGGAGAACTTCTTCAAAGGGAATGAAGGTCTTTATACTATATACGTCCATACTCACCCCAACTACAACGAGGTGGTGCCTCCAGCATCTGTTTTTCATGGAAGAAGAATCCCAAGCAAGGTAAGAATTTCCCATTCTAATTGTAACCAAAAACAAAGAAAATAGAGGAGTTTTAAGTATTATACATGCTTATCATCTTACCACAAAGAGAGTTGGTACACCATCAATACAAATATGATGTCTAATACTATTGAGTACTTCATTTAGCAGGTGGAGAACAATTTTCATCAAGTTACTCTGTTCACTAAAATATGTTACTAGATGTGATAAGATCTTGTAATACATAAAAATTATTGATTGTGGAAAAGTTTTTTTTTTTTTTTAATTTGTAAAGTACGGATGTTGAAATTTCAGGATTGGTTTTTTCCTTGTTACAGCCAGCGGAATGGGGAAGACCGTCGATGATCGATGCAGAGAGGAGGCTTTTAGCCAATGCCCTCCTAGACTTCACTAACGAGAGATTTGTGTTACTCTCGGAGTCTTGCATTCCCCTATTCAACTTTACTACAGTATATACCTACCTAGTCAACGCCAACCAAAGCTTCATAGCTTCCTACGACGACCCAAGGAAGGTGGGTCGAGGAAGATACAATCCCAAAATGTTTCCTTCTATTAATATTTCAGATTGGAGAAAAGGGTCGCAATGGTTTGAGGTCAATCGGAAGCTTGCCGTCGAAATCATTTCGGACACGAAGTACTACCCCTTATTTCGGGAGCATTGTAGTCCTCCTTGTTACATGGACGAACATTATATTCCTACGCTAGTGAATATTTGTTGTCCGGAGGAGAATTCTGACAGGAGCATCACTTGGGTTGATTGGTCAAGAGGCGGTCCGCACCCTGGAAAGTTTGGGAAACAAGCTATAACGAGTGAGTTTTTGGATCAAATGAGGTTTGGTCAAAACTGCAGTTTCAATGGCAATGGTTATACTTCCTCCATATGCTTTGTGTTTGCCAGGAAGTTCCTGCCAAACACTCTGCAATCGCTGTTGCAGATGATGCACTTCACCCCCTGATGAAGCGCCTATTGTTTTTCCTTTTCAACGACACGTTAGGACTCCAAGCCTGCTAAATAGGGAAGTGACGTCACTGAAATTCCTTTCCAGACTATAAGCAATATGCAAAATAGGATATGATTCATTGATTTGAGGTAGAGAAATAGAGGTAAGTGAAAACGAGTCAACGTGAAACCGCGGAGTAGCTACACAAATGGGCGTGTTAGAGGAAGGGAAACTTGATTGTTGTTTACTCTTGATTCCAGACGTGGGCTTTGGGTGGGACGTCGCCAGGCCTAGTTAATTAAACTTGAGCCTGAACGGATGATTTTAAAGAAGTTTGGTTTTCTTCTTCTAAACATTTTATTTAATAATCATATATTTATTGTATATTAATATTCCATAATAATTAAATATGTAATCAGCATCAATTTTGTTGAAAAGGCATTTTTTTTATTTAGTTATTCAGCTTCAGTTTTTGTTTTTAAATTTAATAAAAAAATTCTTTATTTGGATTTTTTTATTTCTTTTTACTTTTAAGATTTATGAAAACCATAAAAAGTGATTTTAGATTTCTATTTATGTTTTTCCATAGTTTAATTGTTAATTATTTAATACATTAATCATTCATAAGAATTACAAATAATTTAATTTTATATTATATTTAATTAATAAAAATTTGAATAATTTAATTTAATTTAATTTTTATAATTAAAATTTTTGATTTAATAATCAATTTTTTAAAAAATAAATGAAATTTAATTTAATTTAAAATAAATTTTATCGATAATTTATTAATTAATTTAATTATTTAAAAATAATTTATTTTTAAATTTTATTTGATATATGATTATTACCGGTGACAAAAAAATAAGAGTATAACTACACTATCCTTGAAAGAAAAGTATAAACTAAAAATCAAAAATAAAATAAAAAATCTACTCTAAGTCAATGATAACCAGGTGTCTTCTATTCAAATTCAAGATTAGTAGATGATGGGTTGAAGCATCCTATTTTACTTAATTTAGTCTACATATTTGCGTGGCCTCTTACATAAATATGTAATGTAGATTAGAGTTAATATAAGAATTGGTTAATCTGGCACCGAAGATGACAAGAATGAAAAACTCAATAACGCTATGGGAAGGAAATGTTAGTGCGTAGAGGGGACCTTATTACGTACCCCAGGGTCCCGTGAAAGGATCAAAAACGAAGGTAATGCGGAATACCTGGATT
>JAOQMQ010000006.1:18171383-18182444 GCA_027563845.1 Erythroxylum subrotundum
CAAACACCGATAAGGACAGAACATTTCTGTCCGTGTCCACTGTCCACACCCCACATGGACAGTAACCAAACGTAGCCCTAGACTTTCTTACAAGCTGTATACTTATATGAAAATTTCTAATTCAATTACTTTTAGCAAATAATTCTATTTATGTTTATTTTATTTTATCAGCTAACTTGATTGTGTGCAATTAATTATTATATAAGGTAGAAGATATGGAGTTCCCCTATAGTCTCAAAAACTTTTTAAAAAATTCTTAATCTTTAAAATTTGGAAAAAAAAGCACGCTCATAATTTTTAATTTTCTATAAAAAAATCTTTCTCTTAAACTTTGGTTAAAATAATGATGAAATACAAGTGACATAAACATCAAATTAAGTTTAATTAGTTGAGATCAAGTTTAAGAGTTAAGTTGGTTACCATTGATTAATTCATATATGATATTGATACGTGTGCTTCATCGATATTTTTTAATCGAAGTCTAAAATAAGGGTTTTCTTTAAGTTAAAAATTTTAAGATTTTTTTCAAGAATTTTAAAGATTACGGAGTTTTTCTAAAGTTTTTTAAATCACAAAGAAGGTATATAAGTTTTACCCTATTATATAATTAACAAGTTTATATAAGTTTAAGAATTTAATATTTTTCTCAAATTAAAAATTAAATTTAATAAAAATCATCTCTGTGTTTGAAATTTAATAATTAATAATATGAAATAATAATACTAATCGAACTATTAAATTCCTTTTTTAATTTTGGTTCATTAGAACTATCTTTTATTTTTAATTCTATCTACTTACTGAATTACCAAAAAAAACTATATAAATTAGCAAAGATAATATAATGATATTTACAGCTAAAATAGGAAAATATCTTAAATATATGACATTCAGAACATTTATATAAATTATATAATAGTACGGATTTGATATTTAAATGGAACTCTATTATTACCATTTTAATAACGTATTTGCATAAAATTTTAATATTTACATATTATCAAACTGTCATGAGTTATTAATTTATAAATCCATTATAATTTTTTAATCTTTTCAGATTTCTGGGTAATTTATATTTAAATTTAGATTAACATGTCAGTATGTATATAGAAATACTCACACACACTCATTATAATATAAAATATTTAATTTAACTATTTGTTTGTGTTACTTCAGATGCGGGATTACACCATCTAAAGAACTACTTATAGCATTGAGAATGGGCATAAATTATGGGTATACTAGGGTGAGCTTATTTGATAAATCACCTTTGACTAGGCAAACTAGCTACAACTTCCATGGAGCTTACAAGATTCCCTCTCTCTCCATAAACAACCATTAATGAGAAAACATAACTTAATGTTGAGTCCATAATTAAGTTGTTCTATAAATGTCAAGCGTTATTACATTCCATGAAGCAAAACCTTCCCTTGGTTCACTGTAGGCTTCGCTCTCATCTCTTTCTTACTTCAACTGCAATGAAGAAACTTCAATCTCAGCAGCAACTGCGCTCACAAGCACCATTCAATCTTGTTCAGGCCCTAATCCAAATCCACAACTTAATCTTCTATTTACTCATCTTTGGCTCTGGTTTAGCCTTTGGTTTCACCCTCAGTTTCTTTCTCAAAGACATCTCTTTTAGCGTCCAACTCAACCAATTCTCCATCCAAAGCCCTGTATTATCACAATCTTTGATCTCTCTAACCCCTCCTCCAGCTTCCAATATTTCAAACATAACCACAATCAGAAACCGCCTAAACGAGTTTACGAGGCTGCCCAGCACGTCACACGACATGGACGAGAAAGAGTTGTTGTGGCGAGCATCGCTGGTTCCTCGTATTCATGAATTCCCATTTAAGGTCGTCCCAAAAGTTGCGTTCTTGTTTTTGAGTAGAGGGTCTCTGCCATTTGCTCCCTTGTGGGAATTGTTCTTTAGAGGGCATGAAGGATTGTATTCTATCTATTGGCACACTAGTCCAAACTTCAATGGAACAGTGCCCGAAAATTCTGTGTTTTACGACAGGAGGATAGCGAGTCAGGTTCGGTCTCAATTGCTTTCCATTCTGACATTTTATGCACCATGTAGGCCATAATAGTTTGGATACTTATCACTGTATCAGAATGGAAAATTTATATTAGCTTATGTATATATATATATATATAAAACATTAATTTTAGCATAATAAACTGAAACTCAGCTTTACGTTAATTTGCATACCTTCTTCGTTACATTCCTTCGTGATTTGCTTTTTGAGTGTCTTTGTTCTTGATTTATTTGCATATAAGGGTTCCACTTATCAAGCTCAAAGAAAATACATTTACATGAAACTTTCCATTTTTACAGAAGCAAAGATAAGAGTTCAATTTCCCAAAAAAGAAAGGATAAGAGGACTTCATTTTAAACTTCTTTACTGTAGATAATGCAATTTTCAGTCAAATGACTACATCCAAAAAAAAAAAAAATACATAGAACTAGTGACAGTTAGCTCAAATCATTATGTGCTGAACATAGTAGTACTTGCTTAAATTTCACCGGACGGAGAATGTTATAAGATAGGACCTGGCTACATCAACCTGTACTAGTACGTACGCGTATTAAATTTAAGCGGTTGACATTGAGGTACCCCAATGGGTGAATAGAATCTTGGAAATGTCAAATTATAAAGAAACATGCTCAGATTGAACATGCCAATTTATGCTGATTTGACATTTATTCTTTTTGTAGCAATTACAATAATATTAACCACTGGAACTATTAGATTAGGGATCCTGAATCACTCCTAATTGTTTTAATTAGACAAAAAATGTATGGGGCTTTTCTCCTTCATTTATTATAACATAAAAGAAAAAAAATCCGATGTTGGTTTTCCATTTCAGGAAGTTCGCTGGGGAGAGAATTCGATGATAGAGGCTGAACGTCGCCTTCTAGCCAATGCACTATTGGACTTCTCAAACAAACGTTTTGTTCTCCTCTCAGAGGCATGTGTTCCCCTATTCAACTTCTCCACAGTTTACTCATACCTAACAGGCTCCGAACAGTCATTTATCGAGGTTTACGACCTGAACAGCCCGGTTGGCCGTGGCCGCTATAGCCCATTAATGAGACCCATCATTTATCTTCGCCAATGGCGAAAAGGGTCGCAGTGGTTCGAGATAGACCGTGACCTTGCCATAGAGGTTGTGTCCGACAGGACATATTTTCCAGAGTTTCAGAGTTTCTGCACAGGATCATGCTACAGCGACGAGCACTACTTGCCAACATTTGCAAGTATAAGATTTTGGAAGAAGAACTCAAACAGGACAATAACATGGGTTGACTGGTCCGTGGGCGGACCTCATCCACGTAGGTTCGCAAGGGTAAATGTCACCATTGATTTCCTGGAGTCGCTGAGGAACAAAAACACTTGTGAGTACAATGGAAAGACCACAAATATTTGCTATTTGTTTGCAAGAAAGTTTACGCCCAATGCTTTGGATAGATTGTTGAGATTCGCTCCAAAAGTCATGAAATTCTAGGCTGGGCGTGCCGTTCAGACTTAAGAAAGATATCCGCCATTGTTGTTCTGGGACACAGCGGGAACTGCCTTGATGTTTTCCTCTTTCTCCTTTTTTTGTGGTCCCCTTTCGTTTCTTCTTCAAGTGTTGATAATTCATCGTTACAATTGTAGACTTGGAATATAAATATTTGGTGCTTATTCAAGGTTAGATGGGAACACTTGTTTGCATTTCTTACGGTTCCAGATAAGTGGGAACACTTGTTTGCATTTCTTACGGTTCCAGATAAGTGGGAACAGTCCTCTATATAAGAGATATTATGAATTTTCTTGAATTCCTTGTCCAAAGATTTGTGACAATTTGACAAACATGGCAAGCCTTTATTCATGGCCATGATCTACTCCATCTTAGTTGATGACGCCCCATCAACCCGATCACAGAAAGTTTAACTTTGGTTAGCAATAAGCAATTATGCGTAAGACAAAACAAATTGAGTTATGAAGGGACTAACAGTTGGTCTATACTAAGATATAAGAATGTTGGTCTCAACATCACATTTATCATTATTTATTTATTTAGTATATTACCAAATCTTGCTCAGCGGTTGTCGTAGTATTAGCCTTGATGGTCTTCAATGAGGTGTCCCAAACGGTGGCTGACTTTGCTGTATATATTTATATAAATATGTTAGATAGTGACATTCAGCCAAGAACTTAATTAATATAGAAGGTTATGGACCTATTACCTATACGCGTTATGTGTTGTGCATCTTTTTCTTGTTTTCTTTGTACCACTTCTTTTCATCACAACTAATATTGCTTCCATCTTTTCTTAAACCACTGTTTATAGTTCATTCCAAAAGAGCTTCTCAACAAGTTGTGTTTCCGCTGTTGATATATTAACTTTGGCTTCAATATTGTAGACCATTTGTGGAACGGTGATGGGGCAACCGCATTAGTTACAGAGATTTGACTTCTTGCATCGATACATGTCACTTGGCCGTTTTCAGCTAACAAGAAAATGATCCAAACTATATTCATAATTTTGTGTTATAAATTTATTAAATTTCTGTTACACTAAAAAATATATATAAGTTGTCAAAAATCACTTTGAGGGGATACAGACATTGCAACTACCAAATTCCTCACTTGTAATTTTGTTTTCTTCTCTAACAAACAAGGAGGGTGTAGACTGCTTGATCTTTAACCAGCGGCGTCATTATTATTTGTTTCACTTTGACTTTGGAAGTTGCTTATACTCTTCTTCTTCTTTTTTTTTTTTTTCTCAAAATTGTTGAATTATCATAAGCAAATTACCAAAGGTAGGTGTTTTTTAAAATAAAAACACAAATATTTCAAAAAATTCTCATTCACTTAAGGTAGGGGCAATCAGGACCAATGCAGACAATAGAGCATTAGTCCAGAGCTAATGCTTAAGAAAAAGGATTGAAAAATTACAGAAAGGCTTTTTGCTGGCAAATTGTTCTGTTCTGTTGATTTGTAAATTTTGTCCAAAAATTATAATGTCTAAAACTAATTTATCATTTGTTTTAATGAAAAGGAATGATATAACGGCTAACACCCACCAACACTTCACAGGTTCCTCGATTGCATGATTACCATGCTGTCTTTATAGATTAAACGAAACTAGGTGTACAAGAAATGTATCACTATGACCCAAAATTCGTACCAAAAATGTTGGAAGTTCTATTGAAGTTTTTTTTGAGATTTAAATTCGATTTAACTCAATCCGAAGTCAAAGAGTTAGTTTCAATTTAATTAAACTTGAGTCCAAACTTGAATTTAAAGAATTGTTCTCAAATTCAATTCAAAAACTTTGAACAATTCAATCATATATTTAAAATAATGTTTTAAAATTTTTTTTTTGGTCCAGGTCCTTTCAAAGAGATGCATTTGAGTGTTGTTTGGACTCTCACACAACATAATACATATTTAGGGTGATTCAATTGTCATAATCAGCTCAAGGCTTATCATGGGCGTAGGTTGTGGTTGGTTGAGCTTGAATTAAACCTCTAACGGGAATAATTAAGGGCTTCGTATGTTATGTAGTTTATTTAAGGGCATGGGCTTTACTAGGTTGCACTAATCAATCAAAAGTTTTTTCTAAGTCTCACAATTCATGTTGTAATAAATATAATAATTATATATAGCAATATATTGGTATTTAAATCTTCGTATAGTAAATAAATTAATCCATTTTTCAGGTCTAGTTAATCATATTTATTAGTGTATATCACATTCCCATTTTTAAATAGAGATAACAATTGGCCGAGTTAAGTCTTAGCTCACATACGTAGAATTGAAAAATTGACGCAAGATTTGATTCCATGAAGCGAAATAATTTAAGATCACTTAAATTTTATAACATGATAAACGTATAAAATATAATAAAGCATGAATCATAATTCGTATCTTATTATGAAACTTGATCATTTTCTGAATCATTTCTGAAACTGACTCATCTCAAGTTTAGTATTTTAATTTCAATTAAATTTTAGTCAGGATTACAACTAAACCTAATTAAAATTAATTTTTCAAATAAGATCCAACAAAACATAGGACTACATTTCAAATTAAAACATTTCAATCCAATTGTAAGTGTGGGAGAGAATACTAGAACATAAAACGTAAGACACTTTGGATTGCAAAGAAATACTCCCAACCCACCCCATAGTTTAGAGATTATCCTACGTGGAATATTACAGGGCTTAAAGATGCTCTTTTACAAGACTTCAATGTTGACATTACAGATAAGAAGATATATAGGGTGAAGAAATTTGCATTAGAGCTTTAGGTGGGTGAAAAGCGAAAGTAATTTTAGAATTTGGGGAACTAAGGATTAGCTTTATTAGCTTTATTAAAGTATAATCCTATTATTACTTTCATAATCAAGTATCTAGATGGTACTTTTACAAAAACTTTAAAAATAATAAAAGAATATGGTATATGGGGAGTGTTCCATACTAACCACATAAGTCTTTTAAGCATCCAATTTTCCACTACTTAACTAATGTGTAAAACACAAAATCTTTAGATAACTTTATACACGTGCATGTTTAGCAAATGGCTTACATGGTCAACACCTTGTCCCTAGGTACGTGGGTAAGGCTACATGTCCATTTTATTAATTTTTCTTTGGCTCTCCTATTGTACTTGGGTCTACTCATTATTGCTTTACAATTTCTCATAGTGGAGCTTATGATGGCGTTAGTTGGATGTTTCTTTTTCTTATTAATGATTGTGTTATAGTTCAAGTGTACTTTTAAGTTCTATAGCCTTTGATTGTATGCTTCTTAATCTCTTATTCTTCTTGATCTGTTTTCATGTAGCATTCCCTAGCTCAAAGTTGCACCCCCAACCTCCAGGATTGCATTGGTTTGTAGTATAACCAAGTGTGTTCTTCTCTCTATCTTTATTTGGTTGTTAGAAATTTTAGTTGGACGATGATTTGCTTTTATTAAGGTGATTGCTACTGTGAATCTATTGTCTCTAACTACTAGTTAGTTTTGAATTGAAGTGCATGTTTTCTTAGTGAATGATGAGTTGCTCCCTTATTTCTCTAACTACATAGTCTCCTTCCTATTGAAACATTATTTATTTCTCTTTATCCATATTTCTTGTTTCATAACTCAATGCTAACTAGGTAGGCTAATTTATCCACTCTTGCGATGTGTGATTTTCATATATGCATTTAACTGCTTTTGATAGTCTGTTGGTTGTATAATGCCACTAATAGAGGCACCTTACATAGTGACACACTTCTTAAGAGTAGTTACACTTAAAGAATAGATGCTCAGTGGTCTCTTGCTCTTATTTGCATAAAAGGCGGCAATCTTCAACCAAGTTTAAGAATTTTAGTCTATCCATAATAAGGAGTCATGCTTTCATATCCATCGATAGTAGGAACAAAATTCGTAGTATGAGACATCTATTCCATATTAATTTGGTCCATTTAATCTTAGCCCCTCTAGGTCTTATCGATTCTCTATAAGCCTTGTTGAACATTCCATCCACTACATTGTTCCATTTGTATCGATCATCTAGGCTCTAATTAGGGGGTATTAAGGGATCAAGTGTCCTAATTCTTTTGGGAATTTATCCCAACGGTCCACATTGATCTACCTATATACCTTGGCATCTTTAGGGATGTTTTCTGATACTTGGATAGCCAATTGGTTACTTATAGGGGTCTATTTCCACTCTAATTGTCAAACCACAAAGATGTCGTTCTTCCATTTCCAACTATAAAAGTTATAATTAACATAAAGAACTTTCTCATCTTTAGAATTTGGTTAAGGAATTAAGAGTAGTTTGATTTTGAAGCTAGGCTCCATAAGCTCCTCCCCTTCAGGAAGCAACTATGCATCCATTTCATCTAAAAGGAGGTTTTATTCACCAAGATTCTCCAAATTACCTATCCTAGAAGTACTTTATTACTTATATTGATAGGAGTGATGCCTAGTCCTCCCTCTTCAATTGGTGTACACGATTCCTTCCATTTGAATTGGTCTTTAGAATTTCCCCCATTATAGGTAACCTAAAGAAATTTACTTTAATCATTTCTAAAGCCTTAACCGGTAGTTTTGAAAGGAAAATATAAGAGGACCAATATATATATATGCAATTTTCTAGTGGCCAAAGGTAGTTCTAGATATGTGATAAGGGATTACTTCACCTCCATCCTAGTTAGTTGTGAGAGTATAATTGCCTCTAGGAGAGCACTAGCAGAAAGGATAAGGTGGCTATTATGCTTATTGATTCCCAATCCAAGTGCTCTAGAGAAAATTTAAGAGAAGACATAAACAAGTTCACAAAGTTAGCATTAACATTAGATAAAAGTAGCAAATCATCTACAAAGCATAAGCTGAATATTTTTTATTTCTTACATTTATTGTATAATTTGAAGTTTCTTCACAAAGTATAAAAAGGTAAAAAATTTTGATGGTTCACCATTGACAAGCACGCTAAAATAGGTAGTGGTGATGCATGCCTTAATTAACCCTATAAATTTATAAGGAAATCCTAGGACTTCTAATAGTTGTAAGATGAAGTCCCATTTGATTTTGTTAAAAGCCTTATTGAAGTCAATTTTTATAGCATAATTCTTTAGGGAGTTCCTTCTTGTATAACATTTAAGTAGTTCTTGAGCAATGAGCATGTTATCCCAAATCATCCTTTCTTAAATGAAGGCTCCTTGATTCTTACTAATGATAGGCCTAAGCAACTTCCTGAATCTACTTGCTAGCAACTTAGAAATGATTTTGTATAGGGAGTTGTAGTAGGATATGAGTCTATAATCTTTGTAAGTGGAATGGTTAGGACCTTTTGGGCTAGGCATATAAATGTCTCGTTAATTTCTTTAAACATCTCCCCCTTATGAATACTAAGATTGTATCAATTATGAGTTTTTTCACCTTAAGCCGTGCTTGTTGATAGAAGTATACATTGAAACCATCCGAGCCAAGGGCTTTATGAGCATTCATCCTAAACACTACTTTTTTTCCACATCTATGGCATTGAAAGGGCTATTTAACAATCCTATATCTTCACCTTTGAGTTGTGGGTTGTTAAAGGATTTTAAGAATTATATTGAGGAGTTTGATTTATAAGGGGAGTTATAAGTCTTCTTAAAATAATTAAAAGCTTCCTTTAGTAGATTAGCTTGATGATTGATTGTATGCCACTGTGGACTTATTATAGAAGTTATTATATTAGCATTTTTCTTGCCAAGGATTGCGTTAAAAAGGTACTTATTGTTCCTTTTACCCTCCCTTTACCAATTAATTGGTGCCCTTTGTTTAAGCAGAGTGTAATAATACTAAACAACGCCCAAGTACCTACTAAGAGAGTCCTTCTCCTTCCTCCTCCTCATCTCATTCCTTGTATTATTATCTAATTCCTTTTGTGTGGTGTCTAGATCCTCCTTGCTCTATTTATTACCCCTTTAATGTTATCAAATCTCATAACATTTAACTCCTTCAGAGCACCCTTAATAATCTTTAGTTTTTGTAAACAAATAAACTCATTACCTTTGATTTAAAGGTCTAACCCCTTCTGAATTGTAGCTAGGAACCCTTATTTATGAGCTAAGAAATTATTAGAGAACTCCTCTTAAACTTGAATAATTCCTAAATCTTGATTGGGGTATGATCAAAGAACTTGGGAAGTAAAAAGCAAGCTTTTCTGTTGTGGGTATTTTGCTATCCATTCAATGTTTACATTAGCCCTACCTAGTTTCTTTTTGATGTGGTAATTAGAGTTTCTTTTTTGTTACTCCAATTATATAGATTGCCCTTAAGTCTTAAGTTCATAAGTTTATGTTCCCATAATATCTTCCTTTGAAATTCCAAGTTAGAATTATAGAAAAATTTCCATAGCATATATGGCCCTCATGGATGAAGTGTGTTTTTGTGTGGATCATTTGATCATTTGGAACCATTTGCCTTTTCTGTATCTTACTAGTATTATAAGCTACAATTATCCTCCTATAATAGTAATGTTGATGATTTGATATGAAATTGCAATGAGACCTTAAACAATTTAGGATCCCTACCTTTTCCTATCTTATTTTGGATTTTGAAATGACAAAAACTAGTGGCTTTTCTTCCATGACAAAATCCCTAAAAGCTTATTGCTTTCTTAGGTAATTTAACCCTCTTGCTTGTCATATTAATTGCCATTTGGTACATAAGTTACCCTTTGATCCTTTAAATCTCCACCTTTTTGCTGATTTTCTACTACTTACCCTTAAAAACTTCTCCTTCAACACTTCACTAATGTGTTAGATCCTAAGGTGTAACATCTCATCACCGACGGGGAGGGTAAAATAGTAATTCGGAGTGGTTAATGAGTGCTTAGAAATGCCTTTACATGTTCATACACAATACAACATACACATATATGTGAATAGTAAATTTTGCACATGAAAATGACTGTACATGCATTCATGACATTTTTCGGTATAATTGTTAATAAATGTGATTGTTATTAAAAAAAATGTGATTTGTGTGCATGAAAAATTGAGTTAGAGAGGGTCATTGTGGTTTTCAAATTTTTGGAGAATTTTAGAAATTTTTCTGAAATTTCGGGGTAATTTCTGGACTAGAAAAAATGCCAAGGGGCAGAATAATTATTTACCGGTAGTAAAAATTACTGTCTAATGGCAATGAAAATTTAGATAAATGATTTTAGGATTTATTAATTAGAGCCATTGAAAATTTGGGGATAAATTGGAGTAGAAATTGAAATTTAGTTGGGAAGAAACTAAGTGAGAGCTTAAAAATGAGATATTGGCAAGTGACAAGTGTCACTTGCCTATTCATGCCAACATGTTTGTGTTTTTTTTTAATAAAACCCACCCCCTTTTTGGTCTTTCTTGATGCTTCTCTTGTTTAAAGGTTATTGGTGATTTAAGTTAGATTTCTCCACCAATTTTCGTAACTTCTCCTCTTCCTTGCTTCTTCTTGCTTTTGACCATCTTTTATACTCTCTTCCACCTTGCTTTCTCTTCTTTTGTTCACTAAAAATCCAAACCTAAGCCTTTCACCCT
>JAOQMQ010000006.1:18265715-18283396 GCA_027563845.1 Erythroxylum subrotundum
TGTAATTAATTATATTTTAACTTATTATAATATAATTAATTATAATATTTTAATTAATTAATTATATTTAATTAATTAGTATTAAAAATATTAAAAAAAAAAAGAGTCATTCTTGTACTAAACGGAGATAGAAGATTTTTAAAAAATAAAATATCAAACTATTAGCGTGTAATAATAACCAACAATTAACTATTCACTTTTTTTTCTTTCCCGATTAATCCCTTCGTTAACGCATCAACCAAGCATCCCCAGCACCTAAAGCCATGCTATGAAGGCTTCCAGACGGAGAATGTAGAAATGGTGATGCTTAAAGACGCAAATCCTGAATGGTTTTCTTTCTTTGAATCTCTATTCTTTAGGAAGTATTTGAATCCATAAAATAAAAGACCGCACATTAAACACAGAAACTATACTAGTTCTGGTTAGAATCGATTTACACAAACAAAACAACTCAGATAACGTAACAAAAAACAAGATGATAACAAATGGCGGCACGAGGTGAAAGGCCTGGCAACGACATTGAACGAAGAGAGAAGCGCCTAAGCCTGAAAATCCAACCCAGTTGGTGGAGCAGGAAGCTGGCAAAATCTTAACGATACTGCCATGGTACTATATAAAATCTCGCCACTTTAAGGTTGATTCTCGAATTGCTCGCTTCCCTCGGTCTCCTCGGCGTTCAAGAGATCGAAGTTAGAGCTCCAGATAAAAACGAAAAAAAATATATAAGTTCTCTTCGGCAAAAAGAAACAAGAATGAACAGAGATCTAACAGATTCGACAGGGAGGAGATTAACGATTGGAGAGATCAATAATCGTGAACGGTGATTGAGAAGATAGTGTGAAAGAAACCGACATGCAACCACTGAGAGACGGAGAACTGGATAGAGAGAGAAAGTACTTAATATCTAAAGGAGTACCTTATTTAAATTAGCTTTTATTCCATATAATTTAAGAGGGATTTTTAGTTTCTATCTTTTTTATCTATCGTATTAATATAAAATATATATAGTTCAAAATAATATCTTTTTTCTAATTTTAATCCCCAATAGAAATGACATATAAAAATAAAATTATTTTTCTTCAACATTTGTACAGACCCTAATTATAATATTATAATATTTTGAATAAAAACACTTTTAGAAGCTGCTGTTATCTCGCTACCACTGTAGTCGAAATCGATTGAGAGACTTGAACAACTCTTCTAACTCCTGAAGTTTTTGATCGAGCGACACTGGTGTTCCGGGAACCTAAACTTTATAAAAGTGTAATGTAAATGATTCATAGCTATGACTTAATGGACATAATTGAACTCCTCAAATTGGAACTCCAATCCTCTGGAGTCCAATTTCAGTAAGCTCTCAGCTCTGAGCTTCTTTCTGCTCCTAGTCTCTAAGATGTTGCTTTATTTTTTGAGCTTTAAATTATCGCATCACGAAGAGTTAAGCACATTTCACTGCTTTTGTTAAATATATATACTTAACTTTATTATTTAAATAACTTAAAATAATTATAATAAACATTTAAGTTTTCTTAAAAAATTTAGAAAAAGGACAATTTAAAGAATTTAAAATTTGTTAAAACTATAAGCAACATGATCCTTTTTCCTGTATTCACCTTTGATAATGACCTGTCAAGCAGGCTTCCGTTAATATTAGCAAACAACCAAATTTGAGAAACCCTAAGATAAAATGAAACATACCAAAAACCCTCGTTTTCCCGTTACCTACAAGTAACCCTAATTCTCGAACAAAATCGAACCCTAACCCTAAAACTTTCCCAGTTCCACCAATGACCTAAGCAAAACTCTCCAATCGTCCCTGAAATCCCCACATATTTCATCTTCACCATGTCCGGCGATAGCCGGGAAGCCCCTACGGTGGACGGAGGAGGTAACGGTGTTGTCACCGAATCGGTCAAGCCGAGTTTCCAGGTGACCATGTCGGTGGCGCCGAGCCAGAGGCTGAGGCTGAACCCTAACAAGGATCATAAACCAGAGAGCTACGAGGATCTGCAATTGGATTTCGCTCCCTCGGTTTTCAGTTCGTTGGAGCGATACTTGCCTCCCAGCATGTTCAGCGTGAGTAGAGACGACAAGGTGAAGTTCATGAGGGAGATTCTGTTGAAGTACTTGCCTCATGGAGAGAGAACCAGAGTACGTTCTTGCAAACATATAAGAACAGAATTTCGTGTTTTTAATTTGGTTGGATGGAATCCGGAAGGAAATGAAGAGAGTTAAATTAAGTCATTTATCTTTTTGGTTTTCACATCGTTAAGAGCCCTAGTCGTGAATAAGATCACAGGGCGGGAGAGCTCAAGTTTGCTGCATTTTTTCTCAGTTCATATTTTTTTGTTTAACGAGTATTAGCTGAAATTACGGTAATGTCCTTCGGATACATGGTTTAATGTCGCATAGTCATCTGATCTAACGGCGTCAAGTGTGCTGGCACTTGTGGGAATATATTTGCAAATTAAGTCATAATTTTATAACCAAAAAAGAAAAGAAAAAAAATCGTCACTTTTGTAATTGTATTAGTGCATTTGAGGGAATAAAAACTAAAACAATTGGGATAATGGCTTTTTGAATAGTTGTTACTGGGCCTGTTAATTTTCTGCTAGGATAGAAAAGGTTTTTAGAAAATCTATGTGTTTGGTTAATTCATCTCTTTAGAAATTTCTCTATCTCTCTATACCTAAAAAAGGGTATGTTTGAGTAAACTTGGTTCTGATTCCGGAACTCTGAGGGTGGAGAACTGGAAGGTGTTAATTAGATTGCTGAAATTGGTATAGAAGGTATGCAAGATTGGCTTTGAGCAGATTCGAACTTGGATCTTTTAGGGCCAAAGATTTGAAACTGAACTGTTGACTTAATGTCTATCTTGGCCACACTTATTATCAAACTAAACCAGAAATTGCCATTTGGCATACAGATTTGTGCTCTGGGATTATAAGCTGTATCACTTGTTACCTTTTCTAGTCCTCTGAGTTCTTAGATTTTTTTATGGATAGGTGCATTGGCAATTCAAAGGGAAAATTTTTAGGAAGTGTCCGAGGGCAATCCAATTCTGAGCTTATAAAGTTATTTTTTAAAATAAAAAATTAGGTGAAGATAGAATGTTCTGTATCATATGAAAGATCCCAATTTTATCACATCTTTGTTTAAACTTCAAAATCTCAGACTAAATTGTTGGGCTAATGTCTAACTTAGGTTACATGTGTTAACAAATTAAAACAGAATTTGACATTTGGCATACAGATCTTTGTTCTGGGATTATAAGCTGTATTTTTGTTACCTTTTCTAGCCCTCTGAGTTCTTAGAATTTTTGGTGGATGGGTGCATTGGCAATTCAAATGGAAAAAGTTTAGGATGTGTTTGAGGACAATCCAACTCTGAGATTTTAGAGTTATTTTATTTAATAAGAAAATTTAACTAAAGATAGACAATTTTATATCGTTTCAAAGATCCCAATGTTATCACATCTTTGTTCAAAAGTTCAAAATCTCAAACATAGTAATATATTTGCATTATTATTGTCTATCTCTGTTGCACTGGCATGCAAGTTCGTGTGTTATGTTATGCTATAAATCATTGATCTTTTCTTTAATGGGGTTTCTCTATTATTCATATAGATCCAATTTTTTAAGTGTAAAATCAATTTGAACACAATGATTCTACCAAGTAGTTCTTTACTCAACGCTTTGTTTAACAGCTTCGACAGAAGGTATAAAGTCCTAAAGCAATCCAATTTACTTGTACCTTGTGGTTGGACCTCATATTTTGTATCAAATTTTGAACTTCATTTCATTTTTTAAACATTGTGATTACCATAAACAGACTGAAACTCTTTTCCTCCTTTTTCAGGTTCAGAGACAGAGAGAATATAGGCAGAAGATAATATCACATTATCAGGTCTGAAGCATGATTACTCTGGCTCAGTTTACATGGCTAACTAATGTGGGCAATTTCTTTGAGACTTTTCTTTCCAATCCTTTTACAGTGGCTGCACTTACTTGCCTCCTGCTAGGAAAATTGTAGAGGTTGGATTATCAACTATTCTGGGCTAGGAAGAGACCTTACTGGGATTTGACTGCACTACCTTTAATTTGTGAATAAACTTTGTTGAAAGCACTAGTGAATGTCTTATTTTGTAATTATAAATAGTAAAATAAAATAATAATATGATGATGATAATAGTCATAGCACCAATAATAACAATAATGATAAGCACAATTGTCATACTGATGAAAATAGCTATGGAAAACAATAAATGGAGAGATAATGAAGGACAATGAAATGGGCTGTTGTTATTGAATTCACTTTTTTAGGATGAAAATTCTGAAGTTTTATTTTACTAGCCAGATTGTGTGCCCTTCAGCTTAACAAATAAATGTTTCTGACGGTGCCTGCAATTTTAAGTGCTAAAAAATGGGACTGAAGACAAAATGCACTTACTTAGAATAGTGGACTTCTATAAAGTCAAAATACATGGCAATTATATTGTTGCATCACTTTATCATAGACTTGCCCTTTTCTTCTGATTCTGTATTTGATAAGCACCCATAATGACCCTATCAACACAGGTTCTCTCTAAATTGGCTATCTGTGTTGCAAAGAGGGAATGCATTTTGATTAATTTTCATTTATTTGCTGTCTTTGTATTACAATTTGAATATTTACTGTTACTAAGGTACTATGTGATGTTTAAGCAGCCTTTACATAGAGAATTGTACACATTACATGCTGGTACCTTTTTCGTCCCATCCTTTATCAAGGCAATCAGTGATAACACGGAGGAAAGCTTGAGGAACATAATGTCAGAACCTTCTCCTGGTGTCTTTACGTTTGAGATGTTGCAGCCTGATTTTTGTGATATGCTACTGGCAGAGGTACTATTTGTCAGGTTTATCTGTAGCATGACTTCTGCAATCTTAGATTTCTCCATTTTCTTTTGGATAAAATTTGTTGCTCTTACATCGATTTGGCTTTCTAGGTTGAAAATTTTGAGAAGTGGGTTGATGCCTCAAAACTTCGAATCATGCGCCCAAATACAATGAACAAATATGGTGCGGTTCTTGATGATTTTGGCCTTGAAACAATGCTTGACAAGCTTATGGACGGTTATATTCGTCCTATAGCTAAAGGTGATGCATATCTTCTTATTTGGGATGGTTGCATCACTAGTTTGTTAGAGATTATCTATTTGCTGCTCTGCCCCTTTTTTGTTTAGTGTGCCCATGCATACATGTTTTTCTGCACATTGATGACCAATTTATAATTAACTATTGCATGTCACAGTTTTCTTTCCTGAAGTTGGTGGATCAACTCTGGATTCTCATCATGGTTTCATTGTTGAATATGGTGAAGATAGGGATCTCGACTTGGGTAGGTGCTTTCTTCAATTTTTTATGTCAAACGTTCTTCAAGCTGTTCATAACTTGTTTAGCATATGAGATATACGGACTGTATTGTCGAGTTTGATGTGTATGGCTTCAAGAAGTTTCTGTTGTGAGTAAATGTAGAATTAAGTGTTATGTTCATGTTATGCCTGCAAACTAAAGGAGTCATGGAGGGACTAAAAGGACTGGAAGTCTTCGGGACTTAGAATGCTATGTGACATGCAAGAAGGAGATGACTCTGGAATGCGTTTGAACTTCTTGGATGTTAGTGGGTTATGTCGCTTGAGGAGCATCCTCAATGACAACTTGTAGGAGTATAAATCTTAGTGAAAGAAGATTTAAATTCTAATGCAGTAAAAGCATTCTAAAAGATGAGTTGTTAAGGAGTATTTATGATTGAGAAGATTGTTGAATGTGTGGAATGATTGTGTAGGATTTTATAATAAGATCATTTGGAGACTGTTATTTAGAGGATGCCGTGATATTGGAAAAGCTAATGTCTGAAAGGACTAGGCCAAACTTGCATTCACTAAGAAAGTAGAGGGGAAGATTCCTTGATAAGCTCCCCCTAAGCCTACCAAGTTTGTAAAACCTGCCTATTAAAGGGGCTTAGCCCTAGTACTTGATATAGCCGCAATGGGGATATGTAAGATAAGTAGGTTGTTTTTAATTTCCTTTTGTTGCTTAGATACTACTGCAGGAATTTTGCATTCCAGTCATGGGTAGAATGTTTCATTAGACTTTGAATCAAGTATTATCAATGGGAACTGGGGACTATGATATTTAAAAGATTCTTTTGATTGTTCATGATACACATGATGTTATCAGGTGTAACTTCTGCAATTAAGGTTAAATGGGAGAAGACAACTGATGTGCAAAAGGATAATTGAAGCATATTCAAGGAATGTCTTCATTTTTCATTTGTTCTTCTTAGGAGTAATATGGATTGAGAATAGCATCTTGAGCCTTTAAATTGGTCATTCAAAAAGTTAACTCTGATGTTGCGACATTGTAATGTTGGCACTTTCATCATTTATTTGGGACAAAAGAAAAGTGGAGAAAGGAATAACAACAAAAGGTACATGGATAACTGGCGTTGAATTGTCATGGTAGAAAAGGAATATGATGCAAAACATTGATCAATGGCTTACCCAGCCATTTTAGTGATTCATAAAGCTGTTCTAGGTGAGGCTTTCAACTTATTTATTAAAAAAACAATAAGGGTTTAATTAGAGCTTACAGGCCATCTTTTAGCTGCCAATATGATCAATCAAGTTGATTTCATATTTGAAAGAGAAGCAGACGCTCTCTTCAGTGACAGGGTATTACAAGGCGAAAAAAGATTATACCATCTAAAGGAGTATAGTATATCAGCATATTGTCACACCTTCTGATGTATTTTAGATGGTTTATGATTGCATTAGGCTTACAGGAATTCTAGGTGTGTTGTTGATATGATATTGCCTAATGAAAGTGTAGAAAACATATATTTCATTTCAATTATCTTGACCTCCCAAAGAGTTTCTTACAATTTTGTTTTTGCAGGCTTTCATGTGGATGACTCGGAAATATCTCTGAATGTTTGCTTGGGTAAGCAGTTTTCTGGTGGAGAATTGTTTTTCCGGGGTACAAGATGTGATAAACATGTAAATACTGGAAGTCAGCCAGAGGTATGTAATCTTTAAATTGTAGTGTTATTCAGGCTGTTGTGAGGAATAAGTAATCAGGAAAAAAACTTCATGGCCCTATTCAAAACTACATTGTCGATTTGTTCTTGCTACTTCTTGATGTTGGTGGTGCTATTGCTTATTCATGATGTGTTGACTGCAGTGCTAGATATTCATCCAATATGAACTACATGAGTGTGTCCTAATTTAATGAATGCCGTTCTGTATCATTCTCAGTCCATTTTATTGATATCCTTGGTCGTATTGTCAAATACAACTGGTGTCCGATTTTTTAGTGTATGAGCGTTCTTGCTGGCAAAATATTTTTGTTTAATGTTATCGCTCCGAATCCATGTTCCTGAATAATTTGAAGTGTGTTTGTGCATGTTTTAACAAGGTATCCCGTGATACAATATCCGACTGAAAGAATGGTTGGTGCTAAACTGAGAACATATCTTTCTGCAGAACTCCAATAACTCTCCAGGAAGGGCCTAGACAACATTTTCTCCTTTCCTGCTAAGAAAAAGTAAAATATTATGTTTCTGGAGTGCCGATTGAAATGCTTTTTTTAGGAGACCTACTGAAAAAGCAGACGGCAGGCTATTACTTTTCACAGTATTGAAGATTGCATCTGTTATAAGAATTTTTATGAATAACCTGTAGTTAACCATTATTGAGAATGTTTTACAAATGAAACTCTCATTCTTTTGAACTTTTTTTTTTCACCATACATCTATACATTTTGTTACATGAAGATTTGTTCTGTGCAAACAGGAAATCTTTGATTTCGCTCATGTCCCTGGTCGAGCTGTACTTCATCGTGGTCGACACAGGCATGGAGCTAGGGCCACAACATCTGGTCACAGGATCAATTTACTCATATGGTGTAGAAGGTACTTCAAATTTTGCTGTACCTACAGTACCTACTATATTCCTTTATAAGATGGTTTGCTTTGACTTACTGCAAGAAGAATAATCTTCGTCATTCTAATCCATGTTTTGGGTGGTCATCATCTTTGAATAATTGCAAAATATCCCTTACATTTTCAGTTATGTCATGCCATTTTTTATATTTAGATTAGCCATATATTGCTAAAAATATACTTAGTTTCTGGATCATTTTGGAGAACTTCCATGGAATTTCTTTTAGTACCTATGTTGAGTTCTTTTAAGCTGTTATTGCTTGAGAAGAACTCTTAATTCCATGGCACTAACAATTGCAGACCTATGTTGAGTCGTTTTAAGCCCTTGTTGCTTGAGCAGAACTCTTATTCCATGGCACTAACAATTGCAAAATAATGTGCATTCAGAATGAAATTATTGGGCCCTTTTGCTAATAGTAGGATCAAGTTGATGATTATGTTCTTTTTTGTATATGTGAAACACCATTCTAATATTTGAGGTTTCTGTCACACAATTCTGGAATTTACTATTCTATGGCCACACTCATTTTTATTTTCATTTTAATATTGTTCATCTTGTGATCCTTTTGCAGTTCTGTTTTTAGAGAGATGAAAAAATATCAAAAAGATTTCTCTAGTTGGTGTGGAGAATGCATTCGTGAGAAGCAAGAAAGGCAACGGTTGTCTATTGCTGCTACCAAATCGGTAAAGTACTTTTTTTTTCCATCGCCTTATATGTAAATTGACTATAACTAATGAGTGGAGAGTAGAAAAACATATAACTTCATTCAAAGTCCTTTTGATTCTGTTTTTTTAATTGGTCCATTAATTGTTGGTCATTGTAAAACTTACTATGATGTTTTACTACTTTAATTGCCTGTGCAAACGGGAAAAAAAGGAAAAAGTCTTCTTGGAAATAAGAGGCCAGTTATTGATTTTACTTCCCATTTCTCAGGATGCTTGACAGAGTTCATTGTTGGACTAGTAGTCATATGTAGGTTCTATTAGGAACTTTACCTGTATAAATATGCTGCAAAATAAAACAATACATTCATGTGTAATTCGGGAGAGATAGAGGTCCATCTAGAGTTAGGATGTCCTTTTTGATCTGACATGGTCTGTATCCCTAGCAGCTTAGACCTTTTGTTAACTTTTCTCTAAAGAAAACTAAGGGGCCGTTTGGTTCCACTTTTATTTTTCTGTTGTTGTTTTTGGTTTTTGTTTCCTGTTTTTAGTTTCTGTTTTTTTCTAAAAAAACGAAAACATGTTTGGTTGAGATTTGCAATATAAAAACTGAAACAAAAACCTGTTTGGTTGAAATACTGAAAACAAAAATATGTTCGGTTTTTTTATTATTATTAATAATAATAATAATTATTATTATTATTATTTATTGTTAATAATAATATTATTTTTATTAATTATTTTTATTTTTATTAATTATTGTTATAAATTTTCTACTTACTATTTTTAATATTATTAATTTTATTATACCAAATTAATTATCTTATTATTATTATTGTTAATTATTAATTATTATTATAAATTTTGTATTATTATTATTATTATTATTATTATTATTATTAATCGAGATAGAAAATAGGGATACGTTATTTTTCGGTCGAAGAAAACATGCTGTCAAAATTCAGAGAAACGATGTTTTCTGGTTTCTGTAAAACTATTGTGGTTTTTTTATTTTTAGAAACAAAAAATTACAATAGAGTAAACCAAACACGTTTTACTTACCTGTTTTTCTTTTTTCAAAAACGACAACAAAAAACGAAAGAAAAAAACAGAAACAAACAGCCCCTAAGTTGAGCCCGCCATCTAAACTTGATTGTTGTGTATTGTTTTCCTTTGTTTGTTTTGCTAGATGCGGCATTCATACTATCAGTGTAAAGATTTAGATGAAAAGTTGTAGGGATTTGATATCTATTCATTCTGCTTTTAAGACACTTTATGCAATGTTAATCTGGATTTCTTTCTTCTGTTCCTTCCATTTTGGAGAGGTGAAATGATAGTGCAAGTTATTATCCCCTTTTTTTAATCATCTTTATTTTCTTTATGGCCTCAAGCATAGTAGATTTTCTTTCTAATGGATTGTTTAATTTCAAATATACCTCCTAAGGAGGTTGCTCATGTTGTATTATGGCTTTGTTTTAATTTTTATCCAAAGAATAAAACAGTTATGAGTTGCAGTACAATTTGTTAATCTAAAAAAAAAGAAGGTAATTGTTAATGTAGTTACTGAAGGAATAATTGACAGATGAAGCATAGTTGCATCACTTTGTAAGCGGCATGTTTATTGGATGAAAAGTTTTTTTTTTTTACTTGTATCAACAATTTAAGTGAGAACTCCCAGATGAGGGGAAACATAAACACATACTTGAGGAGTATTTGCACCTTTATCATATGTAATGCTATGCGCTAAAAGCTGCCCCTTTTTAACTATTATCATTCATCTATTAAAAAATGTTTTACTCATGAATGGGAATTTGTATTCATGAGACCTGATCTTCCAACAGGAATTGCTTAAACAAGATGGTGAATCGACTACATGAGTTCAGATGTAATTACCCTAATGATTGTACAATGACATTGTTCCTGACTTCAGTTTGCAGCCATACTGCTGTTCTTGGTAAGCGCTTTGAAGTTGGTTTCTGTTCTCTTAACATTGAACACGGACGAGTGTGCAAATTATGAAATTAAATGACTATGGTTCAGACTGTACCAGCATGCCTGGAATTTTGTAAAAATATTTAGTGACAACCTGATTAGTGCTCAGCCTCTTAAAAGGTGTTACCCGTATTTAGGAGAATTTTGGGTAGCTTGAGAACCGCATCAACAGCCAATAAATATGTAATTAATGAAGCTAGTTCATAGAGAATGGAACTCTTTGTCCGACACGTCCTTGGCTGTAGTGTCTTCGTTCAAAGTGCTTTGAATAGAAGATGATTATCAGCAGTTGCGTGGTCCACAAAATATGTACCTCCGTTCTCGTCATCTGCATCATGTAGCCTCATTTCTGATTTCTATATTAAATCGAAGTACCGAACTTTCCTTTTCTGTTAGTCGTATGTTTATTGTAAATCCTATCACCCAACTCTTCACCTCTTCTTGATTGGTTGAATGCATGTCTAAATTCAAGAAGTTTGTTGTAAAGCCACTTGGGACAATCCCATTTTCAGCTGTAATATTATGTACAGTAGAATAATGAGAACAATTTATCAGGCTTTGGTACTTCCTAGTTTCTTAGTTTTAATTGTAAGGCCTGTCATGCGACCATCTTCTGCCGTCTGGTATAAGATGGCTTCTATCCTCGCTAGAAAGCAGGGCTTCAGGAAATTATCCGCCAGTTCATGCGACCATCTTCTGCCGTCTGGTATAAGATGGCTTCTATCCTCGCTAGAAAGCGGGGCTTCAGGAAATTATCCGCCAGTTCATTTATTTCTTCACTCTTAAGTGTAATAAAGGTGTAGCGATTTTACAGAATTGGCTCGATTTAACAAAGTTACTGAACAAAATGCAATTGGAAATAGAATCTGTCTTATATATATATATATATATATTGTACAAATATCTGGTTTGATTCAACCTTTCAAGTTTTTGCGAGTTTACAGGGTGATGAAAATAAATACCAGTTCTACAGTGCCACGTACTTAATAGACCAATATAAAATCTAGCGTCATTGGTTTTAGTTCTCGTGGAGTCTGTTTAAGAGGCGATATAAGTAATAAGAGATGTTGCGGCGTTGATGGGTATGGTTATGGTCATGATTTCACCTGATTTTTGTATTTAAAGTAAAAAACCTTGAACTTATGCTATCTTCTATAACTTTTTACCGCTTCAAGTTGAAAGTTGTCGAATCTTGTAGCATTAAGTTTCATATGATTACAATATTTATGATGTGCATAGATATATGAGGGTCTATCAGCTGTCAACATGGTGAAAAGGAAAAAGCAAAGACCTGAAAGTGATGTAGATGAAATGTCTTTGGAAAAATTATTTAGGTGTAATTGAAATTAAATGATCTATGCAAACGATGCCTAGATGATACTGTGTCCAATTGAGTATAAAGTGTTAAATTGTGTCTAGGTAGATGTGTTCAATTGTTCTACTAGTAGTCTCAGAAATAATGCCATGTCAGTGATGTCTCATGTGCCATATTATTAGTATTTTGAACGCTTGCTCTTACCTTTAAACAATAAGCCGAGTTTAAATATGGCCTGTACAGTATGTGACTGCTCGAAGAGTAGCAATATGCCATGGTCAGTGTTCGTAGTTGCATATGAACTCCTAATGACTTACACCATCAGAATCTCATATGTGTTGTTGCATACGTTTTCACTTATAAGAATATTAGCAAATAAGTCAAATTGGACTCCAAAGTTTTAATAAAATTTAAATTTAAACTTTAAAGTAAAGAAATAATTTTATCGTTTTACAAAGGTTTTTGACTTAACATCTTTGTCATAAAGATAACATTAATTATTAATTTTTTGTGGGTTTTATTATTAATTATTAATATTATGTGTATTTTATGTAGGGATGGCAAAGGCTAGCCCCGTCAAATTTTTTTTAAAATTGAAAGTGTAAAATATCTTTTTTAAATGGGTTTGAGTTTGAGTTGTTTAAGTCCAGGCTTATTTAAAGTCTAACTCTTCTAAGTAAAACAATGTCGTTTTGTTTAGAATAGTTGAACCTTGAGCTGGCTTGGGCCAAGCTGCCTGAGCTTGGCTCATGGGTTGGTCTATTGAAAAAACTTGAATTTAGAATCTATTGTCATCCCTAATTTTATGTGGCAGAGATCTAAAAAATAAGAAATTTTGTGGGTCTTTATGCCTTGATTGAGACATCTAAACCTAGAGTATTTGAATGTCTCGGAGAAACAATCAATAATTCCTCTACAGACTTGTTCATTATTAGCTACATCATGAATATTCATCTCTGATGAACCAACAACCTACAGCATTAGAAGAAGTGTAATTAAATGAGTTTCAAAAGACCTTTTTTTCTTGAGAAAGGGTTGTAAAAAGGAATTTCCCTTTGCTATTGGAGCTTTTATAAGGAGGAGCCTAACCCACTGTAATGTAGTTGTGTCTAGAATGACTGTGCTGGCACCTGACAAATGAGTTTGCCATAACTCCATTAAATTCCAATTGCAAGTCAAGATGGGAGGGGGAGGGGGAGGGAGGGGGAGCGATAAAATTTTTAGATATTATACCTAGTAGATCAGCTTAGTTTGGACTATATCAATGGGACAAGTAAAATCATAGTTCTCCCTCTAGCAAACAAACCAGCTACCAGATAAAGTATATGACCCCTCCCAATATCCATAAAAGTAAGGATGATCCATTTCCGATGTTGCTCAATGTCATGTAATGTAGGGAAGCATAGGAAACAATTCAAGTAACACTAGCTCCATTCTCTCTAGAAACAACATCTATAATATAAAATGACACAACAACAAAAGAGAATGAAAACTTGGCATAAAGCAGGCACTAACTACTAGTCATCTATAGAAAATCATTTAAATACATTTTACACGTACTAGAAATCAAAAGAATGACATTTCCAAGGGATGCTAATCATTCTCCTACAATCTACCATAGGTAAATGCACCCATGCTCAAGTAATTACTCTAAGAAAAGCCAAAAAGAGAAACAAAAGAGACAAGTTCACCTAAAGAATCAAGGGAAACCAACTTGGCCTTAACTACATTAGTAAGCCAAGGATGATTTTCAGGAAAATCACAAGGATAGGAATTTGTGAGGCTCGACATGGATTTAAGAAGTTCTTTCACAGTTTATTATTTAAATCATGTAGTTGCATCCACATTTAAAGTCTTGCTCCATTCTCTAATATCAAAAACACTGTAGAACATTGTCATCGTTGATTGTAAAGAAAGCAAGTTATACGAACACTTTATGTTAGTTTCTAAATTTATTTACAAGGAGGAGAGAAGACAATCTCGTATTGTGATTATCAATTTAGTTTTCTCACTTTAATTTTCTGGATATTTGTGGAACTAGTGCAAAATTCTTAGGAAAGCCAAATTGGGTCAAAGATCGTCACTGGGCATAATTGGGATAGTTGGGGATGAGAAAGAAGCACGGAGAGAGAGGAGCATATGACATTGACCCCAAAACTTTTAGTTTTTGGGTCTTCCCCACATATATGGTATGGGACTCACAAAAATTAAGAAAATAACCCCACCTATACTTTTCTTAACAGATGGTTGACAGAGATGTTAGGTCAGACTCATTTTTAAAGTTTGTGAAATGTTAGGGTTCCTTTTCTGCACAATTTGGCTTAAAATCTTAGGGTCCAATTGATCCATTTGCTTAAGAATATTCAATCTTTACTTATTTTGTAATTAAATATGCAAGCTTATAATTATGATGGTTATCGAACTTTTAGAATTATTATGATATATACGAACTCTTGTAGCACATCTAATTATAATTTTTCTAAATCTTAGAAGATATTATTAGGCTTTTAACATTAAATATTATTACATGAAACTTTTTATTTCACTTTTCAAGTGTTTTGAGTTTTGAAAAATTAAATTTGACTATACATATAAACAAATTAATATGAAAAACGTGCGAAGACTCTAACTTGTAGAGCTTGGGACTAACCAATTTGGTCTAAGTTTGAAATACCCTACTATAAACCACAATCCAAATATCGATTACAGGATGCTTTGGAATCCAAGGACCTAAAAGGTGTAGAGAATGCTACTTGGAAAATAAAGTTCACTTAATTAAAATAAAATAAAATGGGTTAGAGAGAGAATTTCCACCATCTCTCTAATCAGTCTAGCATGCAATTCATTAAACTGTTCCGCAAATTCGAATTTATGTCCTTTGTTAGCCTTTAACTTTTGCTCCTATTTTTCTCACTTAGTGCCCCCGATCATTTTTTTTACCATTAACGGTAATGGAACACCAAGTCCCTAGCAACCTCTCGGACCTTCCTTCCATTGATCTACTTAACACTTTGCCTCCTACCACCCTTAAAAGATAGCGTATAACAAGATGGTCAGGTACCTTAATTGTTTCAACAAAATTTGCTATATTGCTCCTACAAATCCTATAGCTCCAGTTGCGCCTCCACTTGAAGTGCTATAAATGTGGAAAGGAAATGGCAAACCTCCCTAATTGGCCACTTCCTTGATAAGTGTCTTCCAATGGTGCAACAATAGGAAACTACTAATTGGGTCTTGAAAATGTAAAGATCAATGAAGATTATTTCTTCATCTTTAGGGTCAATTTGGAGGATATTGTACAAAAGATAATGGATTTGGGTAATTCCTTGATAAGTGTCTTCCTAACAATGGGCAACTAATAATTGACAGAAACATGGTATTGAAAATTTAATGGTCAATGAAGATTATTTCTTCATCTTTAGGTTCAATTTGGAGAATACTGTACAAAAGATGATGGGTTTGGGTCCCTTGCATATTTAGGGGATGCCCTTACTTGTCAGGAACTAGAGTGCTAGCTTCTCCTTAAATAAGACCAAACTAAAAACCATACCTGCAACATCCCACTACCATAAGGCAAATACCCGGATACCCGAAGGACATTCAAGTACATACCTTATGATAATGGTATGTTGGAGCAGAAACAAATCCTACTTACACATGGCAATCTAATCTACACATGACATCATCTAACATACTCGAAAGTCACTAATTTTAAAAACCATTCATTCCATTCATTCGTAAAGCTTACACTATTTCCACCAAACAAATATTTACAAAACCTTATACAAGGTCTAGCAAAACTACAAATAATTATGCTAGAGTACTCCTGGCGTCAGCTGACAGACCTCTGAGCCATATGTCTATCCAAAAGGTTCCTTAAGTCTGACTAAGGAACTAGGTCTCCTGTCTCGTACCTGAAAAATCACATTGTAATTTTTGATGAGTTTTGCAAACTCAATGAGTGAACCATCATTGATGAATTCACCCGATCATATACACATATCACATATCACACAAATATTCATTCTAACATACATTTCTTATCCAAAAACCTACACAATATGGTATAACAATTAATCATTGCGAAACATATCACATAAACAAATACATATGCATATGGGACTCACATTCGTTCTTATTGTTGTGACTGAATGCCTATCACATACTTATACAAATACTGGCCCATAGGACTCAGTCAGAACAGAATCACGGAGCATAGCTCTACGTGCACACATATATAACACGGAGCAAAGCTCTACGTGGAAGCGCTTCATTCTGGCAATTTAAGTCACAACGCCTTTATCTGAGCATGCATTTTATGAAATGCATCAAATCTGAATTTGGCATATATGGCAAACACATAGAATGCTCAAACAAAACTCATAATCATCGGACCTAAGTCCGGCATTCAACTTTCGTTGAGAATTCACATAACATTCAAAATTTCATAGTACTCAAAGCCACAATCAAAGTACTTCCAATACATTCCCGAATATTGATCTCTTCGGACAATTAAAGTTCGGAATTCATAAACAAATCGCAAACAGTTTGAAAATATTGGAAGCTAACAAAACAAATCAACTCAATCCTAGGAATTCATCTAGGTTGACTCACAGTACGCTCCAATAAGCTATTGCCTGGATGGTCCGGCAATGTCTGACTGGCGTCCAATATGCTCCTCTAAAATATACAAAACACATTCGCAAATATCACATTTTTGCACAAATACACAAGTGGTTCTTTTATGCACATCAATATAGGGAATGTATGCACAATGCATGTTCAATGACAATTCCGGAGTGCTCTATTGTGATTCTTAACAACAAATCATTCAGATATTAAAGCCCTCATTAATACCATGAATATTTACAATTGGATTGAACCAAACAATGTCAAACAATTTCATAACTTCATTGACCACTTCAGATTTTTCCTCTAATACACATATTGATCAACATTCCACACTAAAACTGATAAGGTAAATGACCAAATCAGACAAAACTTCCTTCTGTAAAGTTGTTCTCACATTTCTTAACTTTCTAATGACACCAAATTCATTTAATTTGGTTCAGTATACTAAGAGATATACTCAAAATAGTTTACACGGTTCATAAGTTTCAGCAGAATTCTTACCTCAACTTCCAACCAAAAATTTAAAATCTTAAAGACAGAATTAAAACTCCATTTCTTCATAACAGTTGTAGCTCTTTATCTCTTGTTTACAACGAATCAAAAATCACCTAATTTACATAACTACAGAGAAAGTTATGGTCAAAATATGAAAGTATGTTCGAGCTGTCAAGGGGAACCCTCGTCGCGACGAGGACAAAAAGTGAGGTCGCGACGTACAGCCCAGAAATCAGTTTTTCTTGGGATTTTCTTGCAACGGTTGCCGTGACGAGCTCGAGGGTGAGTCACACGTCGCGACGTACAAAAAGGGACGAGTCACAACGATAACAAAAATGGAGGCCGTGACGTACGATCAAGAAACTATCTTCCCCACTTTTCCTCTTATCATTTTTCTGCATTCCTATGTTTATTCTCACATCAATTAACTCAAATAACATTCAAAACAATGCTTCTAACTCATTTTTAGCTCATCAATACACATGCAATTCAAAAATCCAGATTTACTCTTAAACACCAAAATTTGATTCTCATACATGTAAATTCCAAGCTTCTGCATTTTTCCCACATTCACAAATTCAACTCCTCCTCTAAGGCATTT
>JAOQMQ010000006.1:18347855-18358985 GCA_027563845.1 Erythroxylum subrotundum
TGAGAATAACTAAGGCAGCGAAGCGCTTCTAGCGAGTCTGATTCGATAATTAATCCATCACACTGAAAATTTCTGACAAAGGTGATACCAAATCGGAGAGCCTGGAGTTCCGCAACTAAGATGACAGTGATCCCCACACAGCATGAGAATAAAAAGGTTTTAGGCATGTAGAAAAAAGGAAAGAGTTTCGTAGGGACAAATATCTTGTAGTTTGTTGGCATTAGAGAAGGACAATAATAATTTAAAGCTTTTACTCTCCACAATTGACTGACATAATCTCATTATACACATGCGCGCAGCACCGCCCGCAATAGATTTTATTGGTACCTCATCTTTTAGACCACTTTGATCGAAACTTGTAACTTTGTGATCATGACACGTATAAAGTTTCCCACAATATCCCTTCCCATGCCCCCATACTGGTTAACTATTCGTTCTTTCTAATTTCTGGTCAACATTTATTTGTTGATTGTTCATGAATCAAAATTCAAAAAGTCAACATCCAACAATGCCAGTCCCCGCTATAAACAGGTAACCCAAACACACAAGCGAACCAAAGAGCAATGGCGCTTCTCAATCTCAAACTTGGTATCGTTCCTACAGAGTTTAGCCGCTCCCGCCACGGTCTGTTGCCGGTGCGTTCGCCTCGGGCAGGTTTAGTAACAAAAAGAATTAATGCAGCATATGACGAAACGACGAAGAATGAGAAGAAAAAGCCTGAAATTTGCACGGCCGACGAGCTTCACTACGTGGACGTAGCCAATTCTGAGTGGAAAATCGCCCTCTGGCGTTACCTGCCTTCTCCTAAGGTATTGGGTGGGGTGACGGTTACATTCTGATCGCATATACGACGTAGCCTAATAATAATAGCTGTAGTAGCAGCAGCAGCAGTCTCATGTGTGTTTTTTTTTTAAACATTAATCCTAAAAGTAAATATTTGAAGTTTTTAAAGAAATAGAAATAACTGGTTTCGACGCATTGTTTCCTTTAATGTATGTGCTATGTCAATTCTTGTCCACATTATTAATTGCAGTTTGCTACTTTTATATATATATATATATATATATATGTAGAGCTGTGTTGTGTGTTATTGACACCTGACAGGCACATCCAAGGAAGCATCCATTGTTACTGCTGCCGGGAGTCGCTACCAATGCAATAGGATTTGATTTGTCCCCTCAGGTAACCTTCTCCTTTTTCTAGTATTATATTTATATATCTCGGATCGGCTTCGGATGTTGAGAACACAAAACTTTCAAAATCACCAATATTTAGGAATACTCTGACCACGCAATTAATGTATTATTCAAGCTCAACGTCTCAAAATTATTATTCAATAAATGAATAACAAAACTCTTTAAGGTGGTGGGTGCTTCGTGGAGTTGGGGTGGCGTCTGAGGTGGTAAAGGGGGGAGTATATTGGTGGCCGCCATAGCCAAGACAAGAGATAGATGCACAAAGTTGAATCCCAAGCTGGAATTTTCGAAATTAGCTAGGATAGGATGTCAACGCTAGCAGCAGTGCTGCAGTGGGCCCATATTCAACAATGGAAGATACATCCACGACGCAACCTGACCGGAGCTTAAGCTTCCTAGTCGTATGATTTTCTTAGATTTTTTCATTTCCAATAGAAACTTTACGAGCAACAAAACGCAACTTTTGCCTAGACTTTAAACGATATAAGTCTTTTTTGTGGAATCGTCCGTGATTGTGATTGAACTCTTCCATCTCTGATAAGACTGACTATTATGCAATACAGTCGTCATTTGCGCGTTTCATGTCAACCCAAGGATTTGATACTTGGATTCTTGAACTTCGAGGAATTGGATTGAGTGAACATGTGATGGAATCTAAATCTGGCAAATTGCATTCCAAGCTATTGGAATCTGTAATAAATTTTCCCGAAAGACTCTCAGGCTTCCTGGACGGAGGTTAGTACAAATAGCTGTGATATTGGACTCTTTGCAATTTATGTTGGTTTAATGGCGTTAACTAAACATGTATGCTTGCAGGTCAAAACTCTTTTATCACAGGCCTAAGTAGGGATTTCAGCCAAAAGCTTCTGAATTTTATTGAAGAAAGTCAACAATATATCAGGCCGTCATTTTTTCATTTCCACGAGCGTGCACCAGTGGACGACGTTCTTGAACAATTTGAACAAATGAGAAAGTACAATTGGGACTTTGATCACTATTTGGAAGAGGATTTGCCAGCAGCGGTGAGGTGTCATTTCTGTTGGTGTAAATATATTATGTTTCTCGCCTGATAATTACTAGTCCATTCTCATTCATCTACACTGGAGTGTTCTCTGTTCTCTACTATTTAGTCCTTAAGTACTTCGCTTACTCTCCTTTATTGGATCTTCCTTCTCTCGTTGTCTTGTCTTAGATGGAGTACGTAAGGACTCAATGCAAGCCCAAAGATGGAAAGCTGCTTGCCATTGGGCACTCCATGGGTGGCATTCTTCTATATTCATTGCTCTCACTATGCTGTAAGACAGTCTTCAGTTTGTGCTTCTTAAATGTGTTACCGTTGAAAACCATGCAGTAATAATCCATATGGAGTTTCTTATTAGTAGCAAGTGAATGATGTGCTATGGCATGATTTTTATTACCTGTTTTGATTACCTTTATTATTGATCATCTCATCTGTATTTGGCTTCCACTTTAATATCTTACTTCGGATCATGATTTATGTGGGGAAATTTGAAGTTTAACATGGCATTACTACCCAAGAATCAACCAAGTTATGGCTTTATATTTGATTAAAAGCCTCTTCAGCCTTTAGAGGCCGTCAAGTATATTATGTTAGTTGGGTCTTTCATTCTCTTGACATGAAGTTCATATAGATAATTTATTGAGCAGCGTTCTATTGAATTGTCCATGCAAAGTTTCTTCATAACTAAGTTCAAAGAACTCTGGATTGTCTGAATTAGGCTTTCAACTTGTTTGGGTCATGCAGTAAAAGGCTAAATTCAACTGATAGCCTTTTCCTATTTGACTTGCCCGCTCATTGGCTGTTGTTTATTGTACCTGATGTATAACGAACACTTGAATGTACTGTATAGCAGCAGGACATACAAAGGAACACTTGATTACTAAAAATTTCAATTCCTCCAATACTACCTCTAAGCACAGAAGATGCATTTTGTTGGTGTAGAAGTAAACTCCAGCAATGTAAACTAAAAAGGCACCAATTATTACTGGAAGTTAAGGAATGTCAAATCCCATTGTATTTAACTAACACGTTTAAGGTCAAAAGCTCTAGTCCAGTTCCTACTTTAAAGGCTATTAATTTACTTCAATCCTTTGGCGTCTGAATTAATCTGCATTGTTCACTATTCACTTCTCATTATTACTAGTTGTCTACTGAAGTTTGATGTTTAATGTTTAACGTCTGCAACATTTACAAGTGACCTGTGTTTATTTCATGAAAGAAGTATGATGCAGATATTTCGTGTTATGTTTTTGTTCGAAAGATATATTTCATGTTGTGTTCTCTCCAATGACAATATAGGTACTGTTTAGAATTTGAAGCAAATAAAACTCATCAAATTGTAAAAAGTAGTTAAATAGATCATGTAACTATAGGGATGTTTAACCTGATAAACTGATATTTACTGTAGCTTTTCAAGGAAGGGAATCTGGATTGACATCTGTCACTACTTTGGGGTCGTCACTTGATTACACATCTTCACGATCTACGCTAAAATTGGCCATACCAGCTGTAAGTGATAGGAACCTCTAGGTTTTCTAAAAACTTACTCTTCAGTTATGTAACATAACTGATTCCAATCTATTTTTGGTACTTTCAGGCTGACCCTGCAAGGGCTCTTAATATCCCTGCAATTCCAATTGGAGAATTCGTCTCTGTCATTCATCCTCTTGTATGCCATCCTCCTTACATTTTATCTTGGTTAACTCATCAATTTTCTTATCCAGGCATGATGGATCCACAGTTGTTTGAAAAGCTTATCCTGAACAATTTCTGTAAGTAATTTATTTCATCTTGACTAATAAATACTTTAAAGTGTTCCAAACAAAAATGTTTGAAGTTAAATTGGCACCCACATATTAGGAAAGTATAATCTAAGTGAATTTGCAAGTGTAGATGGTAACAACATGAGGGGGCATAACTAGTATGATACTGCCTGAGGAGTTTCATGTCATTGACTTTTTCGTTATCATTGCATCAACTGTGATCAAACCAATAGTAACATTGGCACAGAGGAAAATGATTTTGTTCTCTCAGCTGATGGTGAGCCTGAATATGCATTGTGCCTTTTCTTTTCCACAGACTACTAATATTGTGTTGTTCATATGCATTATTATTAAGAATATTTGTAGAGGAATCTTATATATCCATTGGTGATTTTTGTCATTGTATGTTGATGTTAAACGATTGCCCTTTGATCAGTTTGAGGTTAGTTAGATAATAACTTACATCAGGGAACTTGAATAATTTATCGGAGAACATGGGTGGAAGCGCACTACCTCTTTTATTTGCTTGTTCATTGATCATAATACTAAGATATCTCTGTTGATCAAGTTTATTACCTATTTTTCTTTCTTTTTGCTAACTTTTACCTATATAGCTGTCAAAAATCACAATCTTTGAACAAGCATCCTGTGACTTGAATCGCTTTTGAACCTAATTTTTGTGTACCTGTTATCATAGCTTTTATACATTTAGCTGTGAGTTCTAGCTGTGAGTTCTGGTTCTAAATAGCACAGCAGCAGCAATCTGTCTGCATCATTGTCTCTACTAAGCTTAAATCAGAAGTTGAATTCAGTAATTGTGCCCATTGTTTGTATGCTGTTTATGGAGCACTTTAAGCTTCTACTAGTTTTATGTGGTTTATTTGCACTATCTTTATTAGTGAGGTGATTGATCTTTGGCAAGTTGGAAAGCACTAACAGATTACATGTACTGGGAATTAACTAACGAAACCTTTAGACAAACTGCATGAGCATTAAAGTACTGTTGTTTAAACTGCAATTTCTATGCCTCCTTGCAATAAGGGCCAACCCTTTGCAAGGGTGATAATGTAGAGTGAGAAGCTCTATCTTCTCTCTAGAGATTCTCCACCCCTCTAACCTTGAATCAACAGCTTCTGTTCATCATGAGTTCTTGCTCCAGACATACACCCCTTCTGCTTCGGTAGCTTCAGCTTTGTTCTCTTCTCTCCTTCCTCAGCAACCTTCCTCAACCACCTTGTTTCCATTCTCAGCCCCTCTCTTTTCCTGCCCCTCTATTTTACCATTTGTAAAACTAACTTTCAAACTTTCATTGAGGCTAGGGTTAGTCTTTATCTTTTCCAATAATGACCTAACCTAGTCTTTGATATCACACTCAACCAAACCAACTTCCCTCTCCTCCAGCCTGCTCTTGTTTCCAACCTCATCCGTGACTCATGTCCCTCTGGCTTTGTTATTACTATCTCCTCTCCTATTAGCTTGCTATCAGAATCCTCCATTCCTCCCCCCTCTATCGGGACAGTCCAAGACTCAGCTTTGCACTCCCCCTACTTAGATAGGCTCTCATTCAGGTAACCCCAAAGTGAGTTGGAAATAAATAGTGGGAGATGCCTTGGAATAAAGTTACATTACTACCCACCATCACCTTAAGATGGTGTAAACATAGTAGTCCCCCTGGAGATCTTCAGAGATGGAGCAAACAAGTAAGCGTCTACTCTAATAGGTTTTCTCATGGAAAGAAGGCCAACCTTCCCATTTTTATACAAATGAGCTGTGCAGAATTGGAAAGCAGGAGGCCTGAAGGACATCTTGCTTACTGAGGACAGTTAATTCCTCATTGTGTTTAACAAAAAAGTTGAATCACAAAACATAATTGAATCTAGCCCTTGGCGTATTAACAACAGGCCAATTTTCTTATAGTTGTGGCAACCAAGTATGAAGCTCGATTTGCTGCAGCAATCCAGGTTACCTTTGTGGATCAACATACATAATATTCTCTTGGAATATTGGTCTACTAGGGGACTCAGTTACCTAGCTAGCTACATAAGATAACCTATTGGAATAGATGAAGCTATAGCCTTCTTTAAAAGAATGGACTATGCAAGGTTGTGTATAGTGGTGGACATAGAAAAGGAGCTTCTTTAAAAGTGTTAATGTCCCTACTTATTTGGAATGTAATGGGTGTTAATTGTCCCAAAGACCTTATGGTGCTCAAGGATTACATTAAATACATAAAGCCTATGTGGATAGGTGTTTTAGAGCAAAACTCAAGAGGGATAGATGTAACAATAAACTCTCATTCCTGGGTAACCACTGGAGGATAATCATAAATCATGATCTCCAACACTATGGTAGCATCCTCTAGTAGAATTAACCTTAAGATCCTGGATAGCTCAGAACACCATATTCATACAACTGCTTCAATGGTACATGAAAGAAAGGATTCCCTCATTACTATCATATATGGTTCTAACCATACTGTCCAAAGATGGGCCTTATGGGACAAATTAAAGAATCTCCAAATCTCGAACAACTCACTATGGATACTCATTGGAGATTTTAACAGTACAATGTCCCCTTTTGAGGCTGATGGAAACTTTAGTATTAGAAACTTTATAGAGGAACTCGGGAAGTCTGGAAACACAGGAATTTACTGACTTGGGATTGGAAGGTAATTTCTTTAACTGGAATAATAAATAGACAGGTGGAATATTCGTAAAAAGCTGGATATGGTCCTTGTTAATGATGTATGGCTTGAACAATTTTGTGATATCAAAACCACTTTTGATAACCCTTATTTTCTGACCACTCACTAATAATCATTTCAAACCTGAATGAGGCTTTCACTAGGAGATCTCTTCCCGCTTTAATAATTACTTGGTTGATAATGATGGATTTGAGGAGGCAAAACTAAATAGATGATTCCTCTTCTACATGCTAGCCTCTTCTTATATAAAATCACAAAAGATGAAGCTAATTTCCTAACACAACCTTCCAATCCTAAAAAGCTCTTGGACTTGATGGATGGAATTCTTTTTTCTTTCAAAAAGCATGGCTCCTTATAAAAGACATTGTTACAGAAGTTGTCCTGAAATTCTTTAGCAGTGATAAGATGCTCAGAAACTTCAACAAAACATAAATCTAACTAATACCAAAGGTACCCAATCCATGTTCCTTACAAGACTATAGGCTGATATCTTATTGTAATTGTAACATCATATATAAGATAATAGCTAAGCTTATTGCTTTAAGACAAGTGTGTTGAAAAGTCTCATCATTGATACTCAAAGAGCTTGTATTTCTAGTAGACCAATTAGAGATAATATTCTACTTGCACAAGATCTGTTCAAAGGATATGGAAGGGTAAATTCAACCAAAAACTGTTGTATTAAGGTGCATTTTCACAAAACCTTTGACTCAATATAGTAGAATTGCACAATACACATTTTGGAAGCATTCAGATTCCCTAAATTGTTTGTTAACTAGATCTATCAAAGCATCTCAACCACCTCTTATGGATTCTTGTGAATGGAGAACCAACAACCTTGTTCAAGGGAGGAAAAGGGTTGAGACAAGGAGATCCCATTTTCCCCCGTCTCTTTATTCTTTGCATGGAATCTCTCCCCAGAGTTTTACACCATTATATTAAGCTTTATAGGAACTTTGGGTTTCACACCAAGTGTAAGAAACAAGTATAGCATTTGCAGATGACTTGCTACTATTCTCTAAGGCAGATGATAAATCAATATCCATTCTCATGTCAGCCCTTCAAACTTTCAAAATGATGCCTGGTTTGGGTGCGAAGAAGAATAAGAGTTTTCTAATGGTGTCTGTTGGAGCTAAAAACCTAGGGCCTTGGCTTTCAACAATCACGTCTTCCTATAGGAGAATTTCCATTTACATATTTGGGATTACCAATAACCACAAGGAGGCTAAAGCATAGGGATTGCGAGCCACTGCTAAAGAAAACCAAAAGAAAAATAGTCACTGGAGTAATAGATCACTCTCCCATACTGGAAGAGTCTAGCTCATAGATTTTGTTCTTAGCGCCCTACACATCTATTGGACTACTTACATCTCCCTTTCCATAAGGGTTGATCAGGGTATTGAACGTATGCTAAGGAATTTCCTATGGTCTAGTAAGTCCTCTAAGAAATCTAACTGTAATGTGAAGTGGACTGAAGTGTGCCAAGCTAAAACTAAATGAGGGGCTTGGTATAAAATCAGTCTCATTTGTCAACAAAGTCTTATCAGTCAAACGATTATAGAGGATCACTAATGACAGAGAAGTCCTATGGGTTAGGTGTGGATCTACCAATACTATCGCAAGGGGAATAGCTTGTGGGGATTGGAATGCAAAACCACTTCATCATGGTTCATTTCTCAACTCCTAAAGATGAGAGAACCACTCTCTCCATTAATAGCTTGTAGAATAAGGAATAGGACAGAAGCTTATTTCTAGTTCGATAATTGGTACAAACTAGGTCTCCTATATAAGACCGAACTAGCTCAAAGCTTAAGTAATCTATTCCAGTCAAATGCTAATGTGAGCTCAATAGTAGGGAATGACAACTAGTTAATCAATTCCTCTTTGGTATTAAACGGGTATGTGGAAGATGTTTACATCTGGTTGAATCACCCATCAGGTTCATTCACTAATGCTTCCTGTTCAAAGGCATTCCGTTCTTGGGTTATTCCATTGCCTTGGTATATAACAATATGGTGCAAGCATATAACAATATGGTGCAAGCAAGTCCTACCTATAATTTCCTTCCACATGTGGTTGGTGCACCAAGAGAAACTGGCAACCTTGGATAAGCTGAAGTTCCTGAATAACCCAACCACTACCTGTTACCTATGCAGCATGCAGAATTAATCCTTTTCCCATTTATTTTTTTAACTTTGATTACTTGTTATTCATTTGGAATAACATACATGTCTATGCATATCTATGAGAAGAAGCATGTCTTACTTGATGCTACTCAAGATAATAGAGGAAGGTATAGGGCCTACGAGAGCTGACCGAACCATTTCAAACATTGCATTTTATAAGCTCTATGTACTACATTTAGAAAGAAAGGAATGCTTGACTATTTCAAGGACTCAGGCATATAAGGGACCAGGTGTTGAGATAGCTAATTTTAGGCATAAGAGAGCAAATTCTTACTAACCAGCTTCAAACAATTTGCAGTCCTGAGCTAGCTAGCTCCTGGAATCTGTAAAAAAGAAGACTCTCTCTAGGCTCTCCTTGCAAGCAGATGAAGATTTTAGGGGCAAGGTTACTCCAGTGAAAGGATTTAGTGTAGTGTTACCCAGTTTTATCCAGCTTATCCTCTAGAAGTATGTCTTAGTTTTAATGCCATTATATGTATAATGGATTGGTAACCTTTTGACTTCAAGATAGAACTCTTTAATATGTTTTACCAATTATATTATTCTTCTGGAAGATATTTTCTCTGCCTCCTTGCGGCCCTTCAATAATTTTGAAGGTTTGATCGTAATCCACAGGCACAGTACCTGCTAAACTTCTCTTGCAGCTAGCTACAGCATTCCAAGAGGGTGGATTACGAAGTCGGGATGGAACTATTTCTTACAAAGACCATCTAAGCAAAAGCAATGTTCCTATACTAGCAGTTGCTGGAGATCATGATCTTATTTGTCCACCAGAAGCAGTATATGGTAATGTGTAGTCATGTGATTTTTGATTGATTTTCGTCTGCAATCTAATTCCCTTTCCCGCCATTACAATGGAGCAGATACAATAAAGACCATCCCCGAGCATTTGGTTACTTATAAAGTCTTTGGAAAGTCTGGTGGTCTACATTATGCTCATTATGATATTGTGGGAGGTCAACAGGTACGAGCTAATATGATTGTTTTGAAAGATGTAGATTTTTTGTTTCTTTTTCCTTTCCCTTCACAATTCTTAGGGCAACAAAAAAAGTTGTGATTTGAACCACATCTAGTTCCATACTCAGCAAGCTAGGAAAATGTAGAACTTGATTTATGAGCAACAATTTTATACATCATATCACTGATTCCACGCAATAGTAACCAATTTTTTTTCACAGGCTGCACACCAGGTATATCCGTGGATAGTCAATTTCCTCAACACTCACGATGTTTGACTTGATTTGAGCATACACAACTTTAGCTGCCTGGCTTCTTACCATGAAGGAAAAGTTGGTGACTGAAAAGAGGCATTTCTAGGAGATCAATTACGTCGTAAATTCTCATAAAAGGAATCAGGCTCGGTTTGTATATATTGTAGTGTCTGTATATGTTCTTGTTGTACTTACAGTACGTAAAGAAAATAGCAAACGTAGCAGTAGAGGGGATATAGCAGTCCGAAACAAATATATAATCATTGAGGAACTGATATCAAGTAATTGTTTTCAGAGCATGTATTGCTTGTAGAATCAGTGTTGTTTGGAAAATAGTTGAAAGAGGTTATTTTCGGTATCAGATGAATAAGATTTTTGCACCATATTGTGCAGCCGTGATAAGAAATTCGATCTTACCACTCTCCGGTAATCAGAATAAGCAGCACTCCTTTTCCATCCCCGGAAATATGGATAGTTTTGAATTGATCGAGTAATAATATTAACATACTCATTTGACATATCAAGGCGTTGCAAAAATTTTCCTCTATTGGTCCTGTGACCATTGCCACTTGAAACGACTGGTTTTACTCGCTTTGATGAATAATAGAGTCAATGAGAAAAATAGTACATCTTATCTAATCCAAAAAAGCCTTTTCATTTTGTTATTTGGAATTCGTTTTGGAGCAAATTTCCCAATCTTATTTTTGTGGGAGTTGAACATAAAACATAAACTAAAGAGAGGGGTCGAATTTAATTTGGGGATGTTAAAGTGGTAGGAAAAGAATTTAAGTTTGAGTTTGGAACTATATGTTTACTTGAAGAGTCTAATCATAATTAATTGTAAAGTTTAAGGGTTAATGATAGCAAGAATTTAAGAAAACTGTCGAAGAAGGGAAGAAGACAGGAGGAAACAATTCTGATAATACAGAATGCCTTTATTCATGCTCTAACAGCTTTTAAATACAAAAGTCTGTCCTGAATATGTGAAACTCCCACAACTAAAAACAAGAAATAACGTTGGTGGATTTCCCACCTACAACTGGAAATCA
>JAOQMQ010000006.1:18380250-18393125 GCA_027563845.1 Erythroxylum subrotundum
TGGTCAAGATCCTGTTTGTTGTTCATCAAAGCTAGAGGATTACAGGGTTACATTAATGATGACAGTAAGAGACTCGATGTCAATAATTCTGATTATAATCAGTGAGAGTCCGAGAATTCTCTCGTCATGTATTGGCTCATCAATTCAATGAAGCCAGAGATTGCTCAGACATACTTACTACTTGACACAGCAACAAAGATATGAAAAGCTGCTTCTCTAACCTATTCTCAAATAGGTAATAAAGCTCAAATTTTATATCTTCGTAATAAATTGCATAACAAGAAGCAAGGAGATATGACTGTATCATAGTATTTTGCAGAGTTATGTGGGTTGTGGCAGGAATTAGACTATTATCAGGACTTTCAAGCAGAATGCTCAAAAGACGCTACTAGATTCCAAAAAATGATAGAAGAAGATCGGGTATTTGATTTTTTAGCAGGTCTTAACCCAGAGTATGTTCATATATGAGGTACAATACTTGGAAAAGATCCTTTCCCTTCTGTTCAGCTCGCACATTCTCTAGTACAACAAGAAGAAAGTAGGCGAAATGTTATGCTACATACACCTATCATTGAAAAAGCAAGATTAGTAGCAAGTTCTACCAAAAAGCCAAAACCTGCAAATACCTCATCTAATAAGGATCACTTACATTGTGATTACTGTGGAAAATCACGACATACCCAAGAAATCTGCTGGAAATTGCATGGAAGGTCTAATCAAAGTCATGGAAAACGAGGCGGCTCAGTGGTAAAGGGTCAGGCTCACTTGGCTGATAGAAATTAAGTATCTGAAACATCGTTAGCTGGGAGATTATCCAATGAGGAACGTCAGGCCTTAATTCAGTTTCTCTCAAAAACAGACTCTCTTTCCACAGTTGGTGCATCAAACCTTGCCAAACCAGGTATTGAGTACTACAATTCTAAAGATAATCCTTAGATTATAGACTCTAGAGTTAACAGACATATGACAGGCTCTCAAAAGAAATTTTTAACATGCTCTCTTGGAAACAACAGGGATAAGAGTTGTTATCATTTATCAAATAATAAAAGTTCTGCTCCTTTTATGACCATTCGCTCCGATGTTTGGGGTCCTACTCAAACTCCCTCTCTTTCTGGCCACATATGGTTTGTGACCTTTATTGATTGTTGCACCCGATTGACATGTGTTTATCTGATGAAAACCAAGAATGAAGTTTTCTCATGCTTCCAATCTTTTCACAAAATGATTTGTACTCAACATGATGCTAGAGTTAAGATCTTACGATCAAATAATGGAATGGAGTGTATGGATGGCAAATTCCGTGCTTATCTAGATTTTAATGGAATAGTACATCAAACTAGTTATGCCTATACTAGTGAACAGAACGGAGTTGCGGAAAGGAAGAACAAACACATTCTAGAGGTTGCGCGATCACTCATGTTCACAATGAATCTTCCAAAGGGATATTGGGGTGATGCAGTCCTTTCAACCGCCTATCTTATCAACAGAATACCACTTCGAATTTTAGATTTTAAAAGCCCTGTTGAAATATTACAAGGTACAAACTCTTATACTGTACCTCCATGAGTCTTTGGGTGTGCTTGCTTTGTTCATGCTCGGAATGTTGGCAAGTTGGAGCTAAGAGCTTTGAAATGTGTGTTGGATATTCTCCCACACAAAAAGGATATAAGTGTTATCACCCCCTATCTAAGAAATACATTGTAAGTATGGATGTCACTTTTCTGGAGTACGAGTCATATTTCACCACATCCCCGACTCCTCTTCAAGGGGAGAATGAGATTGAAAACGAAGTGTTGCTTGACTTTATAGATAATGTGATCCAAGGAGGAAGAACAATTCAGGGGGAGAAAACTGCTTTGGTTCAAGAGGATCGAAGTTGGCGCTTAGATAGACCAGACTTAAAGACATACTCAAGGCGAGATAAGATAGAAAAAGCCATCATGCAATCTATGCCAATGCCTTCCTCTTCCCTCGAAAACACTGGTGAGCTAGAATATGATTTATCTGATGATTTAGATAAGCCGATTGCTCTTCGAAAAGGTGTTAGAAGTTGCACCAAACACCCAATTTCTAACTTTGTTACATATGACTCACTATCTCCTGCCTATAGAGCCTTTATCTTATCTGTTTCTTCTGTGTTTATTCCACAGGATTGGGGAGAAGCAATAAAAATTGTCCAATGGAAAGAAGCTATGATTGAAGAAATGAAAAAGAAGCTATGATTGAAGAAACGAAGGCCCTGGCAAAAAATGAGACCTGGGAACTTGTCAATGCTCCAAAAGGAACACGAACAGTTGGCTACAAATGGGTATTCACATTGAAGCATAAGCCAGATGGATCCATTGAGAGATACAAGGCAAGATTGGTGGCTAAAGGCTTTACTCAAACATATGGAGTGGACTATAAAGAAACCTTTGCTCCTGTTGCGAAGATGAATACAATCAGAGTTTTACTCTCGTGTGCAGCTAACTTGGATTGGGACTTACAGCAGTTCGATGTTAAAAATGCATTTCTTCATGGGGATCTGGAGGAGGAAGTGTATATGGAGATTCCTCCAGGGTTTGAAGATGAGAAGACACAAGGGAAGGTTTGTAGGTTAAAAAAGGCCTTGTACGGGCTGAAACAATCAGCACGAGCATGGTTTGAAAAGTTCAATCGGGCTATGATCTCCTTTGGTTATCAACAGAGTAATGTGGATCATACCCTATTTATCAAGCACTTCAAAGGTAAGATCACGCTTCTTATTGTCTATGTTGATGACATCATTGTAACTGGAAGTGAAATAGAAGAGATGGCTAGGCTAAAATAACTACTTGCTCAAGAATTTGAAATTAAGGACCTAGGAAACTTGCAAGATTTCTTAGGAGTTGAAGTCGCTAGATCAAGAAGAGGAATCTTTATCTCCCTGAGAAAATATGTCCTAGACTTATTAGAAAAAACTGGTATGATGGGTTGTAAACCAGTTGAATCTCCTATCGAGAGCAACCACAAACTGCAAGCAGGAACAGGTATATCAATGGACATAAGAAGTTATCAGAGGTTAGTTGGGAGACTCATCTATCTTTCTCACATTAGGCCAGACATAGCATTTGCAGTTAGTCTGGTAAGTCAGTACATTCATGATCCACGAGAACCACACTAACAAGTTGTATTCCGCATTTTGCGCTATCTAAAGTCTGGTCCAGGAAAAGGCCTTATGTTCACTAACAATGGTCATCTTAAGATAGAAGCATTTACAGATACTGATTGGGTCAGATCTCCAGATGATAGGAGGTCAACCACTAGTTATTGTACGCTCATAGGAGGAAATCTAGTCACCTGGAGAAGCAAGAAACAGAATGTAGTTGCTAGATCTAGTGCAGAAGCCGAATATAGAGCTATACTATTGTGGGTAAAGATGTTGATGAATGAATTACAACTGACGAATGAGAGAAGTTCATCTCTCTACTGTGATAACAAAGCTGCCATTAGTATAGTTCACAATCATGTTCAGCATAGAACAAAACACATAGAAATTGACTGACATTTCGTGAAGGAGAACCTTGTGAATGGCTCTCTGCAATTATTCCATGTGGGGTCAAATGAACAACTGGCAGATGTCTTCACCAAAGGACTCTACAACAAACAGTTTCATAACCTCGTTTGCAAGTTGGGCATGAGCGATATCTATGCACCAACTTGAGGGGGAGTGTTGACCAGAAATTATTAGCCTTGATATTGTTATGTTGACCAGAAATTATTAGCATTGATATTGTTATAATTACACCTATAAACTCTCCTATAATTGAGAGATTTCATAGAGTTAATGGCTAGATTACTTCCTAAATAGTCCTAGGAATTTTGTATATAAACCTTGTTCCTGTGTACACAAATTTACAGAATACAAATTATCTTCAACATTCAACACATTCAACACCAAGAAGTTGAGTTGTCCAATCATGCTTTAACTAGACAACAAGGTTTTTATACTATGAGAATAGAGGGGTATCATGGTAAGTAGAGATTGTATATTCTAATTGACTCAGGGAGTACTCATAACTTCTTGAGTGAGAATATGGCATACAAATTGAGATGTGCTAAGTAGGAAATGGGCAATCTCAAGGTTACTGTGGCTAATGGTCAAGAAATAGGGTGTAAGTCCAAATGTGAGGGCTTCCAGTGTAAAATGCAAGGTCAAAATTTTGAAACAAATGTTTTTATTCTTCCTTTAGACAATTATGATCTAATATTGGGTGTACAATGGCTTTCAACTATTGGAGACAATCTTGTGAAATTTCCAACAGTTGAAGATGACATTTAAATTATATGGGCAAGAACATATGTTCATAGGATCCAAGACTGGGGGAATTGAAGTGGTAAATGCTTTGCAAATCCATAAAACACTAGTGGCTTTCAGTAGAGTGATTTCATTGCCAGAGTTGGTAGCTATCAATGGTTTGCCTGAGGAAACCATAGATAGTTCTTGGCCTGGGCTACAATAATTGCTTAATGAATTTAAAGCAGTGCTTGAGGATTCTGTGTCATTGCCTTAACCTCATGAGTTTGATCATCGAATTGAACTTAAGGAAGGAAGTTAGCCTATTAATACTCGACCATATCATTATGCTAGTCTCCAAAAGGATGTCATTGAGAAGATGGTGAGGCAGATGCTTGATGCAGGTGTCATAAGGTGCAGTCACGGTCCTTAATGCTAACCCAATAGTATTGGTTAAGAAGAAAGATAATACCTGGAGTATGTGTGTAGACTATCGTGCACTTAATCATACAACCATTAAAGACAAATTTCCCATTCCTGTGGTAGAGGAGCTCTTGAATGAATTAGGACATTCAACAATAAGATAGATTTGCGTTCAGAAATTGGCTTATTAGAATTCATGGTGCTGACATTGAAAAGACTGCTTTTTCAAACACATGAGGGTTATTAGGAGTTTCTAGTAATGCTCTTTGGCCTTATAAACGTGCCTTCTACATTTCAACATCTCATTAACCATGTTTTTCAACCTTACTTGAGAAAATTTGTTCTTGTTTTCTTCAATGATATCTTAATTTTTAGTCAAAACAAGCACGGACATTTAAGACATTTAAGGGCTATCTTGGAGAAGCTATTGGAGCATAAGTTGTATGCTAAATGCAAAAAGTGTTTCTTCGGTTGTGGAAGCAGTGAATACCTGGGCCATATTACTTCCAGAGAGGAGGTAAGAACAGATCCAACCAAGATTGTAGCAGTCCAAAATTGGCATGTCCCTTGCCCTGTCAAACAATTGAGAGGTTTCCTTAGATTGATAGGTTACTACAAAAGATTTGTCTCCAATTATGGGAAAATTGCAGGCCCTCTCACTAATTTGTTAAAGAAATATGCTTTTCATTAGGACAATAAAGCTGAACATGCTTTTGAAACACTCAAGATAGCAATGGTGATAGCTCCTGTTTTGTCTCTCCCTAACTTTTCTAAGGATCTCCTGATAGAGACAAATGCTAGTGGCAGTGGCATTGGTGCAATTTTGACCCAAGAGGGCTACCCATTGTGCTACATTAGCAAGACATTATCTTCCAGGAACAAATCCCTTTCAATTTATAAGGAGATGTTGGTAATACTGTCGGCTCTTAAAAAATGGGAGTCGTATTTAGTTAATAAGCACTTTATCATTCATACAGATCACCAAAGCCTCAAGTATTAGTTGGAGCAAAGGCTTACCACACCAACACAGCAAGCATGCTAAATGCAATTTGACTATGAAATTCAATATAGGAAGGGTAATGAAAATCAAGCTACAAATGCTTTACCACGATTTTCCAAGGTTGAAGTCTATGCAGCAACTATTAAGGGTCCTACATTTGATTTCTTGCCTCAAGTTTCAGCCACTTGGAAGTCTAATAATAGGCTTCAACAAATTATTGATAGCAAGCTTCAAGGGAATCTACAATTTCCAAACTCTACTCGGCACAAAGATGAATTGCGGAGGAAGGGTAAATTAGTTGTTGGGGCAAATTTTCTATTGAGGCAACAATTAATTCAATTCTTTCATGCTTCATCATTTGGAGGGCACTCTGGAGTTCATGCTACTACGAAGAGAATTGCATCAATTCTTTCATGCTTCATCATTTGGAGGGCACTCTGGAGTTCATGCTACTACGAAGAGAATTGCAGCAATTCTCTATTGAAAAGACCCTTGCAAAGATGTAAGAGAGTATATCAAGAATCGTAAAATTTGCTTGCAAAATAAGAATGAAAACATGGCTTCTCCTAGATTGCTACAACCACCGCCAATTCCTAAGGGTGTTTTCATTGATATTAGTATGGATTTTATAGAATGATTACTGCTCTCTATAGGCAAATCTATCATTCTTGTGGTTGATGACAAATTAACCAAATATGCTCACTTTATGAAGTTGCATCATCCCTACCATGGTAAGGATGTGGCCAAGGTCTCCATTGATTCAGTACACAAACGTCATTGGGATGCCATCTACTATAACAAGTGATCGTGATCCTATCTTTGTTAGCAATTTTGTGAAGGAACTCTTTACTTTACAAGGGGTGACACTTCAAACATCTACTACCTACCACACCCAAACAAATGGGCACACAGAAGTGGTTAGTCATTGCTTAGAGACATATTTGCAGTGCATGACAAGTAATCGTCCAACAGCTTGCAGTTAGTGGTTGCCTTTGGCTGAATTTTGGTATAATACCACCTATCATACTGCTATCAATTTGACCCCTTTTGAAGCTCTTTACGGATTTCCAAAACCAATTCATGTTCCTTACTTTCCTAATGATTCTAAGAATGCCACAGTGGATCAATGGTTGCAACAACATGAGGATATGATTAAATATTACGGAATCAGCTACTTAAAGTTTACCATCGAATGAAACAAATGGCTGACAGCAAATGTATTGAGCAAGAGTTTGCTATTAGAGATAAGTTCTATCTAAAAGTTCATCCTTATAGGCAACAGAGTTTGAAGTGGCAATCAATCCTATCATAAGCTTCAAAAGCGGTACTATGGTCCTTTCCTTGTTGTTGATCGGATAGAAAAAGTGGCTTACAAGTTACAATTACCTGCGAATGCTCAAATTCATAATGTTTTTCACGTTTCTCAGTTGAAACGAGCTCCTGCTGCCAGTGAGGTTCAATCTTCCCTTCCACATTCCATACATAGCCAATGTTGCTTTCTCAGGCTGTACTCAAGCATCGAATGGTTAAACAGGGTAATCAGGCTACAACCTAGGTCCTCATTCATTGGCAGGGTGATATTGCAACAGACGCCACACGGGAGTTTGTTGATTAGATGTGATTACGGTATCCTGATATCTTTTTTCCTTGAGGTCAAGGAAAGTTTGGCAAGGGGTTAATGACATGATACAGTCTACAGAGAGAATAAAGGATAGGAATTGTGAATAAATAGGTAAGGGATGTTGTATATGAATAAGGCGGGAGAATTAGTTAGAAGCAGTTAAAATAGGAGACTCAAGACCAGATGTGGTATCAGAAATCAGTTGTAAAACTGTTTCTTCTCTCTAATAAAGATTCTTCTTCAATCTCTTAATTCTCCTCTTAATCATCTTATCTTCTCTTCTTAGTTCTTAATTCTTTTGTTATTGATTCTGGACCATATCAGAAACTTAGAACATAGTTTCTGGGCAAGTAAGGAATATCATAAATGAAACCGTGTCTAAAAGTCGTGAAGAAGATCTTCATTAATATGCAGTCAACTGAAACTTTCTTGACCATAACATAAAAATAAATGGAAGTACCAATAACCTAGACGAAATTTCTGAAGAGAAATCGATCAACAATGAAAAACAAACCAAACAAATATTAAAAGAGAAACAAAGAGAACAACAGCGCATTATAAAAAATGTGTAATAATCATTATGTATATCGAAAAAAGTGAAGGCAAAAATCCCAGCTTAAAAATCTGAAATGCATCAAAAATCCCAATAAACTATTAGAAGACCCTAACCAACTTCAACAAACTAAAACAGAAAAAGGATTTCCTTACAACAAAAATAAAACATAAAAGAAACAAATAAACAAAGAACAATATTGAAACAATAGACGATGCAAGTGTCACCACTTAGTGCACAACAAAAATGGGGAAGAAACTGCAGTACACAATAGATGGAGGAAAATTACCTCCCTCTCTTTTCCTCGCTCCCTCTGAATGGGTTTGTCCCCATCTAACTTGCCTCTTCCATTCAGATTCCTCCTCGCGACAACACAATCTACAGACCCAACAAAAGCATCTGCTGACAACCCAATTCCAGGTCCGCACCACACATCCTGACCCGCCATACAACTCCCATGATTAAAGCTACCATTACTATTCCCATCATTGTTGCTGTTACTGTTACTGCTACTACCTGCACCAAGAACAAGTTGGTAATGGCTTCCTTTGTTAACATTCTCGTTTTTCTTTCTTTTCTGTTGTTGTAGGTTCTTTTTCTTCTTCACCGTTTTCCCTTCCCACTCCGCCGACGACCGTATCAGCCCCGGCACCGAAACTTGTTGCGCCGACGACGCGGTGCATCCAAGGCCTCTAAAGGTTGATCCTTTCTTCTTGCTTGTGCTGGTGGTGGACTCACCGGCGTTTGTGGAGAATGGGGAGATAAAAAGAGAGGAAATTGTCGACTTGGATGAGCGAGAGATATTTGGGTCTGGATCGGTTCTTGTGGAAATGGGGTGCTCATGGTTGAAATGGTTTCTGGATTTTCTTAGCATGTTTTGCTCTGCTACTGTTGACGATGATGATGCGCTGCTTTCTGTAAAAGCTGGCATAATCTTGTTCTTTCAGAGAGAGAGAGAGAGAGAGATGACAAAATGGGAACGGAATGCAGATCTTTGTTATCAAGTCCAAGAGATAGAATTTGTTTGGTGTTTGCAATAATGTAACTGCGAGACAAAGTAAATTGGCTTTAAAGTGGGGAAAAACTGGTTTTTGTTAGTTCTGGACCTCTGGTGTTTGGAATATAAATGTTACCCAACTAGAGCGACGGAGGAGAGAGACGCTCAGTGGTTTTACTTTTTAGACTCAGTGGGCAAGAACTGGTTTTATTTTATTTATTACTTTCAGCATAAAATAAAACAAATAAAACCAGTTCATATTTTTGTTTTTTGGTAAATAAACCAGTTCATATTTACTTTCATGTTTATGTTTAATTTCAAGGGAGTTTGTTCGGTGGGCTATGGCTTGTCTTATTGTTGAAGGTGTGGTGTGGGCATATGCTTATTATCAAACAGCAAACGCAGACAGATACACTGACAATTTGACATAGACACAGACACACTCCCTGGAATCCATTTAAGACCTTTTTCTTTTCCTTATTTACTTTTGTTAGCCACCAAGATTGATGCTAACTTGTCAATGAGAAAGGCACAAAAAGCTTTCAAGAAAAGCTAAACTCATCCTTAACTTACTTAATCTCCCTCTCTTTTCTATACCCTATATATGAGGCTGTGACGGAGGAGAGTGGTCTACGGAAAAAGTCAGATTTGTGCGTTACTGTGGACGACATTTGATGGGGTCCCATTTGAGAAAATCACGTTTGTGTGTTTGTGAATTGGGATTTTGGGATCACAAGTGCCATCAGAAAATGTACCCCTGTTGGGGTATCTTTATAATAGGCTTAAATAGTAGCAATTCAATCGCGCCATATCTTCTGTATAAAGCATGTTTTGGTGGGGTCCTAAGTTTGGTAATTTACATGAGCTCTTTTCCATGCCCTGCCGCTTTGGTAGGGTCCTAGGTTTGGTAATTTACATGCGCTTTTTCCCATGCCTTGACGCTTTCCCAAACCCAACCATCCTTAACCTTTTTACCACAGCGGAAGTCCCAGAACAAGAAAAACAATAACCTACCACCAAAAATGATTCATTTTCCCCCTGCTGTGTTGTGTTGCTTCAGTATAGAATGTTTAGACACAGAAGCCTATTGAGCAGTAAGTTCATTGTCAAATCTTCAAGAGATTAAGAAAAAGACCACATCCCTAGACTTCACATGGTAGCAGAAAGGGAAACCACAAACACAATTGTAAATTTGCTCTCGCTGTTATTACTTGAAAATAAAAGAGGTGGAGTTTGCTTCAAAAATCATGTCACATGCGCAGTTCAAATGCTATAAACTCCTACTAAAGGGACAAGTTGGGAGAAACCAAAAAAACAGTACTTCTCATATGGAATTATGCGATGACAGAATAACCCAATTTAAGCTTTAGGACTCTGAGAAATGCCCATTTAATCCCAACAAAACTTGGTGATGGTAGTTTCGTTAAGTCATTAAAGGCTTGAGATGTCATCGGTCTTCCCAAAACCTTACGTAAGGAACATGTGCGCTCACAGTTCCACCCTTCAGAAAGTTTTAGTGTGTTTGGGCATTAGCATCAGCTCAGCTGCTTCATCCGCCATCATGTTTCACATCAATCGCCTTTCTTTTTTCTTCTCCTGTCTTCTTGTAGTTGGTTAGATGCGTGCATAAAATAAGAAAGAATTTCATAACAAATTGTTCAAAAAATCTGTCTTCTAACCATTAAGAATATTTTGGGAACCATGAACCACTTTGCAGACCAAAAGTAAGTTCTTGCTGTTCGGCTTTAGGAAGGCCATATTAAGACCTTTCTTGTTTACAACTCAGAATATGTCTTCCCACACACATTTTATACAGAAAAAAAAAAAGGATAACTGTAAGCAAGGCATATGCTCAATGCCCATGAAAGCATAAACTGGGTTTGGATTATGTTCTTATAGTAATTAAAAAGAAAAAACTATACTATTGGCAAATGAGGATTGAAGATTTCCGACTAATAAACTATCCGAACAGAAGTGATAGTGTTGTGATCGTGCAATTCATGTCAATGTGGAACTCCTAGTATATTTTTGCTAACCCATTTCTTAAGCATCATCTCCATATAGTAGTGGGTATCAGGCTGGTTTTACTTATTAGTGATTTAAATGATAAGTGGGATGATCATGAGCGGATTTATCAGATTATTGAAGTGGACATAATTTCATGTACTATCTCACTTTGAAAAATAAAAAGTTTATTATATGGTTCACATGTCATCTTAATTAATGGGATACTGAAATTTCTAATAAGTTAATTACTAAAATTAAATAAATTAATAAGATAACAATTTTAAATTTCAATAATTACACCAATTTATTTCTCTAAATTTCATAGAAAAATTGATCAATCAAGTTGTAATTAAAAATTAAGATGGTATCAAATTATGATCACATAAGCATTAGTAATTCAGAAGTTGGATTGCATACCGGGCATGAGCCAACAACCAAATGGAAGTAGATTTTCTATCGTCCCTACAGTTAGGTGGCGTTTCACTAATCAACAGTGTCACTTATTACGTTATAATTTTGATTCTTCACTTATTTCCTCAGCCACCCTGTCCGATTCCATTACATCAGACAACCTAATTAGATAAGTTGACCTCGCTCGAAACCTTAAAACAAAGACTATGCGCCTCGAATAAAAGAGAAAGGGAAGGAAAATTTTCGGTAATAAGTAGTTACCTTCGATAGTCTCAATCCAAAAAGAAAAGGGCAGTTTTATCTTTAACTTCAGACATTCTGATTATAGAGTTGTTGTTTAATTAATCAGCAAGAAGAGATGAAAAACAGATTGCAGGTACTTCTCTTTAACCGGTAGCGGAGAGTGCTTTGGCAGTCCCTTTTATAAGAATAGTATTGACAATATATTAAACATTGATGCTAATGACTATTGAACACACATGATGATTTAAGATATGACGTATGTTATCTATGTTAAACATTTGTATGTTATCTATGTTAGACATAATATTTTTGACAGTGATATCATACCATTTGTATATGCATCTTGATATGCATGCGTATCTCAATTTTACTTCATTATCTTCATCCTATTTTAACGACTTAAATAACTATTGGATTTTAAAGTTCTTGTTTTGTGTCTTACAGTGTAAGACATTCATGGAAATTAGACTTCTTTTTTCTGCACGATTCAATTATGTTTTGGTATATCTGAAAACCAAGTCAATGAAAGATGAGTATGATGTCTTTGTTTAATTAGAATGCTAAATCAAAACACACAAAAACTCTTACCTTTCGTAAAATTTTGATGACACAAATCTCTACCTTTAGCAAAATCATTTCTCGTTAAACTATATAATATTTTTATGCTTAAAACCTCTTCTTAACTACTTTTTAAGTAGCACTATTGTCAATAATGAACTGTATAATATTTTTATGCTTAACTTCATTTACAACTATATAAAAGTTTTTAAGTATCAACATTTCTTACGAGACTAAATGCATAAGATTTTCAAAAACATCATCCCATAGTAAAATGAACCATAAACTTCATAATGGATACTTGTCTTCTATTTATCTAGCAATCATACGTGATTAGACACGCATAAGTTGCACAAATCATTCTTCTTTCACTTAAATAATTTTTATTTTGTTAACAAAGCTACTTGGAAGATTATCTTTATAATCATTAGTTGAAAAAGCTTTATATCTTAGACCATAAGAAGTAATAACATTCACACTATCATTGAGTGACAAACCTGAATTATACTATCATCTAACCATTGTCATTTTTACATTATGCAATCTTTCGATTGTATTATACGACGAATTAAATATTGGGCTTCATTGTTTATAGAGCAAAAAAGTTAGACACTTGTCATTTTTTCCTCAACTTTAAGCACAAATGAGAAATATAATCTCTTTACAAATAGTTGATGATAATTTTATTAGTTCATCTCCTTGCATGTCATTTTTATGCCAATGGGATTCCTTAACCATTTATTAAAGGCATTTGCAATCATTTTGATAAAGATATCAATTCCATCTAAGTCCCCCACCTAAATTCAG
>JAOQMQ010000006.1:18410123-18427502 GCA_027563845.1 Erythroxylum subrotundum
TCTTTCAAATGATGGAAATAAATGATTTCAACTACTTCATGAATATACATTATAACTCTTTGAATGCTTTGAAAAAAGTGTTATGTGTTTGGTATAATCTTATTATATTGATGATTTATGAAAAGAATATGAAAATGATTTTAAAAATAAAGATACTATGTTTGAAATAGATCAAGTTTAAAAAATGTGCTATTTTGGGCAACAAGATTACAAGATTATGAAATACATGTTCTATAGGTTTGGTTTGGTCCATTCTGTTGTCAAGTGCACTTCGACTAAAGGCTTTTCCCGCCTGCCTGCTAGTGACATGGAACTCCTTCATGGATTCCCTCATACTCACGACTACACAAAATCACTATGTGAAATTGTGTTAGTTCGTTATGTTCATGACTACACAAGACCATTTTATGGGAATGTGTTAGTTCGTTCTGTTTATGGACCTTCCAGACCATTTTGATGTGCTTATGTGTTCATGACATGTTGACAAGATTGATGCATACCCGATTTGCATTATTGAGACTTTGGTTGAGAATTTGAGAAATGTGTGCTTTGTGATTCCAATGAGAATTTTGTTGCAATGGAAATAAGTATTCCAATGGTTTTGCTTATTATTGGTTATAAAATTGTTACCTACGAGCTTTAAGCTCACCCCCTTCCATTTCGTCCCATCTTCAGGTGAGGAGCAAGAGATCAAGTAGTCAAGAGTTAAGGCATCACTTCGACTAGGCTTATTTTGTTTTTGAAATTAGTTTTTGTAAAATAAGGCTTTAGTTGCATTTCGAGAAATTCTACTTTTGCAAATGATGTATTTTTGGTTTATTTTGTAATGTGGCTTGAAATGCCCATTAAAGCTTTGTAAAACTCTTCCTTTGGTTATCAAAGAGATATGGTTGATGTTGCCATTAGCTTCAAACCTTTCGCATTAAATCGTTTTACAATGAGACTAAGATTTTGGAAGGTTGCTTGTGTTTATGTTCAAGTTTATTTTTGTTTTTGGGTTGATTTGATGAAGGTGGTTGAAGGTTTTTAAGTTAGCATTTAGTAACATAGGAAATTTTGGGTTATAGTTTCTACTAAAGGGGTTTTCACAACAATGAAGCCAAGAGTTCGCCGCGGCGTAATTAACCCAAGCATTTTATTTTTGTTGAGGTGGTGAGTTCGATGCAGTGAGACCAATTGATCGCCGCGGCAAAAATAAAATTACAGGACCGTCGCGGTGAAAGTTAAATCGCTCGCTGCGGCGTAAAATTCTCGAAGGGTATAGGAAATTTCCCTGTATGTTCGCCGCGGCGAAGCCTACCTTTGCTTTCGAAGGAGTTTTCTTTTAAAGTTCCAAATTCTAAGCCTTCCTCCTTGCTCTAGCTTTATAATCCCATGTCCAATGTTGGGCTCTGGAAACGGGGTCCAACATGATGTGGTATTAGAGAGAACGAGGTTTAGGTCCAGGTGTAGGAGTAGGTTTAGGAGAAGCTTAGGCACAAAATGGGTGGTTTAAGACATGAAATGAACATGCATTGTTTTAAATGAATAACTTGCATTGTTTTACATGATTTGAACTTGTTTTGCATGAACTAAAGGTTTTCAATGGTTTTTATTGAAGGAGTGAAAATGCCGCCTCGAAAGAGAACTCGAGGAGCCATGACTCGATCTCGCTCTTGCCGAGGGAACACGGATGAATCCTATGTCCCGCAGGATGCGAAGACACATTCTGCTATGAATTTTGAGGCACCTAGTATGCAACAGGAAGTGCCTCCACCGCCTCTTCTTATGCCTCAAACAATCCCCATGGATCCGCAGTTCTTTTAAGCCTCTGCTCAGGCTTTCACGTACGTCATAGGTAAAGGGTCTCAGGTTTTGATACAAGCTCTAGTAGAGAGAAGTGGGTAGTATGATAAGCTCCGTAAGTATGGAGCTGTAGATTTTAACGGTACGATAAATTTGGAAGAGGCTGAAGCATAGTTGAAGAGGACCGAGAGAGTCCTGCTTTAGATGAAGTGCTCTGATAAGGAGAAACTGGATTATACAGTGAGCTTGCTACAGGGGGATGTACTTCATTGGTGGGAGTCAGTGTCCCACAGTCAGGTCATACCACCAGTACTAACATGGAGAGGCTTTTTAGAAGCTTTTAGGAGGAAGTACTTCTCGAGAGTTTATGTCCAAGAGAAGGCCAGGGAGTTTCTGAATCTTACATAGAGGGACATGAGTGTGAGTGAGTATGAGCTGAAATTTACTCAGCTTTCCCGATATGCGGCCAACATTATGGCAAATGAGAAGGACAAGTGCCGCAAGTTTGAAGGAGGGCTTCATTTGGGGATCAAGGAGAAAGTCTTGATTTACAATTTCTGTGACTATCAGTAGTTGGTAGATGCCACTGAGAAATTGAAGAACATAAGATATGAAGCGAACAAGAAGAGGAAGAACTTGGAGCAGTCTTCTAAGAAGGGAATGAGTGCTCCAATACCTGAGAGGAATATGGAGAGTTTTCATACACAGAGTGAGGTAGGGAGTAGTGCCTCTACTAAGAATAAGCAAGCAAGGGCAGTGTTAGTGCAAGCCTTAACAACATAAGAAAATAGCAGGGTGGAGAGGAGCCGGTACCCGAATTCCCAATGTGAGCACTGTGGGAAGTTTCATAAAGGAGAGTGCTTCAAGTTACTTGGAGCGTGTTTTCGATGCGGGGAGAAAGGACACCCGATCAGGGACTATCCCTAAATGACAAGGCAAGAGGGGTCACAGTTGCACGCCCTAAGAAGGGCAGAAAAAGTGAGAACCAGGCCAGTCATTGAGGTAGGCAGCTCTGAAGCTGCAAAGAAGGCTATTCCTCTAGGAAGGCCAAGGGGTCAGGCACAGATAGGGATGTTTTCCATGACTAAAGAGGAAGCAGCAGCTGCACTTGATGTTGTCACAGGTATGGCTCAGTTATTTGATTCAGTAGTATATTTACTAATTGATTCTAGTTCCACGCATTCTTTTGCTTCTGCAAGTATGCTTTTGCATGGTGTGAATTTAGTACCTTTGAATAGTCCTTTGCATGTTAGTACACCTGTAGGGGGAATGTGGTAATCAGTCAAGTATACAAAAGTTGTGAGCTCTTCATCGAGGATGCTAGATTGGTAATGGACCTCCTATCTTTAGACCTAAAAGGCTTAGATGTTATACTTGGAATAGATGATATGGAGAAATATCATACGCAGTTGGATTGTGGCCTTAAGGAGGTGGAATTTGATCTGGGTAGTGGTGAGAAGGTGATTTTCAGAGGAGACAGGAAAATACCATCACTAAGAATTATTTTGGCTTTGCTAGTTGACAAGATGATGAAAAAGGGGTGTGAAGCCTTCTTGGCGTATGTTGTGGACGCTGATGTGAATGAAGGGCCCTATTTCGATACCACCTTATAGAATGACTTCAACTGAGTTAAAGGAGCTTAAGGAACAATTGGAGGAACTGTTGGAGAAGGGGTGCATAAGACCGAGTTCGTCACCTTGGAGAGCACCAGTTTTGTTTGTTAAGAAGAAGGATGGAACATCGCGGATGTATATTGATTATCGGAGACTCAACAAGGTGACTATTAAGAACAAGTATCCTTTGCCGCGAATAGATGATCTGTTTGACCAGCTGCAGGGACCAAAGGTATTTTCAAAGATTGATCTTAGGTCAGGTTATCATCAGCTCAGAATCAAGGAGTCTGATGTAAACAAGACAACCTTTAGGAGTCGTTATGGGTATTATGAGTTCCTAGTTATGTCATTTGGTTTGACCAATGCTCCAGCTGCTTTTATGGAGCGAATCTTATGAATAGGATCTTCAAGGAGTATTTGAATCAGTTTGTCATAGTATTTATTGATGACATTCTGGTGTATTCTAAGAGTGAAGAAGAACATGATGAACATCTCATAATAATATTGCAGACATTGAGGGAGAAGGAGCTTTATGCTAAGTTCAACAAGTGTGAGTTTTGGCTTCACGAGATGATATTCCTTGGACATGTGATTTAAAAAGATGGGGTACATGTTGATCCAAGGAAGGCTGAAGCAGTAGTGAATTGGCATGCACCTAAGACAGGGACAGAGGTAAGGAGTTTTCTGAGTTTGACAGGATATTATAAGAGATTCGTTGAGGGATTTTCTATAATAGCTGCTCCGATGACTAAGTTATTGAAGAAGAATCAGAAATTTATCTAAAGTGAGGAATGTTAGAAAAGCTTTGAGGAGCTCAAGCGCAGATTAACAAGTGCTCCAGTTTTGATTTTGCCTACTAGAGATGAGGGTTATACAGTGTATAGTGATGACTCAAGAAAGGGTCTAGGTTGCGTATTGATGCAGGGAGACAGGGTAATAGCTTATGCTTCACCGCAACTGAAGCCTTATGAGTTGAATTACCCGACTCATGATCTGGAATTGGCAGTAGTAATCTTTGCCTTGAAAACTTGGAGGCATTATCTATATTGAGTTCAGACGAGGATCTTTATTGATCATAAGAGTCTCAAGTACTTACTGAGCTAGAAAGAGTTAAATTTGAGACAAAGAATATGGATTGAGTTGCTCAAGGATTATGTTTTATTGATTGAGTATCATCTAGGAAAGGCAAATGTAGTAGCGGATGTCTTGAGTAGGAAATCTTTGATAGCCCATGTTCAGACAATTAATCTACCTTTATTGGAAGAAATGGCTAAGCTTAAGATAAGCTTGAGACAGGAGGAACCAAATTGCATTCTTGCTAACTTCAGAGTAAGACCGATACTCAGGGAGGGAGTTAAGGAGTTACAGGCAGAAGATGCTGAATTAAGCAAGCTCCTAGAAGAAATTCAGAATGGCAAGAAGTCTGAAGTGGTAGTAAATGATGATGGAATCATGGTTATAGGAAGAAGACTTTGTATTCCGAATGTCAAAGAAGTGAAGGATGAGATACTGGATGAGGCACACAATGCGCCTTATGCTATGCACCCAGGTAGCACCAAGATGTACAGGGATTTGAGAGAGCATTTCTGATGAAGAGGCATGAAAAGAGATGTAGCAGAGTATGTAAGTAAGTGTCTAGTATGTCAGTAAGTTAATGCTGAACATCAGGCACCTTCAGGCAATTTAAGGCCATTGTCCATTCCTGAGTGATGATCCACTTAGCAACTTATTTTTTGAATCCTTATTGCTTATATATTGGAGATGCATGTACAAATAATATTATGAACAGTTTGTTTGACGTGATTGAATGCTAAGGTATTTCGCCTATTGAAAAGCAATCACATGTGACAAGTGAAATTAAATTGTATCGTAAAAGTTTAGGGAGCTTTGTCAGATCATTAGTAAAAAGAAAACTTATGATGAAAAAAATGCAGCCTAGTAAGTTTTTATACTTTTAGTTCATTCTTTACTTATTAATAATATATCAATTATTTTTTATAATTATTAATTTAAAATACATATGAGTGGTGGAGATTATTCGGCAAAAGTGCTCTAACATTGGAAAAACTCAATATTAGATTACTTAGTCAAACAGTTCCTACATTAGGTTGTAAACATAATCGGAGTGCTTTTGAACATATTCGTATAAAGAAACAAAATCATTTGGAACGTCAAAGACGTAATAACCTTGTTTATGCTACTTATATTATGAGAATAAAAAACATCTATTTTATAATTTTATAATTATTTTTTTTCATTATTAACTCTATAATTTCTCTGTTATATATTCAGAGCAGTTAGTAAGAAGAGAATGTATGATCCAGTTGATATTGATTGTATTGATCATACTAATTTTTGGATTGAAGAAAAAAAACTATCACTTGATCTTAATTATAATGTACATTAAAAAAGGATTTATAAATAAAATGTATTTGTCACAATGAATAAATTAAGAACATCTAATAATAGTTAATTAATATCTTATTTTGATCGTACTTAAATTAAAAGTATAATGGATTGCAAATTTATAATTAATAATAAATTTTTTTGAAAGGAATTAATAATAATTTTATATATTACTAATTGGTAATTTGTTTGAATGCTGAAAAAGTTGATGCATACGTTTTAGAAGAAAGTGTCAGGTCTTCATATAGCGTTAGAGATTTTAATAAATATTTTATTTTTATTTTCATTTATTATATACTAATTATGTTTTTTTTGATCTGTTAGGTTGTTAGATTCGATTTTAACATGGTAACCACCGAACTTCTTAAAAAAAAAAACCCTGCAAATTCGGATTAAGAAAGTGCCAACTTTGTCCCTTCTCAGATCGAAGCACCTTACAAACAAACATCAACCGAACAATGGCAGTTTCTCGCATTTCTTTCCCGGAAACCAATCAAAACCGCCTTATAAACCCACCAACCATAGCTTTGTTCGAAGTCGTAGAACTTAGTTTCAGAAAATGCTTTCAAGTGGTTCGCTCCAACTCTCCCTCCAAACCAACCCCTTTAAACATCCAAAAGATTCAATCTTTTCAAGACCCTGTTACACAATCAAAGCAATGGCTGCTCCGATTCCCGGAACTAAAGTAAGTTTTGGATTTGGGAACGTTTTGGAGACTTTGACTGTGGATGTGCAGAGAGCGGAGTGTAGGCCACTGAACGTGCCTTTGATATCACCTTTTACAATTGCATCATCTCGGCTTGATAAAGTAAAAAATGTGGCTATAAGGATTGAATTGAAAAATGGTTGTGTGGGGTGGGGTGAGACCCCAATATTGCCTTTTGTTACGTCAGAGGATCAGCAAACAGCTTTGGTGAAAGCTAGGGAAGCTTCTGAGTTGCTAAGGAGCAGTCCGTCGATGACTTTAGGTTCTATTTTGGAGGAGGTTGGAGGGGTTCTTCCAGGACATGAGTTTGCTTCTGTGAGTGAATTGTAATATCTGGCTGTTTGTTTTTGTTTTCGCTTTTTCGGTTTTTTTTGGTATGGTTGTTTGATTGTCTCGTCAGTGATTTGCATCATTAATTGGTATGATTATAGTAGCTTGTAACTAAGTGTTTTAACCTTAAAGGGGCGATGCGTTTGTTAATTGTCTGAACTAGATTTAGTTGTACAAGGATTTTCGTAGCACTAGAGAAAATATGAAAAACAGACAAACTTGACACTTGATACGCAAGGCTTTATCTTTATCTTTTTCCTGCTCAGTATACCATCTTATTTCTGGGGTATTGGATCCGTCCAAGTGTCTCAATTGTAGATTTCTTATGCCTGTGATGAGCATATGGATACTCTCCTAATTCCTGACTAAGGTTTTAAACGATAGTGAAATTGTGATACCAAATATGACCAAATCGTGTAGTAGTATATAGTCCTATGCTCAGATTCAGTTGGTACTGACTTCACAAAATGAAAAATCAGGCATTATAGCAAGTATTAAGAGATATCCTGATACCTTGTAGTAATCTTCGCTGATATTTGGTAGGATTGTTAGTTTTGCTGTTTCCACTGATAGTCTGAGTGCAAACAGAAATGGTGCACTGTTGTCAATAAACGGCATGTCTGAAAATCACATAGTATGCCTTTCTGATGGAAAATTATTGCTCTTTTTATAATTTAGTTCAATTTGTTACCGAAACAAGCTTCCGATGTCTAATTAAACTATTTTTGCAACTGAAGGTAAGGGCAGGAGTTGAAATGGCACTCATTGATTCAGCAGCTAAAAGCATTGGGATACCACTGTGGAGACTATTTGGTGGAGTGTCTAACGCCATAACCACGGATATAACAGTTCAGTGCTTCTCCAACCCTCCATAGTTAAAATATTTTTTATCTTTTGGCAGTTCACATTGCCTTATGCCCAAAAAAATTATTAGCAATGTTGGCTTTAAAATTTAAATCTGTGCTCCATGTAATTTTTTTTTCCCCTTCAGTTCAAAGCTGTCAAACAACCACTTTTTAATGCTAATAAACAAGTGTGTCAGCCATAAGATTGTGGCTCACATGTGTTATGCCTAACAGATTCCAATTGTATCACCTGTTGAAGCTGCTGAATTGGCATCCAAGTATCGTAAACAAGGATTCAGAACTTTAAAGCTCAAAGTGGGTAAGAATCTGAAGGCAGACATTGAAGTTCTTCAAGCCATAAGACTGGTTTACCCTGATTGTTTATTTATCCTGGATGCTAACGAGGGATACAAACCTGATGAAGCAATTGAAGTCCTAGAAAAGTTGGATGGTAAGAATGTATAAACTGTTCTCTGCTGAATACTAGCCTTTTGCAATCCCAAGATGTCTTGGAAACCTTTAGTTTGCACATGATTTTATCTTTACCAAACCCTCCTCGCCATCCAGCAAGAAAGAATAAAAGAAAGGATACCCTCTTTCTCTATGCACACGTGCACTTGTCAACTTGTACTTATAACTACTCAGCAAAGGATGTTGTTTCATCACATTACGTTAATATGGGGGTTTCCCCGACTTTTACATCTGCAAACTAATGCTATATTGCTTACAGAAATGGGGGTTATTCCTATTCTCATTGAACAGCCAGTTGATAGAGATGATTGGGAAGCCCTTGGTCATGTTACTCAAATTGCAAAAGCCAAATATGGGATATCTGTTGCAGCAGATGAGAGTTGTCGAAGTATAGATGATGTTAAGAAAATAGTCAAAGGGAATCTTGCAGATGTTATTAACATTAAACTTGCCAAAGTTGGAGTTATTGGGGCACTTGAAATTATTGAGGAGGCAAGAGCATCAGGATTGGATCTCATGATTGGTGGAATGGTAGAAACTAGACTGGCCATGGGCTTTGCCGGTCACCTTGCTGCTGGCCTTGGTTGTTTTAAGTAAGCACCATGAGTTTATACCTTTGTTGGGAATATAAATATGTATGGAATTGTTTAGAAGCTTACATGTTTACTGTTTGCATTCTAGTTCAATATGTTTTCGTTTTAGTCTCATGTTTGCTCTCCCTTTTGATTCGTTTGTCGTAAATCTGTCCCATACAGGTATATTGACCTGGATACTCCCATTTTGCTATCAGAAGATCCTGTTTTTGAAGGTTATGAAGGTATTCCTTTAACTCCACTCCAACTATTCAACTAATTAGTGTTGAACATCTAGGTTTCTGTGACAATCAATTATGTCTTCAAACTATCAGCTTTAGATTGGTCATTTGATAAATTACTCCTTTTTCCCCCCAAAACTTTTGTAGTATCTGGTGCAGTTTACAAATTCACGAATGCAAGAGGGCACGGTGGTTTCCTTCACTGGGAGAACGTTCTCTGGTAAGCTTTAGCTATTTTTCAGTCCATCTAAGTGGTGTAAGTTTTGGAATTTTAGAAAATTCTATAATATGTGATGTTGAGGACTAGTTGCTCCTTTGTGATCATAAGATAAACAGACTCTTTGTAAAAATACAAAGGGAAGGCTGTGTACATTGTGACCCTCCCTCGACCTCCGCAAAGCGGGGAGTCTTATGCATTGGGTGCATTGACTATAATATGTGACGTTATGGAGTCTTGCTACTGAATTAATCAACTCAAAATTTGTCCCTAATTTACCTCAACTAACTAGTTTCTGTTTATTTCAAATTGTTAGCATTACAAACAGGCTAAACATTCATCCCAATGGCATAGGCTTTGCCTTTCACCCAGTTATCTTTTCAAGCAAGATATACTTTGTAACCTATGTTGCCTTAATCTTTCCCATTAGCTCATAGGTTTTGATTGTTTATATCAAGTTCCCATAAGACATAGGCTAAGGGTCAAGAAATTCCTATCCATATCACCTGTGTTGCCCTACTGTTACCCATTAGTACTTAGGTATTGATTTTTTATACTCAATTTTCATAAAGGCTCATAGGCTGAGAGTCGAGAAGTGCCTTGCAAGAAAGAATGTTTTACGTGAATATAATTGGTACTTTTGACTGGGAAGTATTTGTTTATGCAAGTTATTGCCAGATGTTGAACTTCTGGGGGAAAGGAAAATTTATGTCACGGTGTTTTACTTACTTGTAATGGTGGTTTCAGCCATACAAAGATCTATCGAGTCATACTGTCCAATCTTTGTGATACTTTCTTCACAGTTTGAAATTGCACTTTTCAGTCTAAGAGCCCTTTGGTTTGGGTTAAAAATAGAAATTCTGACTTCCGAGGAAGGCATCCCTTAACAGCTTAAGTTATTACATATTTCTTTCTGTCATTGCTTTTGGTTGAATTGATTAAAAGCTCATGTTCCCAAGTATTAGGAGGTTCAGAATTCTATCATATCAGAAGTCAAATTGTTTTGTCTTATGCTACTTTTTTTTTTTGAAAGTTAAAAATTTCACTGATTAAAAATAATTACATCTAGAATACAAAAGGTGAAGAATAATCCAAAAAGACTAGATTACAAAGAGTTTTGGTTCCTAGTAAACGTGTACTTCTTAATATCTAGGGGTACTTACCTGTATTACTCCAATCCCCTTCTCTTCATACTACTAGACAGATTTGCTGCTATTCATAGTACTTCTTGTTATCTAAGCACGGATACTTGAAATTTAGTCAGTAGAGCATGGTGCAGGTATTATGATAAACTCAAAATAGGTGCTGATTTTTTTGTTGACGCTCTTATGAAATCTACTACCAAATTAGAGAATATTCTGTTTTTAATTAATTAATTTATTGATTTGTCTTATCCCAATTGCGCAGAACAATGCAAAGAACTGCTGTCTGAAGATCAATTGCGGTTAAATTTTTTTAACGCTTAGTTTTTCGGACTGAGGGTATGTGACCAACTCTTGCTTTTAGCTAGACGGCAGTTCTATTGGGGTTTTCAGTTCTGTCTCTGTAAGCTTATGCAAAAGCAATTGCGGGTGAAATTTGTAGCATTTTTATGTTCGACAAAACTGGGAATAAATTGTTGTATTAATCTTGAATCCTTTTCTTTTTTTTGGCACATCTTCTATTTCAGATGAAATTGAAACATAAATGTCTATGGCGTACATTTTGCCTTTTTTTTTAATGATCTGTATGTGAAGTTCACATCTTGAACAGTCTCACAATCATACCATTGGAATCTTCATGTGTGCAAGCAGATAAGTTTGCTTTCATCTTTCAAGTCTACGTATATCGGAGTAACAACAACCTAAGCAATGAATTGCAGGATAGCCAGTAAACCAATTAGGAACAAGTTCAAGAATTACTTAATTAGCTCATTCTTTTTCCAGTGTTAAGACTTTAATTCATTTTCCTATTAACTTGTTTGAATGCTTTAGGATTTCATTTTTTTTCCCTTTTCTTTTCTCAATCTCAAATAGCTACTATTTTTTTAAGACTTGAGCTCTAGGTTTTCCTTTTAAATCCCAAGTTCTCTTCTTTCCCCTGGTTTTCCGATCATACCTTTTATCTAAATACTGAAATTGATAAGTTATGGTATGGGTTAATTAATGTATGAAATATGTTGAGTTTTTATTCGTAGTTGCTACTTTTTAGTGTTTATTAGGTAATCTTTAGAAATATGCAATATTTTGTTAATCAAGTGTTTCAAACACAAGCCACCTGAAAAGCCAGGAACCAGAACAAAACTGGACAACAGCTTCGAACCAACACATAATATACTTACGTCAATTAGTACGAAATTTTATATACTTAATCCGAAAAATTAGAATCCATAAACCCTTAGATGCTAGAGCTTCTTAAATCAAGTCAATCACTGCTACACTCCAACCTCGACTAACGTCACGAAATGTTAAAAGCATATTACTTTAGTTTAGTCAAGAATTGGAGACTTAACGGTGAAAGGAATTCATCATTTAACAAGAATTGGAGACTTAACGGTGAAAGGAATTCATCATTTAACTGTCAAGTATTTAATTATAAAGACAGACGGCTAACCTCCAAAATTAGTGGGAAAGCATATTCAGATTTTAATAAAATGTTTAAAAAACACCCCAAAAAATGCAGAAATCCTTTAACAACATGCATGGATGTGATCATGTGAACACTTCTTCAAAAGCAGGAGGCGCCTACAAACTACAAAGGCGAAAGTGCACAAATGCTTTGCTCATGCCATTACTTTTTTCCTCTTCTAAGTCTATGTTCTTTCTCATTACTGTCAAGACGGTTAGTATTATTAAGGTAGGAACGTAAACGCTGCATTATAATTTACATTCACCCATGGCCGGTGAAAGTTTTTAAGTTTCTTTCTCGTTAAACCATCAATTCAAATGCAATGGTATGCCCAATCTCTCTCCTTTTTTTTCTTCTCCTTTTTTGTGCCCAAAGGAGAAGATTGACTGTTAGAAAGTCTCTTGACTTCTTAGTCCACAGAATCTCGGTCTCTCTCTCTGTATATATATAGCTACTTATTACTCCATTTTGGTTCACGTTTTCACATTCTTAATGTGAAAGTAAAAATGCGCAAGTGGGGAACTCTGTTTCGTGCATGCGCATTAGTAGTTTACAGACCAGGATTGATGGTCATGTATACTGCCAATCCCACGATCATTAATTCCACCTCCTCCTTGTCAGAGGAAAGGATAGGACCACGGCTTCAATGAGCCAACTTTCGGCCACTACTTGAGCGTGCGACGTGATATGTTTGCGTTAATGAAAAGGACAACTAATTTAAGTTGCCATCCGCTTCCCATAGCCGAAAGTGTCCACCATCATTGTGCTGGAGTCTAAAAACATTTTCCAATATAAAAGCTCAATATTCTTATGTTATAATTCAATTCTTAGTGGAGTTTGTTTTATTACTCATCATATATAGGAAATACGTGTGTATAAAACCATCTATCAGAGTCTTTTCTGAGGAATAACATAGTGCTTAGAGGAATTATGTGCGCACATAAAAAGTGAACTTACATTAGCTGCAGATTCATTTATTCACTTTTGAAAAAACACCATAGTATAACTTATTTAATTAAGTTAAAGTGATTTAACTACACATTCGTTATGCCTTTATAATGTTGGAACCTTGATTACAAATTCAATCAGTAGTAATTTAACATGAGGTTAATGTCACATAAATGCGAAAAACAAAATTAGTTAATAACATTAAATTCTAACTAATACAAGATAGCTTTATTATAGCACCACAAATTTAATGAGATAAAAGATCGGAACTCTTTCTCTGCTATGCTCAAATTCTAGAAGAGAGCTTGCGTTTGATGGTACAAGCAGAATCACAAAAGAACAATGTATAAGAGAATAAAATGTCAAAAGCAAAGAATTGCCTAGGCAGGTGTTCATGATTTGCTACAATAGCTACAGAAGACATTAATCTTCTTTATATATAGTATCTATATTAAGTCTCCCCATTACAAGCTTAATATAGGTCCGGTCCACACTGATCGGAGAAAAATTCATTTTCCTCCTAGACTTCAGTCCATTAATCTAAATTATTCATTAAGTCACTTTGTTATCATTATATGGATCAAATTACGTAACTTAACCGATAAGTTATTAAAAAATAAAAAATTACAATTAATTGTTATCCACTAAATAGGAAATTTTCTAACATTCTTCCTTTTGGACAATAACTAATTTGGTTATTGACTTAAGTTTAAAAACCAGTTTAAAATTCATTAAGTCATGTTACTATATTGATCGATCAAGTTTAAAAACAAAACAATTGATCCAAAAATAATAAAATTCCACCATTCCGTCTCGTAAAGCTTTCGATATCAAAAGATATCAAACATGTGTGTAATATATGACACAGGTCTAATATAATCATAAATATCTAATATCTCACTAACATGAATGAGAAAATTAAGTGTGGCAAACTCAGATAATACATATATGTATCATCTTTCTGTTTGTAGGTCTCGATTTTTGTAAACTTTATGCTAAACTGCAACAGAGAAATCTTATTTTCTCTCTCCGAATGCAAAAACTGCATTAGAGAAAACTTTTATGTTCTCTAACTGAATGCTGAGCTGCATTAGAGAACCTTTATCGGATTGAACACTTATATTCCATTATGTCATGTCAAAATCTATAGATATACATATGAAACTGTATGTGTCATAATGATATAAGCTAAAGGCCAATCTGTATATATGCCTAATGACCTCTAAAATGCTTAAGATCAACACAAATTTTTAGACTTTCACGTGTATTATGACTATGCATGATAACATGTAGTGCTCAAATATAAATCAACGATCTGCCTTATTCCAACACAATACATCTGTATATATACAAGTTTGGTGAAATCGGTGCACCTTGATATTGAGCTAATCAACTTGCCTAAATTAGTGGGTCCATGATACTAACAGAAAATACTTCCCATTCTAAAGATATGTACAGCTAATGATCCTCAAATTAATTGCTGACAGAATCTGATAGATACAATACAGATATTCTCGTTTTACCCCCTCAAGTTGGTGCATGTAAGTCTTGAATGTCCAACTTGCCTAACAAATAATTAAATTGTTTGGTGCCAAGAGTCTTGGTGAAAAGATCCGCGAGTTAGGTGTGAGAAGGAACATAAAAGGGACTGAGATGCCCCCGAACTATTTCATCCCGAACAAAGTGACAATCGACTTCAATGTGCTTCGTGCGTTCATGAAAGACGAGTTTCTTGCCGATATGGAGGGTAGCTTGGCTGTCACAGTAGAGGCGAATGGGCATAGTGTGGGAGATGCCAAGACTAGAGAGAATATCCTTAAGCCATTTTAACTCACAAGTGCTGTTAGCCATAGAGTGATATTTGGCTTCCGCAGAGGATTTGGAGACAATGTGTTGTTTTTTGGTCTTCCAGGAAACCAGTGAGTTGCCAAGTTGAATAAACCAACCAGTGAGAGACTTACGAGTTAGAGGGCAGCTTGCCTAATCTGAGTCACACCAGCCATAGAGGCAAAAGTCACTATCGAGAGGAAAGAGGATACCCTACCCTGGGTGTCCCTTCAAGTAACGAACCACGAGCAAGGCAGCATGCCAGTGGTCCTCCCGAGGGGCCTGTATGAATTGAGATAAAATATGAACACTGTAGGACAGCTCAGGTCATGTGAAACACAGATAAATGAGGCATCCAATGAGGCGGCAGTATTGGCTAGGATCAGAGAGTAACGGGCCATCCGTTAATGCCAAGCGGTGATTTTCTTCCAATGGAGTGGGAGTCGATTTGGCTCCAAGCAACCCAACTTCCGTGATAATGTCCAAGGCATATTTTCTTTGGCACAGGTAGATACCAGTGGGGGATCGAGCAACTTCCACCCCGAGAAAGTATTTGAGGCTCCCCAAATCCTTCATGTGGAAACAACGATGGAGATAATTTTTAAATTGTTGAACAACAGTTGTATTATTAACTCTAATGACAAGGACATCTACATAAACCAACACCACAAGCCACACATCACCTTGATGAAGAGTGAACAATTAGTAGTCTAAATAAGACTATTGAAAGCCGTATTGAACTAAAGTAGCAGAAAGTTTTGCAAACCAACAACGAGGGGTTTGCCATAAGCCATAAATCAATTTACGAAGTTTGCACACTGCTCCTGATTGTGACACCTAGAAACCGGAAGGCAATTTCATGTATACTTCCTCTTCAAGATCACCATGTAGGAAAGCATTGTGGACATCCATTTGATGAGGTTCCTAGTCTTTAGCAACTGCTATAGCTAAGATGGTGTGGATAGTGACCATCTTGACCACGTGAGCAAAAGTCTCATTGTAATTCAGTCCTTCAACTTGGTGGTTGCCGAGAATGACTAACCTTGCCTTAAATCGCTCAAGACTCCCATCTGAGTGATATTTTGTTGGACCCCGATTTTGGAGCCCAACGGATCGGGACTTGAACCTTGAGCTTCAATTCTTGAAATTCACTTTAACCTCTTTTTGCCTAATTGCCAACATATTGTTAATCTAGATATCAAATTAAGTCCATTTCAATGCCGTTAGAAAGAAAACATTTAGGACAACAACTCTTATGAAGGCCAAAAATTCAAATTTGAACATTTAGAGGGTTAAAATACACGGTCTAGCCGTGTAACATGTTACACGGTCCGTGTAACTATACACGGTCTGACCGTGTAACATTCGGACGAAAAAAAAGAAAAGAAATGTTAGAGTTGATTTACACGGTCTGTGTAAATTTACACGGTCTACCTGTGTAAAAATGTACACGGTCTGTGTAAAGCTACACGGACTAGCCGTGTACCTCTCGGGTGAAAATTGGGGCATTGGACTGAAGTTACACGGTCCGTGTAAGTCTACACGGTCTGACCGTGTACCTCTCGGGTGAAAATTGAGGCATTGGACTGGAGTTACACGGTCCGTGTAAGTCTACACAGTCTGACCGTGTACCTCTCGGGTGAAAATTGGGGCGACGAACAGGCGTTACACGGTCCGTGTATATTTACACGGTCTGACCGTGTAACACTCCGACAACCCTAATTTCTACCCTCCAAGCCCTCTCTCAAGCTTCTAAATTCATCCTATCATTTCTATACCTTGAACCTTTATCCAACCTCATAATTAACACTTTAAAATCATGAATAACTATAAATATTATCAAATCTTAACTCAATTTACTCATGCTTATCACAATTTTCCAATCATTCATTATAACCATTTTGGTTCCTACTTCTTAACCAACATCCCCACTTGTTCCAAAACCTAAACACTTCCTAAACATTTCATGATAACCAAATGACACATTGAACCCATAATGATCTCAATTCCCTATCATCAACATCATTAACCCTACTCATTTTCATTCAATAAAACCATTACGAAAGTCAAACCACTTGCAAACTCAAGGCACAACCATGCAAATGTTTGGAAAACCATGAATGACCATAATGCTTAAAAGCTTCATTTACATTGAAGTCAATGTTTTAAAATGCTTTAAAGGGGCATTTCAAGCCTCTTACACAATGGGTCAAAATACAACTTACAAAAACTATGATTTTCTTAAAATGCAACCTAAAGCATTGTTTTACAATTTCGAATTTCAAAAATCCAAAATAACAAAAATGCAAATCGGAGTGTTGCCATGTTGCTCATCTTGATCCCTCGCTAACTTGGTCGTCACCTGAGGTGGGGAAGGTGGGGGGTGAGCTAATGCTCGTGGGTAACAAGTTTATATTTATAATAACAAGCAAAAGCAATGCATCATTCATCATTTAGCATTTTTCTCAACAACAACATAAGTCATGCATTTTATAATTTCATCAACTCAAGCTCAATTCTCATAATTCTATCAAGTTTCATTCTTGCCAATTCATGTAAACATATAAACATCTCATAAACACCTCATAAATGGCTAGTAAGTCCATAATTCATGCCGAACTACACAAGTCCATAAATGGCCTTGTGTAGCCGTATTCGTTAGGAGTCCTAAAAGGATACTCTTGGCCACTTGCGGGCAGGCGGGCGAAGCCTTTTTCATGGTCAACGTCGACATGACAGTTCGTGGTGGACTTAACCTAACCCACTTAACATGTAATTCATGCACAAAAACTGCATTTTTGCCCAAAGGC
>JAOQMQ010000006.1:18428979-18442451 GCA_027563845.1 Erythroxylum subrotundum
AGAATAAGAGTTTCAAAGATGCGATCTGATTGAATAAGAATAAGTTTTGTTATATGTTGATATTGAGTTTTGCATGACGATAAATTTCCAAAAGGGAAATTGTATGGATTTGAGTTGTTTTGTTTAAAGATGAAATGAATAAGAGTGAAAGAAAAGGAATGAAAAAAAAAATTATACCGAATTTCGGATTAGTTTAGTCTTAGGGCTTCCAACGCGATAGTTTTCTATGTTCACGCTTTAGATGTCGGATCCGCTTTGATTTGTCTCCGCAATATGTTTTGATTGATCAGCTGCTTCGAATTCGATTTCGTTTTTTTTTCGCTTTCCGCCACTTTGTTTCCGCACTTCGAATTAGATCTCGGATTTGGTTCCACTTTCGATTTTGTTTTCCGCCTTTGTTTATCGGATTTTCCGATTCGTTTCGTTTAATTCTCTACGTTCTCGTTATATGTTTTCGGTTGGGGTCCGGTCACGAGATCGGGTCCCAACAAACTAAAATTAATTCGAAAATAAATTAAATCAACTTAATTTAAAATAAGAAAGTCAATATTACCAAACTCTGATTCAAGGGAAAGATCTCATCTAATTGTAACATTGATCATTGGTTTAAAAAGAATATTTTCATAATTCAAGCAGTTAGTCCGAAACATGTTAAGATAGTAGTAATAAGTCTCAAATTATCTTGAATTAATTGTTTGAAACCCAACATCCAAACCAAAACTTATCATCCATTGACTGGATATGATAACATTCCATATCAAATAAATAATAGCAATAAGCTCTGTGAAAAAGACTAAACCCTAAATTAAATAATCGAGATAACTACAACTATTCAATTTAGTTTTCATGTTTATCATAAGTTAAATATGAACATTCATAAATAACTTATTTGCATTCTTAAAAAAAAAACTTATTTGCTACTTGTACCAATCCTTCATGACAATTGCTGATCATTGAATTCTTAGATAGCGATAGAATAATCAATATTAAATTAACAGATTAATCAAATATTAATCATTAATGAAATATGAAAACTCAAAAAAATAAATACTTGAATTAAAACGTGATTAAAAGTTTGGAACACAAAACCTCACAAGGTTACAACTAGATATCGAATCCCCTTAAATCAAAAAGATTGAGTTTAGCCACTCATGGCTTTTGATCCAATAATAAAAATAGAAAAAAGATAAAGAATTGCAAAAAAAATGTAAGAAAAAAGAACCTCTTTTTGTTGTGAGGAATATCCCTTTTATAAGGTTTTCTAATCTAATCCTAATCTAACTCTAACTTGTAAAGATATCTATCTAAAACGAATTCAAATTCCTACATGATAAGGATAAGGCGAAGTTTTCCAGTCAAACTTCAACTCTTCAAGTGATTAATTTTATCCACTGCAGTAACCTTTCCACTTTATGCAATTTTTTGTAATTATCGACAATAGAGTCCCAATTTGTTGCAATTCTCACTTTTCATCTCCTAAAGCAAAACAAACATTAATTTTCATATTTAAGCACCAAAATAAATCTAAAACAGAAGAGATAATATCAAATAATATAGCAAGATAAGATCTTATCAAATTCCCCCACACCAGACTCATACTTGTCCTCAAGCATACATCAATCAATACATTAATTATTTTCACATCAACCTCTCATCTCCTTTCATGTTATCCAGAAATATCCAAAAGCTAATTCACATTAAAGGGTTAAGATAAAATAAAAATCAAGATAATTAGCACTCATAGGACACATTGTTAAAATATAGTATCTCATCAATTCCATCAAAATCAAATGAACAAGACTTGACACCCTCTCAAGGATTTCACTCTATACACTCAAAATGTTTAGGGTTTATTAAGCTCTCAAATCAAAACATAGCAAGTTATTTCCATAAGCTTACTCAAGAATCATAACTCCATCATTAAATAAAATGACCTAATTTATAAATCAAAAGGGCGTTATAATTGTTACGAAGCTTAGGTAAGGTATGACAAAAGGAACTTTTTGGCTAAATAAATTGAAGGGAATCATACAAACTTATCCACACAAATTTCAACTTAAATCAAAATTCACTTCATTCAAACGACATCTCTTTCAATCACTTTGTCTTTTCTTTTCTTTTTTTCATCTTCTTTTTTTCTTTTTTTCTTTTCCTTTTCTTTCTTTTTTTCTAGAACAAAAATATCAAAGAGGAAATTTTTTTTTTAATACTTCTCCTCCATTCTATAAAAAAATCAAAACAATGGGACTTGAATCATCTAATTAACTTTTCATGGAAATAGTCAAAATTCTATGTAAATAAGCTTGATACAATTCCTTCAATTTAGGGGGTTCAAAATCATTAAGGATATCAACAACAAAAGGGTAAATTTGGCTTGTAACAAGGTTGTTATGCAAGAAAGAAAGGTTAAGGCTCAAATTGATTTTCTAAGGATAAAAAGTGAGTTAGGTTTGTTTAGGTCAAAAATGGTTATCCTAAATGCCCTCATCATCTTTTATACACAAATTCATCAAAAATGTGGTCTCAACACATATTCAAAAGCAAGTTCTAGCATAAAGAAGCTATGTTCAATAACACACAACAAAAAGATATGTATGAGAATATATGTGATAAATGCTCTTAGGCTCAAAGCTCACGTAGGTGTCAAAAATGCATCAAGTCTTGCGCACTTTCATTCAACAAAACCAATGAGATACTTAAAAAATTTAATGAAAACCCTAATCATGCTTGTCTCTCTCATGTATTAGATCTTAAACCAAAAATGCATTCTAACTTAAGAATTATTCACGAAAAAAAATCAAAAAATTATGAAACTATCATAAGGAATAATTAATAAATGAATCAACATATCATGAGTTCAAGCACAAATCACAAAGTTTATCGTAATGAAAACTCGTTCCACCTAAATCATACATTGTCCCTAATGTATGCATAAGATACTCACAACTTAATAAAGATAATCAGAAAAAAAAATCACAAAATAGGGGACTCCCCTAAATTCTGAGTATTTGAAAATTATCCACGCACGCTTCTTTTTAGTACCGATTTTAAAACTTGTCGCAAATTGAGGGTGTGAATTAGCATTCATCGGTGATTTTCCTTTTATTGCAACCTTGGTATTAGCTTTAGAATGCCCCATAATACTGAACAAGATAAACAAAAACTACTTTGAAAAAGATTAAAAACAACGTAATAATAATTATAATTGAACTAAAAAGAAAATAAAAGAATTTAATTAAAACTTAAACAAATGAGTGGAGGCCTGAAGGTGCTTTTGTGATGCTACTATCGCTACTTGTTGCGTGAAGTGGCTAACTTCAAATCCGTTGGAGCTGCTAGTGGCACGTTCGCGTTTGCTTATGGTGGACCGGATGATCTGCTTTGTTTTATGAAGAATGAAAAAAAAACGCAGGTGTGATGGATGGCTGGTGAAGAGTATTATGGGTTAGGTTGGCTGAGGAGTGTTGTTTGCATTATGGGTTGGTGAATTGTGATGGTGGTATGTGGAATAGCGCTGGGTTTTTCTTTGTTGGACCATCGTGAAAGGCAAGTCAAGCTTTTCTTGCATTGTGGACCATGGTGGACGTCTGTTGCTATGTTCTTACGTGAGGTGTACATTTGTAATGGAGCTTTGGGCTGTTGTGTGGGAGGAGGGCTACTTATGGTTGGAATTTTTCTTTTAATTTCATATAAGACAAACAACCAAATTAGGTTTTTAAGTTTTTTTAAAAGTAAAAAAATATTCAAGTAAATAAAGAAAGTAAATAATTAAATGAGAAAAGAAAAAAATTCAGAGTACTAAATCACTTAAGGTGAGATCTCACCTTATGAGATTTGGTAGTTTGGAATTTTAGAACACTAAATTACATAAGGCGAGATCTCGCCTTATGAGATTTAATAGTCTAAAATTTTAAGGTCTTCACTCAAGAACACTAAATTATATAAGGTGAGGTCTCGCCTTATGAGATTTAGTAGTCTAAAATTTTAAGACCTCCTTTTTCCTTTAGGCCAATAAATTTATTTTTCAAAGGCAAGCAAGTGCAAGTTATGTATAACTAAAACAAAATAAAATAAAATAAAACAATCATATTTTGGGTTGCCTCCCGAAAAGCACAATTGTTTAACGTTGTTATGTCCGATGTGGCTGGTTCTTCCTAAACTTCTATGTAATTGCAGTTTCGTACTCTTTAAGTAGTGCTGCTAGCCCTTCCTCTTTCTTTTTAGTTAACCTTTTTGAAATGATTGTGGGTAATGACTTTCCATCACCTAAATAGACATACTTTAGGTAATCAGGTAACACCTTTAATTTTATCGTCGGAGCCTGCGAAACAGAAGGTAAGATTTTCTTGTGAGTTATAGTAATTTCATCATTTAAAGTTTCTGAATATTAGCATTGCTGATAATGATTCTACAACTTCACAAGATTCATCAATTTGCTCATTCACTTTCTATTTAGCCTTACACTCCAACTTATCTTCAACACTCTCTTCTTTAAACATATTCTACACAAATGAATCCACAATATCTATATGATAAACAGATTGAAAATCATTCGGGTACTTCATTGCTTCATACATGTTGAACTTTACTATTTCTCCATCAAACTTTACGGAAAGAGTACCCTTGTGCACATTGATTATCGTCTTATTGGTCTTCATAAATGGCCTACCTAATAAAATTGAAGCTGAATTTTGAACACTATCTCCATCCATTTTCAAGATGTAAAAAGCCACTGAAAATACCAAACCATTAACTTGGCCTAAACCTTTTCAATAACTCCAATAGGATGCACATATGAATGATCATCTAGTTGAATAATCACATTAGTTTCTTACAAAGAATTCAGATTTAAAGTTTGATAAATTAACTATGGCATGACATTAATAGATGCACCTAAGTCTAGCATGGCACGCTCAATTTTTCTATTACTAATAACACACGAAAGTGTAAGCATACCTGGATCTTTACATTTTTCTGGTAATTTCCTATTTATCATAGCTGATACATTCTTACCCAAAATTATTATCTCCTTTGTCCTTCAGCTTCTTTTTATTTGTGCATAACTCCTTTAAGAATTTTGTGTATTTCGGAACTTGCTTGATGGCTTCCAGAATTGCTATATTGATTTCCACCTTTTTGAAAGTTTCTAAGATCTCTTTTTCATATCCATCATCTTTTAGTTTAGCCAACATGCTAAAAAAAGGAGGTAAACATGCATTAATTGATATTGATCAAGATAAATTATTTTTTACCTCTCTTGCTTCTTGAGTTGGAAGTTCTTCCTTCTTTTGTTTATCATCATTCGTTTCTTCCTCCATTGGTAAAGAAGTTCTAGATTGAATTTCATTACCACTTCTTAAAGTCATTGCACTCACATTCTCTTTATAATTCACCACTGTTTCAGAGGGTAATTTTCCTAATACTTGTGCTTCCAATTTACTTACCGAGGTAGCTAATTGAGTGATCTGATTTCCTAAGTTCTGAAGGCTTCCCTTGCTTCTTGTTGAAATTGTTGAGTATTATTAGCATGTGCCTTAACAATTTCATCTAAAGACATACCTGAATTTGAGGATTGAGGTTGAGCATATGTAGGGACTTGAGGTTGTCTAAAATTGTGAGGTTGATATCGTTGTTAGCCTCCTTGATTTCCATAGCTCAAATTTAGATGATCCCTCCATCCTAGATTGTAATAACTGGAATAAGGGTCATACCTTTGTTGAGGTTGACCAAGAGATCCTCTTATTACGTTAGCTTCTTGAAGAGAGTCTTGTTGTAATGTAAAGCACATATCTGTAGGATGTCTAGAGAATGAGCATATTCCACACACTCTTTTCGATTGCAGTTTAACTACAACCATTTGATGAACTATAACAGTTAAATCGGAAATTTTATCCTCAAGGTGCATGTTACTTACCTCATTCACACGCTTAATAGCTCCATCCATCCTTGTCCCAAACTGTTGAAAATTTTCAGTCATAATTGATATCAACTGTCTGGCTGCCTTAAGTGTTTTATTTACCAGAGCTCCTCCACTAGCTGCATCAACCATACTTCAATCAATTGGGAATAGTCCTTCATAAAAGTATTGACTCAGAAGTTGATCCGGAATTTGATGATATGGACAGCTAGCACATAGCTCTTTAAACCTTTCACAATATTCATATAATGTTTCTCTTGCAATTTGTCTTATCTCACATATCTCATTTCTAATATTCGCTGCTCTTGATGCAGGAAAGAACTTTTCTATAAACATTCTTTTCATCTTGTTCCATGTTGTTATTAAGCCAGGTGGAAGATAATATAGTCAATCATTTGCCTTATCTTTCAATGAGAACGGAAAGGCCTTGAAATTAATTTATTCTTCTGTCACCCCTTATAGTTTCATTTTAGAACAGATAACATGAAATTCTTTTAGGTGTTTATGTTGATCTTCACCTGTAAGACCACAAAAAATAGGCAGTAAGTGAATCAAACCAATTTTGAATTTGAAATCTACCTCAAAATCTAGAAATTGAATGCATAAAGGTTGTTGATTCAAATTCGGTGCCGCTAACTCCCTCAACGTTCTCGAGTTGAGATTCTTCATCTTTTTGCTCGCTTCTTGAAAATTAAAGTCTCCACTACTTTTTAGATCTACTTCAACTTTCACATTTGAAGATGAACGTCCACTTCCTTGCTTAGTCTCTTTTCTTAAACGACACGTTGTCTTCTTAATTTCTTGGTTATATTGTAGTTTATTTGTTTGAGAAGCACGAGTCATACAAGACAAGAGGTTAGCAGTAACTGTAAAAAAAAACGCAAAGAAACTAAGAGACATGAAATAGTTCCCCAGTAACGGTGCCAAATTTTGGTTGGGTTGTCGAAGCCCCCAAAATAATTTCGATTCTTCAAATTTTTGTAGTAGCCGTGGAACCAATTCGCATGCCTAAAGAACTAAACATTAGTTTCTTAATTTCAAATAATAAAATAAAAAGGGGTTTTGATTAAGAAACTAATGAACTAAAATTAATAAGAAAAAAAATTAAATCAACTAAATTTAAAAATAAGTCAAGATTACCAAACTCCGATTCAAGGGAAAGATCTCATCTAATTGTAACATTGATCATTGGTTTAAAGAGAATGTTTTCACAATTTAAGCAGTTAGTCTGAAACATATTAGAATAGCCGTAACAAGTCTCAAATTTTCCTGAATTAATTAATTCAAACCCAACATCCAAACCAAAACTTATCATCCATTAACTGGGTGTGATAGCATTCCATATCAAATAAATGATAGCGATAAGCTCCGTGAAAAAGACTAAACCCTAAATTAAATAATCTAGATAACTGCAAATATTCAATTTAGTTTTCTTGTTTATCATAAGTTAAATATGGAAATTCATAAATTACCTATTTGCTACTTGTATCAATCCTTCATGACAATTATGGATCATTGAATTCATGGATAGCGATAGAATAATCAATATTAAATTAACTATTATATTAAATTGTCAAATTAATCAAATATTAATCATTCATGAAATATGAGAACTCTAAACAATAAATACTTGAGTTAAAATGTAAATAAAATTTTGGAACACAAAACTTCACAAGGTTACAACTAGAATATCAAATCCCCTTGAATCAAAAAGATTGTTTGCTCCAATAACAAAAATAAAAGAAAGATAAAGAATTACGAAAAACATAAGAAGAGAGAACCTCCTTCTGTTGTGAGGAACGTCCCTTTTATAAGGTTTTCGGTTTTCTAATCTAATCCTAATCTAACTCTAACTTGTAAAGATGTCTATCTAAAATGAATTCAAATTCCTATATGATAAGGATAAGGCGAAGTCTTCCAATCAAACTCCAACTCTTTAAGTGATTAATTTTATCCACTGCAGCAATATTTCCACTTCATCCAAAATTTTGTAATTATCACCAATAGAGTCCTAATTTGATTCAATTCTCACTTTTCATCTCCTAAAACAAAACAAACATTAATTTTCATATTTAAGCATCAAAATAAATCTAAAACAAAGGAGATAATATCAAATAATATAGCTAGATAAGATCTTATCGCATATTTAAACTTAATCTTTCCTCAACAATTTACTTAATTCCCTTTTGAGTAGCTAGGAAATTTAGAAATCTGAATGGTGTTTACTTGGTTGTTATGCTTACTAGATTATGAATCTAAATAGGGCTAAGGTTGGTTAAAAATAACTTTACTTCCTTGAAATTTTGTCATCCATGCTTGATTCACAAATGCTTCATTAACTTCCTTCTATGTAGTCTTTCTCCTTGTTGTTTGTTAGACCATGTTAGATGAATGCCTTCATAGTTCAAGTCTTCCACCTTTAGATTACTTATGCAATTCTTGAATTCTGGAAAAGGTGCTATAATGTGTAATTAAAGTCTCCAATCAATAATCATGGATGCATCGAGCTTGTAGATAGATTATAAAGTTCTTCCCATAAAGATCTCCCTTGAAATACAATCTTAGCAGTATAGACAAAACTAATGAGAAGTTTCTGACCTAAGATTTTTAGTATGGCTAATAAGTGAATGGGCTATGTACTAGAGTTATAGTTGCTTATCTCAATTATCTAAGATTATAACAGACAAGGATTCTTCCATTATAATAACATCTATGATTTGAACAAGATACTAATTATCCTGTAAGAACCAGATCTTTCTAAGGTTAGCTTCCTTGATCTTTGTTTCCAAAAGGCCAAATATGATGGGGTGGAGTGTTGGCCCATCAAACAAATACATAATAATAAGCTTTTAGTGACGGAGATGAGGATGCTCCAGTGGAAGTGTAACCTTTCTAGAAGAGATAAGGTCAGGAATCTAATAGTAAGAGACAAATTAAAGGTGGCTAGTATTAATGACGAATTCCAAGAGACAAGGCATAGGTGTTTTGGACTTGTTAAAAGGAGATACCCTGACACTCTAGTGAGACGATGCAAGAAAATAATACTTAGAGATTATAAGAGGAAAAAAAAATGAAGGCCTAAAACGAACTGGGGAGAAGTGATCAAAAATGATATAGCACAGTTAGATCTTAATAAGGACTTGGCCCGCAATAGGAAACTTGGTGTAATAGGATATGAGTAAAGAATATCTCTTAAAGAGAGCATTTACAGTCTTATAAGTTATAGGAATTCGTGTACTGTGTATTTATTGCATAGTATTTACCTCCTAATTAGTTTAGCTTAGTTTGTTTCCTATTTAGCATAATTAATGTGTTCACAGGCATGGTAGAAGTTACTTATATACAGATCTTTTTTCCTTTTGGCCTGGTTGGAGTTTACTCTTGTATGGGTCTTTTCTGGTATGTATTCTTATCTTACCTCGTATTGTTAATCTTTGAAATGTTATGTATGTACGTTATTTTTGTATTGCCTTACCTATTTTTATTTTTAATGTCACTTTTGTTTCTCTTTATTATTTATTTGTATTTTTGTACCTAGTTATTTTATTACATTTTTTAATGTTTATTTGACTTATTTACTTAGTTATTTTAGCTTATTATTTTTTCTTGGCATATGTAAGCGCATCCATTTTTAATTTTGTAATATCTTCATGACATATTGCATGTGAGTCTATCAGAAATAGCCTCTCTACTCGATAGGGGTAAGACTGCCTACTATCGGACCTTTCCAGACCTCGCGCCTCAGCGGGACTTTAACTGGGTGTTGATGATGGTGATCATGTCTTATCTATATGTGATTGGTTTTGGAAGATCCCAAACTGGGAACTATCATGATACTTCCAAATTTTTTCTGCAGTTTATACAACAATCATTTGTATCATTATATTGGTGGACCTCCCTAAAAAACATAAATGGATTGTTAGTTCTTATGAACAAATGATATGATTATGTATTGCTACATAAACATATATAATAATAAAATAGTATTTTTGTATGCATCATTATTGAATTTGTTATGATGGGTATCAATGATATTTTTATATAAAAGTCTAACTTGTATAAAAAAAATTATAAATACAAAATAACATAAGATTTTAGAATGATTTTTTTATTTTTATTTTGTATTAATTAACTTGTGATAAAAATTAATTTAATACAATTTAAAATTATTATTATCTAATTTGCATTTACATTCCTACTTATCTTAATTTTATAGATATGGTGAATGTTTCATACTAGAAAAACTTAGGAAGAGAGGCATGAAGAAGAAGAGTGAGACCAATTTTAGTTATGTGACGAATTTTTCGTTCAACAAGACCATTTTGATGGGGTGTATGGAGACAAGAGATGTGAAGAGTGATTCCATTGAAAAGAAGTAGTGAGCAAAGGCTCCTTTTGTGAGTTCAAGAGCTACATAGCATTGAAAAGTTTGCATAGTAGTGGAAAATAGATTTTCAGCATTGGTTAAAGGATTAAAAATGAAGAAAGGCATGATTTTTGTGGGTTAGAGGAAAAATCGAAGTAAAGTGACTAAATTCATCTACAAAGATAATGAAATATTGATAACTAGATTGGGAAAAAGATAGGGAGGGCCCCAAATATCACAATGAATTAGTTGTAAGGGTTTGACAGAAATGCAGGAAGAGAGAGGAAATGAAAGACGAACACTTTTGCCTTAAAGACACATGGATTGAGAATATTTTTAAAATGCAAAACATGACCTAATCTAGATAATATAGAGTGCATGGACGACCAAGACGTTGATGAAACAAAGTTATTGAAGTGGAGGCAACAGTGAGAGTAAACAGATTTGTGAAGTGTATTGAAATCTTCATTGACTAGAGATTGTTACAAATGGGGTCCGCGAGAAGTGATATCTTAGATTTAAGATGATTTACAACATAACCAAAGGGTTAAATTCAATGAAACAGGAATTGTCGGTAACAAATTTGTCAACAAATAAAAGATTGGTAGTAATATGAGGAATAATAAATATATCACGAAGATGAAGATTATGGGAAAAAGTGGAAAAGGTAGAAAGAGTGTATCCATTATTAACAATGACTTGATTGGATCCTTCATATGGTGTGACGGATTTAGAGATGACAAATATGGCCCAACTCGATTTATTCCTGAGCCACAGATTGCGATTGGTTGGCTCGATTGGGCTATGGGCAGCGCTCGAGTTGGAGCTGTCACGGCCCGTGTTCCAACAAAAAGGCACTAAATGACATTGTTTGTTAAATCTTTTTAAAAAAAATGAGATCAAGACGAGCCGAAGACCCAAGCTATGGGCTGGCCTATCACCATTTCTAGACGGTGATATAAGAATGTGAAGTCATATAAGCATATGCGTCAGTATCTGGTAACCATTCAATAACAATATTGGAATTAAAAAGAGTTGGATCATGATCAAGTTGAAGATAATGATAGAGAAGGTTGTGGTAAGATTATTTGTAGTGTGGTACAATCTGGGGGGGGGGGGGTTACAAAATTCGGAGTACCGAAAATAACAATGAGCAGCAATGTGCCCCAATTTCTAACAAATTTGACATTGATTAGGTGACTTATTATCAAAATTGGGCTACTGGTAAGAGGGGTTATATTGGGTTTGGAAATGGGATTGAGCTGGAGTGTAATTGGAATTGGGCTGGAAATTTTGGAAATGGAAAGACCCATAATTGGGTGCGTTGAAGGGCCCATTAAACGAGCCATTAGGTGGATCAGCCCGCAGGTAGGAAAACCCATTCGATGCATTAACGCAGTGTTTGGATAGTGTCCCCGTCGCCAAGGACGGTGGACAAAACCCAATAATCCTGCCCCCATGACCGTTTGGATACTGTCCCTCTCGTTTTTGTCCCTGTCTCCGGTTGACAGGGACAGGAAATTCTTGTCTCTCTCAAAAAGGGAGGACAGGGACAACATGTCCCTGTCTCTGCGAATTAAACAAGCGTTGGTGACCCATTTGCCCTACGACTGCACAACGTCTCCACTGTCGATTTCTTCCCCTACATTGGCTCGGCCCGACTGCACAACGTCTTCGTCCCCGACGTATCTTCGTCCCCGACTCTGCTTCCAGCTGGCGTTTTCTTCCCTCCGGACCTCTTCGGATCTGTGCGTGCGCAAGTCGTTGTTCGCTCCAGGCTCGGGTAAGTATTTTATGGCTTCAAAATCTTAACTTCCTTGCTTCGGGTCACTGTGGAATCGCACCCACATCAGCCCAGTCGTCTTCTTCGCAGTTCAAGTTGAGGCTTTCGGGTTCAAAGTCTATGTACGATGTTAGAACCTTGTAGTTTCTGTTTCTTTGTTCTTTTCGCTTTGTCATTCCTTCGCTATATACCTGATTAGAATGCGTCTGCTATTCTGGGTTAATGATGAGGTTCGTTTGAATAAGCTGTTCTTTCGCAATGACATTTTTCTTTACTTGAAACATATAGATCTATGATTTGAAACAATTTTCTTCTGCTTGGGTAACTCTATTTTCAGCAGTCATTCCCTTCTCTTTCTGGAATTTGTGATGGTTTAAGAGAAAAATATCATAGGGAAGACGGGCATAGTTTATGTTTGATAAAATGCCTAAATGAAACCTTTTAATTCCACCATGGAAAGCTGCCGCCTCTGTTGGTATTTTGAAGGGGCCAAATGTGTTTTTCTATAGCTTCTCTAGACGCTGAAATGGAAATATGGAGGTGCTAGGTTGTTTGCTTGACATTTGTTTGACTTAATTGTTTCGGTTAGCTCAAGAAATTGAGATTTATCAGTAGTGATATGTCATAGGTTTTCTTACCACCTGCTGCTCACTCATGTTTCTTGTGTTTGAATGTATAGGTTCTACTGGAAAGGACTCCATTCACTGCTAATACTGTGAAATCAAGGGTAATCTGAAGTCCAAGGGTACAAATTCTAAAATTATCTTGCTACGTATTTGTGGATTGGTTTATCAAAGGATTTATATTGATATAGATGAGCTGTCTTCCCTGTTGTCATTGTCTATAATTAGCTATTGTTAGGCCTAACTCCTACTTCGATCTGTGATGCTTGGTACATAATTGAATGTCTTTCATTTTGAGGTTGAAAAGTTTGTGAATGTACTCTCATCATTTTCAAACCAGACTTCCATATGCTGGTAAGATTTATATTAGGTGCTGATTACTTGTTCTAGTCAAAATTGTAGTTGAAACTATATGGTAAAAGGGGTTCTGGTTCTAGGTGGGGGAAGAGTTTAACTATAACTAGTATATATGACATGTGTGAAGTAAATTAGGAACTTAACAATTGACAAGAGTTATAGGATAAGTTTTACATGTAAAGTAAATTAGGAAAGGCCTTCTCATTTTTTTCTGAGAATGATTTGGTATAATCATTTCAATCCATTGTAATATTTCAGAGATTTCTTATTTTCATCATGTTTTTGCAGGTGAAGTTGGAAGAGTGATACAATTGGGTCAATGGCAGAGTCATTGCCTGAAGCAAGATGCACTTTCCTTTTTGGCTTTATGGTCAGCAATAACAAGAGATGTTCTAAGATACTCGCTCATCTGTGATTTTTATATTG
>JAOQMQ010000006.1:18442551-18452803 GCA_027563845.1 Erythroxylum subrotundum
GACACCTTTGATGAGTGGACCGATCGGCCCACGGGTCGTTGTGACCGAGTCCAGGCCCAATGCGGCCGACCCGACCACTCTAGTATTTAAAAGATATAAAATAAATAATACAGTATAACTTTCTATAATGTTAACCATTTTGAAGTCAAGGATGGAGATTTTGCATACTAATAGTTCAGCAGGGCAGTTCTTTTCTTCTTCTTTTTTTTTTAATTTCCCACGAGGTATTTTAAGAAGGTCTCAATTATAGAAAGGCATCTTGAAACTATCCACACCTAAACTAATTTCCGCTCGAACCGAACAGGTCCCTTATAGGAGACAAAACTCTGACCCAAAATTTTAAACGGCTGTATACATAAAAACAACAGGGGCAATTCTTTTTTTTTTTTTATAAAGGGAATACAAGCTGGTCCATTACAGGTTTACGCTAGGGTGATAACCCCTAGTAGCATCCTCTAAGAGGAAAGATATGCAACCCGTAGGTGGGTGCTCTAGAGAAGTGACTCCTAAATCGAGTTGAACGGCAAAATTTGCTAGCCAATCCGCACAACAATTACTATTCTGGTAGATATGCTAGATAACCACGACCCAGTTGCGGTTGACCAGTTCATCGATGCTGACTACTAATGGGTTTAGATAAGTAGCACACGTTGTTGGGGACGAAAGCATATTATGCACAATAAGTGAGTCCACTTCTAATTCAAGATGTTGGTACCCCGCGGTCCATGCCAGGTTAAAGCCTGAAAGTACTCCCCAAAGTTTCGCCGTGGTCGTAGAACACTAACCCAGGTTTTGAGCGAAACCTCTCAACCAAGCACCAGAACTATGCCGTAGCAAGCCACCTGCAGTGGCTGAAAGGCGTGAGCTTTTGCTGACTTCGTCTGTATTTAATTTCACCCAATCCTGGGGAGATGGGTGCCAACAGATGAGCTGCTCTCGTCTACTGCTAGTACCCCGTCGAGACCGCTGTTGCCAACCTTTCGCCTATTAAATATGCTGAACATAGTCAATAATTTGATTAGCTGGTGAGATTTGCTAGAAAAACTAAACATCGAAGGGTGCCTGATTACGCCTGGACCAGAGAAGTCAGCAAGCTGTGCCAAAGATACTAGCTCAGTCGTATCCCCCTACCAGTCGGTGAGTGTGAAGATTCATTCTGAGCCACTCCTGATGATTCAGGGTAAAAAACTCTGCAGAGATATCTGAGTGGGAAACTGTTGCCATAAGATACGAGCTTTAGGGCAGTCCCTCATAACATGAAGAGAGGACTCCTCAAAGTGACAGTGATAACACGCAGCATTCGAAGTAAATTGCATGTAGACCCTCTGTTGATTAGTAAGGAGTTTATCATGCATAAGGAGCCAGAGAAATGCTCGGATTCGTTGTGGTCCCTGCCATTGCCAAATAGTCCGCCAGTCTGCGTTTGGCACAGCATCTGCATGACTCAAGATCACGAAGTAAGCTGACTTGGTAGTGAATCGTCCATTGTCCGTTAGACCCCAAATCAGCTGATCCTACCCTAGGGAAGGCTTTGGTGGAAGGATACCAGCTATAGTCATACTGATCGATGACGGAAGCAGATGTTGAAAAATTGCCCAATGCCAATTACTAGTCGTGTCTGTAAATTAACTGACCCACAACAGGGGCAATTCTTAATAAGCCATTTGTGACGTCTACCCAACTGAAAGGTTGGTGATTAATTGTCGAGGGATGGAAAGTCTCACGTGGCAACATCAGGATTAATTGTCAAGGGATGGAAAGTCTCACGTGGCAACATCAGGTACTATGACGGGATCAAATTTTCTATTTCAATTAATCATTTTCTATCTGTTTTATTAAATCTTATCGTTAGGTAGAGTCTATATTAAACACTCTAGTGCGAACGGGGTGCTCCAACCTCCGGTGGCACAAAAACGTTGAAAGATGGAAATTGACTGAAGACCACCCCTTGGAGTTGATTGATCAAATATAAAGTTGATAGCTGGCTTTCCATGATTAATTGGTGATGTTATGTACAGGTTTTAGTCTACAGCTTTTGACGTCGATACAGAAGTGGTAGGTCCACACCCACGCTTCCTTGACACATGCCAGTCTGCTAATGGCATCTATTTACTTGTACATTTATGTTCAGCTTTTAGTCTATATCTTTTGATGTTGATACACATCCACGCTTCGTTGACCGACTCCAGTCTACTAAGTACTAATGGCATCTATTATTTGTACATTATTATTTTATATCTCTTTTGCTTGCAAAATTTACGGGGTCTAGCGGAATTAGAGATGTTAAAGTCGACAATGAAACCAAGTAACGGTAATCATTGTGATTCAGGATTCCTTAAACAAGTCTCTGAACTAGTACTCTCCAAAAGATCTAAATTTCGAAAGTACTCAAAACAGCTACTTGCATACGAGATATAGTTGATAATAAAGATTTGTCATACCGTTTGGGGTTCGGCTCGAACTTACTAAACCTGGCCTAATCCAATGCCCAAAACATTTTAAAAAATGATATTGCTTACCGAGCCGGACCCTTTCAAAATGACCGTGATTTAGCAAGGGTAACTGGAATTCCTTTTATAGTGGGTTGTATATTGATGAACATAAGTGATTTTGATGAAATTTCGAAGAATGGCAAAAAAATCCTCCAGCTCAATTAGTGTGAAGAAGAAGACGAAAGCAATGAATCTTGGTCTTCATAATATATATTCTTTTTTCATAGGCAAGGACGCAATAAAATTGCAGATGGGATGAAAGGCAACCGAGGCTGGAGAAAACCCTTTTAGGATCCAAATAGCATTATCAAACGGTATGACAAATCCAGACACTAAGGCAATCGGCCGGGTTCCATAATATGTATAAAAAAGGAGGCGAGATATTGTGATGCTGTACCAGTTTCTTTCAGGAATCTGTTATAAGAAGAGAAAGGGTGACACCGAAGTTGAATATACAATCCAATCCAATCAAGGAAAGTAGGTTGACAGTATTAAGGCCAATGAATATAGATGATAGAAGTAACCATAAAGTCGATACCCATGTTACCAATGTTTCAGCTTTCTTATAACTAGTTACACTATTTAATATGTTGCTGTCTTCTCCAGGACTTTACTACCAGACTCATGAGCATATGCAACATAATTCAGTAACATTATACTTCTACTTTCAGAAGAAAATAGCATCCATTTCCTAATAAACTTACTATTTGCTTATATCATACAGTACTTGAAACGAAAGCATCTATCTGGGATTTGTAATTAAGTAATATTCAGAACGTGAAATTGTATTAGTAGCACTTGATGACAAGAATTCATAGTGGTTTTACGCTTTGGACACCTAAACTCTCTAAACCAATTTGGGATTTAATTTTTAAGAATTCATAAGTTTCTTAATAAAAAATTAGCCGAGTTGGCAAATTGATGAAACTTTGACAAATTTTTTTCAATTTGAAAGTCATTTTAATCATATTTTAAAACGTACGAATCTAAAATAAAATTGACTATTCTAAATAAATATATTTTAAAATCAAGATAAAATATAAAATTTTCCATATAAAGCATTTATGGTAATGAAACTTAACTAAACACATAATAAGTTAAAACTTAGCAATAAGTTAATGAAATGCTCTATTCTATATCATTAAAAAGAATAAAACAATTAAAATAAAATTCATAACATAATCTATTGTTCTTCTGAATAGCATCAAATCTTAGAATAAATATCTTTAATAAATAATTTTTAGAAATTAGTAAAATAATTTATTTGACTTTAAATTATAATTTATAATTAATAGATGCATAAATATAAAATATATCCTTACATTTTTTTGTATCATATTTACCCGAGGAGTCATAATTCATTAGCTAAATCTTGCCGTACAGAAAATTTGTCAATCATTAAATATATGTATTTAATGGAGAAATTCAAAGTTTTTTTGTAATTATCTTATTTACATAAAGTTTAATGATAAAGAAGGTTAAATTAATATCAATTATGTACATTTCTTTAAATATTTGATACGGTTGCATGCATGTATAATGTATAATAATTTAATAACTCAAAGAAATCACACTCATGAGAAGTTTATTATGACTATTCCACATGTATGCGCTGTTAAAAGTTAATCAAATTTTTAACTTACAAAAGTTTGAGTTCTATTAGAATAAGTAATATATAATATAAAAGTAAAAAAGTTAATATGAATTTTAAGAAGTTAATTTGATTTAAAGCATGCTTTAAATATTAACTTACATTCAAGTTAGAGTTATGAAAAAGTATTTTCATAATCTTTAGCATCTTATTAATTGTATATATTTATCATTAATAGGATTTTAGAAGGGGTGAATTGGGTGTTAATGAATTTAAAAATTTTCTGAAATTAAAAAAAGAAAAACGATTGATTTCAAATTAAATGATGATATGAAATGACAATATAAAAAAATTTATTTAAACTTTTAAAATTAATTAAACTAAAAAAAGTTTATATTTTCCACTCTAAAAATGTTATTATATTTAATTAAGAAAAGAAAAACCTCTTGTCGAGCATATATGTCATGCAACTTCCTTCCCTTGAAAACTTTTATCCTTCCAAAAGATAACACGCTTCTAATTAAGGTGTCAGAAGTATAACAGCCGTAACATACATAAGTTAAAAATATAAATCGTCCGATAAAAAAAAAAAAATCAAGAAAGGTAAGTTGCGTGTACGAAACGCCGAAAATTAGGAGAAAAAGCAATTGTTGCTAGTCGTCGAGGAAAAAGCTTGCCCTTTTCTTACTGCAAGCAGGAAAATGCGATTTTATTGAAGAATGGGGGACCCCCTAACTTGCGTTCCAGTGCCGTTGTTTTCCTATCATGACCTCTCCCTGTTCCTTTTTTGCTTTATAAATTGAGAGGAGGACCGACGCTTAGTGTACCCTCTCTCTCTCTCTCTCTCTCTCAAAGCCAATCGATCGTTTGGAGTGAAAATGAAGGCCTCATATGCGGCAATTGGCACCCTGCTGGTGCTGCTCATGGCAGAGGCACAGCTGACAATGGCAGTGACATGCAACCCAGTTCAACTGTCCCCATGTGCGGCTGCTATATCAACCAGCGCTCCACCATCCCAGCTGTGTTGCAGCAGGATCAAGGAACAGAGGCCATGCCTCTGCCAGTACCTCAAGGACCCAAGATTCAGGAGCTTTGTTAACTCCCCAAATGCCAGGAAGGTTGCTACCACATGTGGAACTCCCTACCCTAAGTGCTAGATTAAATCACTGTCCCCTTCCTACATAAGAACCAAGTTTTATTTTGACTTGCTTTTCCATGCTACTATGTCTATGTGATAGTTGGTCAAAAGTAATAAATAAAGTGTGGGGTCATAGTCACATCACATGACACCAATTAAAACTTTGGTGCGGTTTATCTCATAATTCTCACTATAGCAGGCATTACTCCTACTCCTACTCCTACTCCTACTCCTACTCTTATCTTTGTCTGGAGTTCTAAAGGAACAAACTAAGTCTTCCAAGTGACTAACATTTGTTGCTATCTGAATTGCTTGCTATTACCGCATCATTAAACTAGGAATTTTGACTATGACTTAAAACTCCGACCATTTAAGAAAGAAATTACACAACTATTTCAACGATCCATTACTCCTCGTAAGATGTCTCTTTTCTGGTTGGATGATTTATGTCAATCCTTACGATCCAGTGTTAATATTAAATTAAACCCTAGATACGACCATTTGTTACTATCTTGGCACATAAGAGTAGGAAATTTCTTTGGGCTAGAAGTTCTACGAATTCGCGAAAAAAGAGCACTAACATTTAATTAATACACCAAAAAAGTGTTTTTTTCTATAAAAAAAATAGGAGGGGGAATTTTTAGCAAATATAGCATACTCGTATCCACATCTGCATGTAAGATGATCAAATTCTAGTACACCTTTTCAATTATGTGCTATTATTCCATGCATAAATTGGGATCAGACATCAGGATATGAACATAGTATTATATTGTTCAAATTCATAATTACTATTAGATGCAGAGCTTTTCAACCCCAAACTCTTGCTCATAGTCTTGGGTATAGACGGACTCGCAAAGCCCAACTCAACAACGGAGTCGCTATTTTCACTGAATGATGTGAGACAAGTCACCTACAGAGTTCGACCACCAAGGGTAATAAATTGCTACTTCATGGAACTAACAGGAAACAATTCTTTACTGGCTGAAATGAAAATGGAATCGCATCATGGAAACATTCCCAACCATAATGATGGAAAATTAAATTCCAGATGTTTGGAGAGAAACTTGGAAATTGATTAACATGTACAAAATTTTAAATGCATTTCTCAAAATTTTAGAAGATCTGTAACAGGGTTCCAGCCCAGGATCCATGGTCTCCTGTCAGTAGGAATTGCAGAGTTGAGCTCAAACATCTCCTTTGACTTTTGTCCTCCTCCACAGAATCCCACAGGCTTTGCTACAATCTCAGCACTCTCTTTAATGTATTTAGAATCATGGGGATCTATCCACTGTTTCTATACAAATTGCAGCTTCCTCTGATTACCCTCAAGTGGAACATCCCATTTAAGGTATAATAGCTCTCTCTTCTCTACGGTCAAGCGTGAACTGACCCTCTTGGCAACGAACTTCCTTTCACGTTTCAATGCTCTAATACTGCAAGTAAACATAAGAAAAAGAGGATGCAATATCAGTCCGAAAAACTGAAAGAAAAGGTATGTCCAATCCAAGAACAGAGGACCTTGATGATAAGGAAATTGTTGGCTCGTCTCCAACACTAGCTGGCTTTGCATCACCAAGTTCTGACAATTGCTCTTGCAACCAGGTCAAACGTCTGAGCTCCACTTCCATGTATATTTGGTCAGCAGGATCCCCTTTAAATGTAAATAAAATTGTGTCCTGTGAATGATGGATAAATAGCACACATCCGATAACTCAATGATCTACTGCCTTTGCTCTTTAAAAAGTTACTTGCCATGGGACAGGGAGCTACCATGGCTCATTCTTGTTTTCATCTGTTTCATTTTCTTCCAGTTCAAGGACCTAAAGGGACCGTGTAGAGATGGAATGAATTTATTGGTCGCAATCAAAAGTTGTTTAAACGTAAACTAAAACAAACTGGGGCAGCATGGTTTAAAGCATAGGAAGTCTTATGATTCAAGGAAATACAGCTATTATGCCTGACAAACAAGTAGCTGCTTCCGGTATTGGTGTTTCGCAACACATTCTTTCAGTTCAGTCACATAAGCTCGTATGCTTCTGACATTCTCTTCAGCTGCAGTTTGGATCATCATCTGCATTTTCTTCTTGTTAACGGAACTTGATCTCCTATAGCCAGTACCTCCCTTTGATTAGAGATCTCCACCTCAGTTTTTGTAGGAGTCACTTTAACAGATTCTGGCAAGGTGTCGCTAGATACAGTGTTATCATTATCTGCGGCTCTATTTTCAAGATCATTATCCAAAATTTGTCGAGAAGCTGATAGAGGTGAACAAGAAGAGCAGATGAAATTTTGCCGGTCGGCCCCATTACTTGAAACCAGGGGAAATACCTTTTTCTTCTTTGGTTGGTTCTTTGATATTGCAGTTGCTTCACAGTTGGACCGTAGATTATTACTTGGAAGTTGGAAGGGACATTACTAACTTGTCTAAAGATTTCTGTGCAATTTCCAGTTGCTCTTCAAGTACCTTGTGAGCGGGGTCTAGTTATCTCTATTGGTTTATACCTACGCCCCTTTAGTAACAAATTATTTAAAGAAAATAATCTATTTAACTCAAACCACAACAAACAAAATACTATAATCTAATCCCACGATTAATTAGTTACGAATTAATAACAAAAAATAAATAAAATAAACCTCAAATTAATCCATAACTATATAATATAGTGGCATTGACAACCTAAAATATCCAAACTAATCCAATAACACTCTACGATATCAATTAATCACAAAAATTTCAATTAATCAACTAAACGCTCTAATCAAATCAAATAAAACCCAAACAAAACGAAATTCCCAAATGTAATTAAAATAACACAAAAGCCTAATAAAAATGTAATTCATGTATAACATAAAACCTATTTTATTGAATTCTTACTAAATCAACACCTAGAGATTCAATTTTAGATGAATATATCCCAAATAACTTAAAAATTCCTAGAAAATTTGAATTTAACATGCAAAATACCCTAAATAAATTCAATTGAACCCTTAAAAGTTTTCTAATCACAAGGGTGATCCCAAACAACTTCACTAAACCCATAGCATTGATTCTCATACCTATTTTCCTAATTTTTTTTGTCTAACTCAAGAATAATGGAAACAAAGCATAATAAATACCTTAAATTATATAAATTTTAAGGAAAATAAGTTAAAGGTTGACTTTGGCTCAAAAGGGAAGTGGAGGAGCGTTGCTCCGAGGAGAGAAGTAGGAGGCAAACTGAAAAAGTGAATTTTTAGGTAGTGGCGAGCAATTTAAAGAAGATTATGCTCAACACGAGCAGTAAAATGGAAATGTAACTACCCCTTGTTAAACAATTTAGGGTTTATTTTTAAATAACAAGGACGTGTTGATCTTTAACTAGGGCATGTTGGATTTTAACATGAGCATGATTAACAGATATTATGACATGTTTAAACATAGTTAGAACATGGACGTATATCTAAACTATATTAAATAAACAAGATGATACATGACTATATTGACACCAAAATTAAAGCATATGAAGTTTATATGGCCATTAACGCTGGCATGTTAGTGGGTGTGTATCTTTCTGTAACCCAAGGAAAAGAAGAAAAAATTCAACAGGATCACTAACTTAAGCATGTTGATGGTTGTTTATCTTTTTGTTTCTTAAAAACTTACCCAATTTTGACAACACGGGCATACTGGTCAATGTGTAGGTGACTTAAAGTGATTTTCCAGCAAAGCAGTCACTGATATATTGGTGCTAATGTAAAGTTAACTGAGATTGCTTGATTAGATCTCAAGTGAGGGTAATCATAATTATTGGATATCTAAAGTCAAGTAATATTAAATTAAAAAGGTGAAGTGAAAAACAAATAAGGATATAAGTAATTTCTAGTTTTCATCATTGATTAGTCAACCAATTCACTATTAGGGGACTTTTCCCTTAACTTAAGCCTTCACTTTTACATGCCCTCTCTCTCAAAGTGTTGCCCTCTACTTACTCCCCCTTAGCGTTATCAAAGAAGGAATTTTAAGATGGAACTCCACTTTATTTGGTTCTTCTTAGATAAACATAATGTTTTCCTTATTACAAACTCTTCGAACAACTCTAATTACAAAAATAAAGGTATGAATGATGTTATTATTAATGAAGCCAACATCTTCTTTTATTTTAGAAGCTAGTATTCAACATATGTTATCTAATGGTGTATTGCATCTCAATAGGAGGTCACTCTTCCTCAAGTCTTTTCCTTTGACAACTCTTATTATAAGTAGGTTCCAGTTTGAGTTAATCTTTATAACATCCCTTTGTTGTATTAGACCATAAAAGGTCTGATCCACTAGGCTAGCTATATAGGAAATCCAATCTCTATGGATGAATCCATTACTAATATGAAAAGAATTAACTATGCCAGGATTTATGTAATAGTAGATATTCAACAATCATTGTCAAATGTGATTCCTGTTTTAAAGCTCGGAGAAAATGATAGTATGGTACAAGATGAGGTTAGAGTGACTTATTAATAGAGGCATAACAAGGTAAAATATAGGCTCCAATAGGAAAAATATTTTCCAAAAGAGATTATTATAAGCTGATGAATATATAAACTTCTTTTGATATTGCTGAACCTAATTTGATGCTAGCTTATAAGCCCCTAGCTTTAATGTTTCTAATGTTCAAACTTAAAGTAGTATGGATATTGAACACTTGTTCAACCTCAAGGTTTTAAGGAGTTTTAGTAACTTATCTCTAATCCTAATCATAAAAACTATGGAATCTAGAAGCATCATAAACCATCCCTCCTAAAGACTGAAAATTTGATTAGATTCAAGATAAGCAAGTTATGGGAATTAATCTTACCATTCCTAACATTCCTCTTGTTGGGTCCCGTTTCTGAAATCCAACCTCTTAACAAACTACCATTATACTAGAGCGTGGTTCCCTGTAAATTTTTTTTTCTCATACCAAACATGTTGGGCCCTGATTCCGGAGCCCAACCCTTGAACCATAAAGCGAGGGCGTAATCCAATGAAATCATGAAGCTGAAAGTCTCATACCA
>JAOQMQ010000006.1:18487421-18519354 GCA_027563845.1 Erythroxylum subrotundum
AACAGGTTTTCGTTTTTTTAAGGAAAAAAACAAAAACCACAAACAAGAAACAGAAACTAAAAACGACAACAAAAAAATGGAAGTGGAACCAAACGGCCCCTAAGTTAATTTATTTTTATCCCGTTGAGAGCGGTTTTGATAGAGGTTAAAGTCCCTCCTCTTTTTCTCCAACGTAGTCCTAAATCTCTTTCGTTTGAAAATTTTTTATTTTCTTCTCTTACTACCTAATTTCTCTTGCTAAAAGTTCACAACCCATGGTGACTACCAAATCTCCGCCATGTACTTGGCCCATGGTCATTGACGAACACCTCTGTAATGTTTCTCTTAGTTCACAGTCTCGATTCTAATATTAACCATCGTGACATTGGGAGGAGGTATGGTTATGTTTGTCAATGTTGTTGATGAATGTGAAACTTTATGGAAGTGAAGTATATTTATCAGGTGTTGTCTAATTAGTTCCAAGGTTGAAGATTCATCCGAAGAACCCATTTAAGGCTTAGCTAGTGATAGGGTGAAAATTTGAGTCCTTGAAAGTGAGATTCAAAGTTTCTTACGTATCATTAAATACATATGACGTGGCTTGCCACGTGAACTTCGTTAATGGAGATATTAATATCAGATTATATTTAAAAAAAATTAAAAATTTGAGTATTTAATTACTAAAATTCAATCTATAATTGAAATATTGAGAAAAGTTTAGGATTTTTTATAGTTAACCCTTTAAAAATTATTTTTGAGATTATGATTGATCTACATTTTTTAGAGTACTAAAATTTTTTAAAGCATTATCAATATTATTTAAAAATGCTATATTATAGCAATTAATTTAAATTTTAAAAAAAAATTAGAAGACAATTCTTACGTTTTGCCTAATGCTAAAAAAAATTTAAAGCATTATCAATATTATTTAAAAATGCTATATTATAGTAATTAATTTAAATTTAAAAAAATATTAGAAGACAATTCTTACGTTTTGCCTAATGCTTCCCTGACAACAGCGTTTGGAGTTCACCGTCTATACGCTACTGGCAGAGTTACCGAGACCTTACTCTACGCTTCTCTACTAACTTCATTTCAAAAAACCAAATGTAACAAAACCTCCCTAAAACCTCACACCTGAGAGCCAAAATACCAAAACAAAAAGAAATGGCAGGCTATTCAGCTGCTATTCAGGGACACATCATCACGACCACCACAACCGCCGCCACAAGGTCTCTTCGTTTGTGTCTTTCCCATAAAACCCTTAAAGCTCGCTTCTTTTCTTGTGTGACTGTGAGGTCCAACCTCCCTGTGCTGTCTAGGCCACAATTGTTTTCAAGGTCTTTTGGGGTTATTAGGTGTTTTGATTGTGGTGGTGTTCGTGGGTTTTTGGATTGGAGGAAAGGTGATAACTTGACGCTATTGCGTCTGCAGCAGAACTCCAATTATAGCCGGTTTGCTTACCAGGACCCTTCCAGTGATGATGATTCTGATGGAGAATTCGGCTCCACCCAGCAGTCAATGGTTCCTTTTGTTCTTTATTTTTGATTTGGTCATAGGAATCTGCTTTCATGTTACATTTGCTGCAATTTGACCTGTAGTTTAGCTTTAATGCCTATGCTAAGAACTGTGGCAGTTGTGATTTTTATTGAGATTAGTGAATTCTTTGTCATGTTAATATTTAAGTCAATCTATCAAAGAAGAGTGAATTTGGAACATAGGTGAGTGTTTGATTGCTAAGGTCTTGTTTGATGTATGTATGATCTATTATTAGGAGCTGGACAATCAAGTCAAATAAATATAATGGTCCAGAGGCAGTTGATAGTTTTTACTCTTTTCACTGTACATTCAGGGAAAACCTTGTGATATTTTCCCATAGTATCCTTGCTCTAACATACTCCCATTCATGACAACTGAAAGTTTTTCTCTCTACCTGATTAAAGATTGTAAAACATTTCTAGTGATCAGTCCAGTTTGAGTATATGGAAAGGTTTTGGCCATTACAGGAATTAATGCCTTATTGCAGTAAAGATATTTAATTTCTTATGAACCCAATATACAAGATGTTTAATCGGTGATATCATTTTGGGCTGTTACTTCATGCTGAAAGTGTTGATGCAACATTCTCTACTCTTTTCTTCTTGTTGTTGATCTTTTATTACTGTGTTCGTACAAAAAGACATAACTTCATCATACACATGATATTTGTTTGGTCTTGATTCTTGCTCCCTAGACTGGTTCGACACTTGATAACATCGATGATTGGAAGTGGAAGTTGACCATGCTTCTGCGAAACAATGATGAGCAAGAAGTTGTGTCAAGAGAGAAAAAGGACAGACGTGATTTTGAGCACCTCTCAACCCTAGCAACTCGGATGGGCTTGCATAGGTTATTATACCGTCTTCCAAGTAAAATATGCTTATAGGGTTATATTGCCTATTCTCAAAATGTAACTTGTTCTTTTCAGCCGACAATATTCTAGAGTTGTTGTCTTTAGTAAAGTTCCCCTGCCAAATTACAGACCTGATCTTGATGAAAAACGTCCACAGAGAGAGGTACTTCCCCCTGCTGAAATGTGTGTCTCTATGCTGCAATGAAATTATAATGGTACTACAATTTATATCTGGTTTGGGCCGGGAGCCTCACCGGCCAGGTATTGTTAGCCCAGTGGTGAGAGGCGTGGAGTTAACTCCAACAAACCCCTGAGGTCCTGAGTTCGACTCCCGCATGCCCCATGGAGGGATAGGGTTCACTAAAGGGCTCACCCTCAGGGACAATACCTGGCCGGTGAGGCTCTCGGCCCAAACCAATATCTAAAGAAAGGGGATGATGGATACACCTTGAGCATAATCACTTTCTATGGTAAAAAGTTCCTATATTCATGCCTAAAACATTTGTTATTTAGCTACAGCTTGATTTTCTTTCTTAATTCTTGAGGTGTTGAATGTTCTGTTTGCTTGGTTATCAACATTTTCCAATGATTTTATCACTGACAGGTGTCGTTGCCTTTTGGACTGCAAAGAGAAGTAGATAGCCATCTTGGTGCTTATCTTTCCAAAAAGACCATAATTAAGGGACGAAGTAATTCTCTGTCAAGATCGAGCAATAATGGAAATATGAACAATGCTGGAATTTACAAGCACGTAGGCTCCGACATCCAGAATAATGTTGCCATGGAGAAAATTATTCGGCGGAAAAGTTTGCAACTGCGCAATAAGCAACAAGAATGGCTGGTATGTTATGTGCTGACAAGTTCAACTACTTCAGATACCATATGACTTAAAATCTTTTGTATTTAACTTTAGATATGTTGTGTCTAAAAGTCTTTTGGTAAGTAAAACGCTGTTAGAGAGTAAATATTTTACACTGGCATGCTTTTTAAATCTTAATGCCAACTTTCCTACAACATGCTTTGGAATTCTACTATTAGAGAATGAAAATACTGCTAAATTATGTCACATGATAGTGAAGAAAGCAAGTCTTGGTTTTCATATTCCTTTGATAGATATGGAGAATTGTTGTGTAGTATCATATTGTCTTATTCCCTCATGGTTTATATTATTTACAATTAACAATGTAGCTCTATTTACTCTTTTTTTTTTTTCAAAAAAGCTAGTTGATAGGATTGGTTGTTGCCTCCCTCTTCCTTTTAGTGTTTATAATGTTATGTTCTCCTTAAAATGAATCTTAATTTGTTGAATAGATCATCTTGTCTTATTTTGTTTCCCACATGTTATATATTATTTACAATCAACAATGGAGTTGCATATACGTGCTATTTTTTTTATAAGCTATTTGATAGGATTGGTTGTTGCCTCTCCCTTCGTTCTAGTGTTTATAATGTTATGTTCTCTCAAATTGAATTTCTTAGTTTGTTGGATGTTATCATCTTGGCTTATTTTGTTTCCCTCACATTTATATTATTTACAATCAATAGTGGAGCTGTATGTACATTTTACTTTTTTTCTTAAAGCTACTTGATAGGATTGGTTGTTGCCTCCCTCTTCCTTTCAGTGTTTAAAATGAATTTCTTAGTTAGTTGGGTACTATCTTCTTGTCTCGTTTTGTTTCCATCATGTTTTATATTATTTATAATCAACAATAGAGCTGCATTTACATGTTTGATGCAAAAGAACTTAAAGCCTATAGAAGAAATAAAAGAGGAAAAATTAGTCAACCAAAAGCCTTAATTTAGTGGGATGAAGGATAAGAATTAAGTTGACAACAAAGACAATAAAGGCTGAAATGTAGATTATGCTTGGATTCCTTATTAGATAGGAAGTAGAGTAAGTTAACTATGCTATTCTAGTTTTAGATATCTTATCCTATTTGCTTATGACTTAAACTTAATAGAAATTTTATTAGAGTAAGATTTAAATCTGTTAGGAACTCTTTCCTATTATAATAAGGGTTTTAAGAACTTCTGTATAAATATGTGTACTCAACCCTTCAATAATAATAGGTCCTTAATTTTTTTCTACAAACTTGAGTTTTCAACTAGAAGGTTTAGTGCTTTCTTCTAAGAATTAGGAGTGATTCCTAGTTTCTTACTCTCCATTGTTTGTGTTTCTCACAAAATTCCAGTAAACCTAACCTAAACTTTATTAAACCCTAAAATCCTAGTCTAAAATTTTCAACAACAAACCCCAAAATTCCATCTATACCCAATTTGGAATTTTAGCATTCCAAGCTTAAATCCAGACTTGATATTCCAGTAGCCTAATATTAGCCATATTTCCTAATTTTGTGATTTTTAGTTACTGGTTAATATTTCTTCTATTTGTTATACACAGTTTGGTATTGGAAGGACGTGTAGAAGAATACTCAACAACCAAGAGCAAGATGGAATATTTTTGAATTGCGGAAAGATTTGACATTAATAACTCTCGATAACAAAATGTTCTAAGAACTAGTCTAGAAAACAACATCAGATTTAAGCATTTGTAACATTCTACGTCAAGAACAATTTCAAACAAGCCGAGGAGAATTGATGCAAAAGAACTTAAAAGTCTATAGAAGATATAAAAGAGGAAAAATTAGTCAACCAAAAGCCTTAATTTGGTAGGATGAAAGATATGAATTGAGTTGACATCAAAAACAATCCGGACTGAAATTTAGATTATGTTTGGATTTCTTATTAGATAGGAAGTAGTAGTAAGATAACTATCTTATTCTAGTTTTAGATATGTTATCCGATTTGTTTATGACTTAAAACTTATAGAAATTGTATTAGAATAAGATTTAAATTTGTTAGGAACCTTCTCCTACTAGAATAAGGGTTTTAGATGCTTTCTTCTAAGAGTGAATCTTAGAACCTAGGAGTGATTTCCAATTTCTTACCCTACATTGCTTGTGTTTCTCACCAAATCCCAGCAAACTTAACCTAAAATTCTAGCCATATTAAACCATAAAATGTTAGTCTAAAATTTCTAACAACAAACCCTAAAATCTCAGCTATATCTAATCTAAACTTTTAGCATTCCAAGTTGAAATTTAGACCTAAAATTTGATATTCCAGTAGTCTAATATCAGCCATATTTTCTAATTTTGTGATTTTTGGCTACCAGTTATACTTCTTCCATTTGTCCTACATCAATTTAGTATTAGACCTTTAGTTCACAATGACAACACATAGCAGAAGGGAGTATAGAAAAATACTCAACAACCAAGAGCGAGATGAAATACTTTTGAGAATTATGGAAAGATTTGACATTAATGGGCCCTCGATCACAAAATGCTCCAAGAACTAGTCTAGAAAACAACGTTCGATTTATAAGATTAGTATTTGTCACATTCTACGTATAGGAAGACTTCAGACAAGCTGTGGAGAATTGATGCAAAAGAACTTTAAGTCTATAGAAGAAAGAAAAGAGACAAAAATTAGTCAACCAAAAGGTTTAATTTGGTTGGATGAAGGATGGGAATTAAGTTGTCAACAAAGACAATAAGAGCTGAATTTTAGATTATGCTTGGATTCCTTATTAGATAGGAAGTAGTAGTAAGATACCTATGTTATTCTAGTTTTAAATATGTTATCATATTTGTTTATGACTTAAACTTACAGAAATTTTATTAGAATAGGATTTAAATTTGTTAAGAACCCTTTCGTACTAGAATAAAGGTTTTAAGAACTTCTCTATAAATATGTGTACTCAGCCGTTCAATAATAATATATCATGAATCTTTTTTTTAAACTTGAGTTTTCAACTAGAAGGTGTGATGCTTTCTTCTAAGAGTGAATCTTAGACCTTAATGGTGATTCCTTGTTTCCACTCTCTATTGTTTGTGTTTCTCACTAAATTCCAGCAAACCTAACCTAAAATTCCAGCCATATTAAACCCTAAAATCCTAGTCTAAAATTTTCAACAACAAACCCTAAAATCCCAGCTATACCTAATTTGAAATTCTAGCATTCCAAGCTGAAATCCCAGCAGTCTAGTATTTGTCATATTTCCTATTTTGTGATTTTTAGCTGCTGGTTAATACTTCTTCTGTTTGTCCTAATGTTACTTTTTTTTTCCCTGTAAAAGCTAGTTGATAGGATTGGTTGTTGCCTTCCTCTTCCTTTTAATGTTTATAATGTTATTATCTCAAATTGAATTCCTTAGTTTGTTGGGTAGTATCGCTTTGTTGGGTAGTATCGTCACAATCAACAATGGAGCTTCATATACTTGTTACTATTTTTTTTATAAGAGCTAGTTGATTGGATTGGTTATTTCCTCCTTCCTGTTACTCTTACTGGTTGTAATGTTATGTTCTCCTCAATGCAAATTTCTTAGTTTTATGTTTTATGAGTAGGAGTTGGTCATTTACTTGTACTCATTATTGGATACTGAGTTTTATTTAATGCAATTTTCTTGATAAATGTTGATTCTTCTGCAGGACTCTTCTGAAGGACAACAGATGCTTGAATTTCGTAAAAGTCTTCCTGCATTTAAAGAAAGGGATACGCTACTGAAAACCATTTCTGAAAATCAAGTAAAATATGAATATCTTTTGGGTTATTAACTAAGACATTTTGCATTATTTGTTCATTACAGGAAAAACACTTTGCGGTTAGAATTTAACTTGCCAGAAGTTCCTCTAGTTTGATAAGTTGCTTGCTTAAGTATTTTATTTTGTGGTTTCACAAAATGAGTATCATGAAACCACAACTCTTTGTAATGTAGTCTTTTTGGATTATCCTTGACCTTTTGTATTCTAGATGTAATTACTTTTAATCAATCAAAACTTTAACTTAAAAAAAAAAAGAATTCACCAAATGAAAATTTAGTTACTGATACTAAAATGCCCAGTCACTTACCATACATACTATTATAGGGAATGCGATACTTTAATTATTAAATCACTAATATCTTCCAGACCAAATTCTGCATAGTTATGTCTCCAATATGCTTTTCCTTTTGGAGGAGCAGTGGTGATGGATGCTTGTCGTGGAAATAGAATGAACCTTAAGATCTTACCTTGTTAAATGATGGCAATATGGCTCATAAAAGACTAATGCATATTGCAGGTAGTTGTTGTCTCTGGTGAAACTGGTTGTGGTAAGACCACTCAGCTTCCTCAATACATACTTGAATCTGAGATTGAAGCTGCTCGTGGAGCTGCGTGTAGTATTATATGCACTCAGCCTAGAAGAATATCAGCCATGGCTGTTTCTGAGAGAGTTGCTGCAGAACGAGGGGAGAACCTTGGAGAATCAGTTAATAATGGCCTTTATCTCATGATTCTTTGTTTGAAATATGACTATTTTGGACTTAGGTTGATTGTATCATTTCCTTGCTGTTAAAAGGTTGGATACAAAGTAAGGTTGGAAGGAATGAAAGGGAGGGATACTCGACTTCTGTTCTGCACTACTGGTGTATTGTTGAGGAGATTACTTGTTGACAGAAATTTAAATGGTGTAACTCATGTCATTGTTGATGAAATTCATGAGCGAGGAATGAATGAAGGTGGTTTGAATCTCTATTTATTTGGTTATTGGTTAGTGAATGGATAATAACTATAAGTTGCTTCAATGTCAGATTTCCTTCTTATTGTTCTGCGAGATCTCCTTCCTCAAAGACCAGATTTGAGGCTGATTTTGATGAGTGCAACACTAAATGCAGAGCTCTTCTCTTCTTACTTTGGCGGTGCTCCAACCATCCATATTCCTGTAAGTTCTGATTAGCTAATTGCTCATCCTTCTCTGTTTTCTGAAGACAGTGGCTTATCCTTCATAATGTTGTTCCCAAAAGTTTCAAGTCAAAAATGGACTCTTTTTCTCTTAATTTTGTGGAATAAGAGTCTAGTTTATATCAAATTGTTTGAAATATCCATTTCTCTTCCTAATAGCTTTCTCAAAAGTTTGTGAACTTCAGTGCAACCCAATTTTGTGGCAATATTGACTTGTTAGCTTACATGTATAGTGCATATCTGATTGTTTTACTCTTGTATAATCTCATTGATTTGGCAACCACTTGACCTGTTACATATTCATTTAGGTTCCTATAAATTTTAACGGCGAAATATTTCATTTGACTTTCTAATAACGAATTTAGTATTCCAGACTGTCTATTCATCTTCAGCGCTTCATTGCTAGATTTTCTCTATTTATTAGTCAGCTATGGAGTAATTCTCTTTCAGACTTCATACTTGTTACATGTAAATGAGAAAAATGAACAACACATTGGCTTGTTATGAACTAGGTTTACCAATTTTTAACAATTGGGCTATACAAATTAAAAGTTAATGCTAATATTCCAAAATAATACTATTGCATTGTAAGATGCTTCCTATATTGGATACATAACATTAGAATATTAATTGTCCAACATACTTGGAATGTAGATGCTTCAATGTGAGAAACTGCCTTAACCCTAGGAGTTTAGGAATATTCACTTCCAATTAGTATCTTCAGCAAAATGATAATAAGCTTTCCCAATCAGTGCGAACTATAAAATTCTCCCAACAAACTGATAGCAAGCTTGATCTATTAGTGCCAAAGTGAAATTCCATCAATTCAAAACAAAACTACAAGACAACAAAACTTGAAATTTTTTACAGAAGAATGAAATAAAGACCTTAAAAACAAACAAAAAATAGAAACAATACTGTGACGATATGGATTCTAAGGGTACTGTTCACTATAAGTAGCACCATGCCACGAACAATGGTGTGAACTGTACCACATTGGTACTAATCATGCCATATGACAATGTTCTTTCTCTCTCTCTCTTTTTCTTTTCACTAGTTTTTATTTGCTCTTATACCTTGTAGTATATAAAATAGATAATAGTATGACATAATTAATTAATTTTTAGTTTACTTGTTTCTAATAGTAGGGCTGTACGGAAAAAAACTAATATTCCAAAATAATACTATTCCAATGTAGAATACTTATTATACGGGATACATAATAATTTTATCGCATTCTAGCATTAAACTAATCCCTTCTGTTAATATTCTTTTCTGTCAAATTTGTAGATATAGAATATATAATTTCCATTACCCAAAATTAGCTCTTTGTGGAGTTTTAAGGACATAGGAGTGTTGTTCATTATTATTTTGTAACTTATGCAATTATTAACAACATGACCCTTTGCTGTTGGCTTTTGCGAAAAGGTGTCGTAATGACTCTTCCCCTTCCAATTCATATCAACTGCAAAAATCTTATCCCCAATGACTTTGTTGAATTCTCTCCAAGCCTCATATATTGGAAAATTGGTGAGCCAACCATCAAGCCAACCATTCTTTAATTTTTTAATTAAACTGGACAAATTGATCCTAGAAGGAGTTTGTGGGCTTCCTCAAATTTTAAAAGAATGTGATTGGAAAGGAATTGGTTAGGAATTTGATAAACCCAAAAATAATTGGATTGACCAGAAACAATGCAAAAATCTGGATCGCCAATCATCTAAATAATTTAATGAACTTATGATTATCAATTTTGCTAATATTCATTTGAAATATTTGAACATTGTGACTGATGTAATTAAAATTTGACCTATTGGTTGAATCACCCACACACTAATTAAGCCAACAACTGAAAATTGAATGTTTGCCAGGCCTGTATTTGGTTTGTTTATAGTAACTATGGTTGAAAAAGTGGGCTAGTGAAGCTTATGTGATTCCTTCTAAGTGCACATACATCATGCCTCCAAATGGTTTTGGGGAAGGTAGATTATTAGAAAAGGGATCATCGTTCATTTTGTGATATGAAATAGACATTTGTTGTAGAGTTCTGTAGCTTTTTCATGGTTTTTTTTCTGCAAGCTCCCTTAGCATATCCTTTGTAATATAATAGAGATGGATCATCATAATTGTTAGAGTATAGTTACAGGTTTAACATGCTACCTTACATCTTCGATTCACCTTCATTAATGCACAAGATTGTCATTTCTTCATTAATTTTGTTGGTAATAATTGACTATATGCATTCCTTTTTGCTTCCTTTGTTGAATGGCTTGTCCGTTTCAGGGGTTTACCTACCCAGTTCGAGCACATTTTCTAGAGGATATTGTAGAGATGACAGGGTACCGACTGACTCAGTATAATCAGATTGATGATTATGGCCAAGAAAAGACATGGAAAATGCAGAAACAGGCACAAGCTTTCAGAAAGAGGAAGAGCCATATTGCCTCGTCTGTTGAGGTACCTTGTGAGGCTACCTAGTTCTTGTTGCATAATTTTGGCCGTTGACCAACCTATACATAGTTGTTAATGCTTTGACAGGATGCACTTGAAGCTGCTAACTTTAAGGGTTATAGCCCACGCACTCAGGACTCTTTGTCTTGTTGGAATCCTGACTCAATTGGTTTTAACCTTATTGAGCATGTTCTCTGTCACATAGTTAGAAGAGAAAGACCTGGAGCTGTATTAGTTTTTATGACTGGGTGGGATGACATAAACTCTTTAAAGGATCAGTTACAGGCTCATCCAATCTTTGGTGATCCAACCAGAGTATTGTTACTTGCATGCCACGGTTCAATGGCCAGCTCAGAACAGGTGATCTTTTGTTCATGTATAATGTAGAAATTCTGAACATATGTATATTATTCTCAAGATCTTGCTAGGTCAATACATAGGTACAACTATATATAGAAATAAAGAGCGCTATTCTAGGAAACTAATATCTGTACATAATATCCTAACTGATCTGATTTGCTAACTTTTAGGAGTCAATAATATCTAGGAGATATCCAGCTGGATATTTCCCAACACTCTCCCTCAAGCTAGCTTGTATATGTCATCCATAGCCAGCTTGGTAACCAGAACATTAAACTGCCTCCTATGTAATCCCTTTGTGAGAATATCAGCTACTTGTTGGGATGTTGGAATATAGGGAACACAAATGAATCTTTTTCAATCTTCTCCTTGATGAAATGCTTGTCAACCTCAACATGTTTTGTGAGCAATTGAAATTGCAGCTTTGTTGTCACAGTACATTTTCATAGGAACTGAAATAGGAATTTGCAGTTCTTCCAGTACCCTTTTAATCCATAAAACTTCACAAATTCCATGTGCTATTGAACGAAACTCAACTTCGGCACTGCTTCTCGCAACAACACTTTGTTTCTTACTCCGCCAAGTTACCAAGTTACCGCCAACAAATGTGCAATAACTTGAAATTGATCTTCCATCAGTTCCACTCCCTGCCCAATCAACATCAGTATAGACTTCGACTTGAAGATTGTTTAGCTTTCGAAACATTAAACCTTGCCCGGGAGTTCCTTTTAGATATCGTAGTATCCTGTATAAAGCATCCAAATGTTCTTGACCTGGAGAATGCATAAAATGACTCACTAGGCTCACGTCAAAAGCTATATCAAGTCTAGTGTGTGACAAATATATTAATCTCCCAACCAGTCGCTAGTATCTCTCCTTATTAATAATATTTTCAGGTTGAACTGGTCTAAAATTTACACCAATTTCAGCAAGAGTATCAGTTGCCTTGCATCCTAGTAATCCGGTCTCATTCAATAGGTCCAGAATATATTTCCTTTGATTCACAAATATTCCATCCTTTGATCTAGCAGACTTCATTCCAAGGAAGTATTTGAGGGGTCCAAGGTCTTTAATTTCAAATTCTTTGGCTAATCTTCTTCATCTCTACTATTTCGGATACATCATCTCCTGTTATGATGATGTCATCTACGTAAACAATAAGAATAGATATCATACCTGTCTTGGACCGCTTGTAGAACAATGTATGAGACTTTGGCAATAGCCGTAGCTCTTCACAGCCCTTCCAAATCTATTAAACTATGCTCTAGGGGACTGTTTTAGGCCATATAATGACTTCTTTAGCTTGCACACTTTATTTCTCCCATAGGTATCCTCAAATCCTAGAGGTAGGCTCATAAAGACTTCTTCTTCTAAGTCTCCATTAAGGAATGCATTTTTTATATCTAGTTGATGTAAAGTCCACTCAAAATTTACAGCTGAGGATAACAATGCCCGAATAGTATTTACCTTTGCAACAGGAGCAAACGTCTCTTGGTAGTCAATACCATAGGTTTGAGTGAACCCCTTAGCAACTAATCTTGCCTTCAGCCTTTCCACACTGCCATTAGCCTTAAACTTAACACTGAATAGCCATTTGCAACCTACCAGCTTTTTATCTCTAGGAGAATTCACAAGTTCCCAAGTTCTATTCTTCAAGTGCATTTGCTTCTTCCATAACAACTGATCTCCAATCCGGATCTTGAAGTGCTTCCTTAATGTTTCTTGGTACAAACAGATGGGTTACGTGAATTGTTCCCAGGTTCATTCTCCGAGGGTTTTGAGAGGTTGTGCTTTGTTAAGGTAGGTTGTTCTCTACTTCTCAATTGAGTCTTCCTTTTAGTATAAACACGAAGCTCAGTATTCCGTTCTTTAGGAACGGACAGTAGTAATTCGCCCCCTGTGGTTGAACCGGGATTTTCTGGCATGGACATGTTAGGAGTAGTATCTTTGGCTTCATTATCAGGAATTATATTATGATCAATAATGACAGTAGGTAGGGGGTTAGGAGTAATAGTAGCATCCCAAAAATTTTCTGCTTCATTAGAGTTCTCGACTTGAAGGAAATTTTTTTGATGTTCTAGAAATGTGACACCGCACCGGTTGGAGACAACAATTTTTTTGTGTTAAAGGGTTGTAGCACTTATAACCTCGTTGACTAGGAGCATACCCAATAAAGGCAGATTTTTCAGCTCTTGGATCTAGTTTTGAGTTTCCTCTAATCGGGTTGTGAACATACACTGTACACCCAAAGACTCGAAGAGGAAGAGTAGAGTAAAGCTGATTTTCAGGAAAGCATTGTTTAAACACATCTAAGGGCGTAGCATAATGCAAAACACGACTGGGCATTTGATTAATTAATTATGATGCAATCAAAACAGCCTCACCCCAAAGCTATTTTGACACATTCATTGTAAACATAATGGACCGAGAGACTTCCAATAAATGTTTATTTTTCCTCTCGGCAATACCATTTTGTTGAGGAGTGTTAACACACGTAGATTGGTGAACAATGCCTTTAAACTTAAAGAAATTTTCCATTAAAATACTCGGTACCATTGTCAAAGTGAAGTATGCCAATGTGTGTGTGAAATTGAGTTTCAATCATGGTATAACATTTTTGAAAGATTTGAGCAACTTCAAATTTTTCATGCATCAAATAGACCCAACATAATCGAGTATGATTATCGATAAAAGTTACAAACCATTTTTTTCCGCAAAGAGTTTTAACACGAGATGGACCCCAAACATCACTATGAATTAAGTAAAATGGTTTGGAGGGTTGATATGGTTTTGTAGGATAAATAGTCTTATGATTTTTGGATAAAATGCAATGCTCACAATGAAGTTTTGAACAATCCACATATTTAAACAAGTGAGGTAATAGTCTTTTGAGATAAGAGAAATTAGGATGTCCTAATCTATTATGCCAAAGCAAAATTTGTTCTTTAGCAGGGGTAGAACAAATACTACTTAAGCCATGAGCTTCTTTATTCTTCAAGTTGTCATCAATGAAGTAGTAGAGACCATCTATCAACTTAGCACTGCCAATCATCTTCCTTGATGTTAGTTCCTAAAAGACACAATATGAGTCAAAAAATTTAATGGTACAATTAGAGTCAAGGGCTAGTTTGCTCACAGATAGCAGATTACAAGCTAGTTTTGGAACATGAAGGACATATTTAAGCCAGATATTAAAGGATAGATTTATTGAACCTTTACCAGCTAAAGTAAAAAATGATCCATCTGTTATACAAATTTTTTCATAGCCAGAACAAGGGTCATAAGTATGAAATAAATTAGAAGAATAGGTCATATGGTCAGATGCTTCTGAATCAATGATCCAAGGAGCGAAATTGTATGGAAAGGAACATGATAAGGCATTAAAATCACTACTAGTTTGCGCAATAGAACCATTATGGGCACTCGATGATTTAGATTTGGGTTTCAGTAGCTTCAGGATGTAATTAATCTACTCTTGAGAGAACTGTCCAGCATCTACCTCATTGGTTGATGGAGTTTTACTTGATTCATAGTGAGCTGAAGTTTTATTAAATTTTCCTTCATGTGATCCCTTCCAATTTGCAAGCTTTCCATGGAGTTTCCAGCATGTTTCACGGGTATGACGAGCTTTATTGCAATAGTCACACCAAACTTGTGACTTTTCCTCAGTCTTCTTAGTACGACCAGCAGCATTCCCAGCAACTAAGGCTGTGTTTTCAATAGTAGGTATAGGATTTCGTTTGCCAAGCATCACAAACCGTCTACTCTCTTCATGTCGGACTTCTGCAAAGACTTCCCCAATGGATGGAAGTGGTTATCTTCCAGTAATCCTGCCTCTAACCTCATCAAACTCAATATTAAGTCCAATTAAGAACTTAAAAATTCGATTATCCTGTACTATTTTTCGAAAATACTTATAGTCATCAGTGGATTTCCATTCATAGTTATTAAACAAATCTAAGTCTTGCCACAAGCATTTCAGGGAATTAAAGTACTTAGTAACACTGTCCTCACCTTGGTGGATCTCACCTAATTTGATAGTTAGTTCATATACTTGGGACTGGTTTCCTAAGTCAGAATAGATCTGATTCACGTTGTCTCATAGCTCCTTAGCTGTGTGGTAACACATATAGTTGGAGCTAATATCCTCCTCCATAGAATTTACCAGTCATGTCATAACTATAGAATTTTCAGCATCCCATATTCCGTGTGTAGGATCATCAGCTGTAGGTTCCTTCTTGTCACCAGTCAAATATCCAATCTTACCTCTGCCACGGATGTACATTCTAACCGATTGGGACCAGCAAAGAAAATTCTCTCCATTCAGTCGTATAGTAGTTATCTAAATGGAATGAGAATCTGAGGTAGGATTATGAGGAGGAGGTGTTTGAACAGATGGGTTAGAGGATTCAGCAATGTCAAACATGGTTGACATAAATGGGTAGGATTAGAGACAGTAGGTAGCGGCTAGGGTTTAGGACTGTTCAAGTAAGCTCTGATACCGTGCAGAAATTTTGAACAGATGTATATTATTCTCAATATCTTGCTAGGTCAATACATAGGTACAAGTAAATATAGAAATAAAGAGGGTTATTCTAGGAAATTAATATCTGTACATAATATCCTAACTGATCTGATTTGCTAACTTTTAGGAGTCAATAATATCTAGGAGATATCCAGCTGGATATTTCCCGACATATAAGGATAAACATGTTAGGCTGAATTTGCTAAAACTGAATCTACTCCATGTATAATAGGATAAAATCCATTTATGAGATTGACCAAAGCTTCTTGGACTCCACTACCAGCTGAGATGAAAGTATCTCATGTAGTTCTGGTATTTCTGAATTAACCTTTTGCAGTATGAAATTAGTATGGGGTCCTTTTTGGTTTCATAGTTCATGGAATAGATTCTTTTGTAATGTTAGGTCAAGGATAGTACTCTAGCTGTAGTTGCTTTTGGTGAGCAATACTTTAGTAGTAGACAAGTGAAAGACATCCTTTAATAACTCTTTTGTGGAAGATTCACAATGGATCTTAACTTTAAATTCATAGGGACCCGACCGCAAATATTGTACAATGCTTGCTATTTTAAAATCACTAATGTCACAGGTTTGCTCATTTTTTTTACTTAAAAATATTTGATGTTTTTTTCCTTATGTTAGCATATTTTATTGTTAGTTTCATGTTTTTCTCCCAGAAGTAGATCTGAACTGTCAGTCTGACATGATATTCATTTTTGTTCTTATTTCTTTTCACTGGTGTTGTCACACAGAGGTTAATATTTGATAAACCTGAAGATGGTGTGAGGAAGATTGTTTTGGCTACTAACATGGCAGAGACAAGTATTACCATCAATGATGTTGTTTTTGTGGTTGACTGTGGGAAGGCAAAGGAGACATCTTATGATGCACTGAATAATACCCCTTGCTTGTTGCCTTCCTGGATTTCAAAGGCTGCTGCCCGGCAGGTAGACCTACCTTTGCAATACAAATTATTTTTGTACCTATGCTCCTTGGCTTATAATTTGTTAAGGATAATTGGGATGCCTTAGGATTTGACTATTTAGAGTGAGTTTTACATTTATTATAGCTTTGATCTTTACCCTTGGTCTACAAGGGATGTCTCTTTTTCAGTCTAATTCACTCATGCATTAAGTGGTACTTTATCACCCTTGTGCTTGATACAGTAAGTTGAAAGAGTTAATTAAGCTTGAAAAAAATGAAATAATGAACTGGCTTCAAAGCAGTGAGTAATTTTACAGACCAAAAACAAGTTTCATTTGTATCTATGTGGGAGGGACTAAGATATTGACTTCAATTCTCAGTTGGATTTGATAGGGCTTTTAATTATTGTCTTGCTTAATATACATTCTCAGTAAATTAGTTATACAGGGCACCAATGGCGTTTCTTAAATTAGTAGATATCTTAAAGTTTCATTACTTGCATCATTCCCATGTTCAGTACAGTGGAATAAGCATTTTACATTGACTTTCAGCTAAACATTACACTGAGAAATGCAATGACATAATTTATATTATTCTTGCTGCTGGACCAAATTTTTTATATGTCAGTTACTTGCACTCCAACTTTATTATTTTAGTATATCTAGTAGGAATAGGATATTAGACAAGTTTGAGACACGAAAAATAACTAATGCTTGTGTGCTAATTATTATTAGCTAATAGGGTTTTAAATTAGTATGTTTTATTTAGTTCTCAAGCCTTTTGTATAATGCTGAGTATGACAGAAGTAATTGATTTCTTGCAAATTTAGCTTCCAGATCCACTTTGTACCATGTATTGACTTATATCATGCTTAAAACAAAGATTTTGTTTCTTAGAGGACCAATGCTGTAGTTTGGTTTCTAAAATTTTAGTTTCTTGCCTAGTTCTGTAATATAAAATTGGACTTCTGATTCAGAGAAGAGGAAGAGCTGGTCGTGTTCAACCTGGCGAGTGTTATCACCTTTATCCTAAATGTGTGTACGAAGCTTTTTCTGATTATCAATTACCAGAACTTTTGAGGACGCCTTTGCAGTCTTTGTGTTTGCAAATCAAAAGCCTCCAACTTGGAAGTATTTCAGACTTCTTGTCTAGAGCCTTGCAGCCTCCAGAACCTTTATCGGTAATTCCTTTTGGGGTTTATTTTCATGAACTGCTCCCCTTTGGAGTTTATTTTCATGAAATGTGCAAATTTATAAAGCTTGCTAACATCACATTCTTTTCACTTGCTATGGAGTTGAAATGTCAATCATATCGGGAATCTTTTGCTATTTTAGCATCTTTAATTTTTCTATGCTTCTTTGCTGTATTTTTTAATTCATCTCTTTTTTTTTTTTAGGTTCAAAATGCTGTTGAGTACTTAAAGGTGATTGGAGCTCTTGATGAAAGTGAAAATCTGACAGTTCTTGGTACATCAGTTTTTTCTTGCCCTTTAGTGATCTTCATATGGTGTAATACTTTAGGAACTGAATTTTAAAGCAGGATTGGTTGCTTTTATAGGACGCCACTTGTCAGTACTTCCAGTTGAACCAAAGCTTGGGAAAATGCTCATATATGGGGCTGTTTTTAATTGTCTTGATCCAATAATGACTGTTGTTGCTGGTCTTAGTGTGAGAGATCCTTTCTTGATGCCATTTGACAAGAAGGATGTAAGTTTTGTTTTCTTACTTTATTGTCTCCAAAGCAAAGATATTACTTTATTGTACCAGGTGTGATGTAAAAGTATACGAATTTGAGACAAATTATTTGTTGACGATGACACAAGAAAAAAAGAAATTCTATATAAAGAGGGTTAGCGTGTTTCAATTGACAGAGGGTGCATATAGAAATCTTCTTTGTTTCTACTGTGAAGAGAATCTACAATTTAAATTTCTGTCATATTAATCAATCATATTGTTCCCAGAAAAGTCAGGTTTATAGGGATAAATATCGAAAAATGTGCTGTATATACACTATGATTGTGCATGCATGTATCCTGGTGTGGGGTGGAGTTAGAGTCAATACTCAATAGAAATTATCTAATGATATGTGATGGACTATTAAACATAAGATGGTGGTGATATGCGATGGACTATTAACCATAGACGGTGGTTCTGTATTGGACTTTGTTTTATCTTGTTTGTCTATTGATTTTTTAAACTTTTAATATTGAATTTTGGAATTGATGTCATCAAGAATTAACTTTATAAAACAAGGGAGCAAACTGGACTCTGGTCATATGTCTCTATTTAATTTTCTTCCTGCCTTGGCAGCTTGCAGAGTCTGCAAAAGCACAATTCGCTGCCCAGGATTACAGTGACCATCTTGCTCTTATTCGAGCCTATGATGGTTGGAAAGCTTCCGAAGCACAACAATCTGGGTACGAATACTGCTGGAAAAATTTTCTTTCTGCCCAGACTTTGAAAGCCATTGATTCTCTTCGGAAGCAATTCTTTTACTTGCTGAAGGATACTGGTCTAATTGATCAGAGGACTGAAAATTGCAATACATGGAGCCATGATGAGCATCTTATCCGTGCGGTTATCTGTGCTGGCTTGTTCCCAGGGATATGTTCTGTTGTGGTAAGACATACGTCAATTTTTCATACGTCAATTTTTTCCCTATGCATTTATGTTCTTCTTTGAATATGTTATGGTAAAATGGTCATGAAATGTCCTTGTCCTATCCTTATTTTCTCCTTAAAACATCTTATTCTGTGCTTCTGTTTCACATGTTTGTTATAATTTTAAACTTTTCTGAAGCACTGGAGGTAGTCAGGGAGTACCCTGACATTAATTCATGCATTAGAAGTGTATAATGGTGAAGTTGTTCTTGAGTGTTTCATTACTAATAAGAAGGAAAGGTGACATTTGTTTTAAATTTTCTATTGATTGGGAATTAAGGATAAATCCCCGATGGCTAAACTTATTCTCTTCTTCTTGAGTGATAACTAATCTTTTATGATCATATGTACAGAACAAGGAGAAGTCAATAGGATTGAAAACAATGGAGGATGGTCAGGTACTCCTGTACTCGGTAAGTTTCTTAATCTTTGGACATGGTGTCCATGAATGTTCCATGCTAACCAATGATTAAAAAATCCAATTGGTTTATCGAGTTCAACCATAAAAATCTTGAGCTGTCTAACTTTCCGGTTCGGTTTTTAACTTTTTGATTTGATTTACTTTAATGAATCTTGTTGTTAAAAACTGATCAATTTATTAATTAATTAGTCAATTTTTATAAATTAATAAATTCTTATAAACTAAAATAAATCAATTAATTTTTATTTAATATTTTTCAATTAAACATTAAATTTTTCGATAGGTAAGGGGATAATATTTTTCAATCATATTTTAAAATCTTTAATTTTATTTAATCTTTAGTCAATTTTATGACGATTTAATAATGATTGAACCTTTTAAATTTGAAACTTTTTGTCATCCTAGTTTAATTTTTGATTCTGTTTTTAAAACATTGATATGTCAGATTTTACACTCCTTTTAAAATCTTGACTTTTGTGATTTGTTTTACCGATAATGGATTGAAACCTACAGAATTCTGTAAATGGTGCGGTATCAAAAATTCCTTTTCCGTGGTTAGTCTTCAATGAAAAGGTCAAAGTGAACACCGTATTTCTCAGGGATTCAACTGGTATATCTGACTCTGTGCTGCTGTTATTTGGAGGAAAGATTTTGAGTGGTGGGCTAGTAAGTTCAAACTTCTTATGCTCATCTACTTGATTACTTTTTTGAAGTGGATGCTTTTGAATGTACTTTTCAGTTATTTCTAGTGCACTTATTTGCGGTTTTAATAGGATGGACACCTAAAAATGTTGGGAGGATATTTGGAATTCTTCATGAAACCTGCAATAGCCAATATGTACTTGAGCCTAAAGAAAGAGCTTGAAGAACTTATTCAGGAGAAAGTAAGTTTCTAATCTTTTGGGAAAGCTGTTTATTTGGCATTTGATGTTTTAACCCACTGGACCTAAATCTCTTGGAGCTTAATTCTCTTTCTCTTCCCTGTGTTTTTTTTTTTTATGCATTGGTGGAAATGAACTTAGCTCCAGATTTGAGTTACTGATATATTATTTATTTCTTCTTCTCTGCCGTATACTCATTTTACAGCTTCTGAATCCGACGCTAGAAGTGCAGTCATATGAGCAGCTATTAATGGTGATAAGGTTGCTGGTTTCAGAGGATCAATGTGAAGGTAGATTCATTTTCGGTCGCCAGTTGCCATCACACTCAAAAAAGGCAGTGAAAGAGGGACTACCAAGCAAAGTTGGTGATGCTAACTCTAAGAATGAACTTCAGACTTTACTTGCTAGGGCAGGGCACGGAGCACCTACATACAAGACAAAGCAATTGAAAAATAACCAGTTTCGTTCCACCGTGTGCTTTAACGGTTTGGATTTTGTGGGGCAGCCATGCAGCAATAAGAAACTTGCTGAAAAAGACGCAGCAGCTGAAGCTCTTCTGTGGTTGAAGGGTGAGACGAAATCATCTGCCAAACATGTTGATCATGCTTCACTTCTTCTGAAAAAGATCAAGAACAAAACCGGAAGCAGGACTCCAGTTCATGGTGGTAAATGGAGTTAGGTTGACTGTGCAGGATTAAATATTATAGTATCAGAATCCTGTTTGTTAAGGAAGAAGACTGCTACCAGCCCTTGTGGATCTTTTTGATTGGGATGTTTTTTAACCTTCTGCGGCCAGACCTCATAGAACATTACAGTGACCTTGTGGCCTAAATTACTCATGAAGGAGAGCATCAAATCTTCAAACCAATAAGGAGCTAGATCAATCAGATACACAATTTGAGCCTGTTGTCGGTGCTTTCCGAATTCTTGGTGAGGTCCTAAGAGATAGTAAGTTTCGAAGGCAGAAACTTCAAATTTTAATCAGCTGAATTGAAGATTGAAAGTAAATTGTCTAGATTTGGACTCATCTGACAGGCTTTTACCCTTGCGAAGTTTTTACTGTCTCAAGCCTCTTCTGCCACTTCACATTTTAAACATGATGGTGGACTGAAAAGCTAATATTATGACTCGTACAAGAAACCATAAGCATGGTGGAATTCATCTGTAAAGTGAGAAAATGACAGTTACTTTTTCAATATTCATTTATCGAGCTATGTAAATTGCTGATGGCTTGTGGATATCTGCAGACGTTAAATCTTTAGTGGATTGTACAATTGATAGGTATATGGGTTTCAGACAAGTGTCGACAAGATTACTTTTGGACACCAAAGGTGCTGAACGCATATTTGATGTTGGAATTTTTTGTCACAATTTGGTAAGAGCTCATAAGACAATCAATCTAGGAATATGGTGTCTTTATGACTGATTATATTAGTATGAAGAGTAGGTTCATGAGATTCCATATCTGATGATCACAGATAATGGCAGTTGCATTTTTGACAATTCTCCTTGGTCATATTAGTGGTTTATATAGTGGCTTGACATGGCTTTCTTGTTGTGGAAGTCCAAAGGGTTTCCTGGGCTTTATTGTCTTCTCTAGTAATTGTCTGTTCAGGTGCAGTGTACGTTCTAAGTTGGAAATTCATACACGGCGACAGGTATTTTGTTTCCTGTTTTCTGAGGTATAGTTTTGGTACTATAACCAAGAAAATGAACAGATTTCTCGGTTATGGTTGTTTGCTTACATTCAGTTTTCATAGTTTATATTTGTTTTTGTGTTTCTTATTGGAATGCATATATATCTGAAAGTGCTTGGTAGAACTTGTAAATGGGATCTATGAACAAACTTACTGTTGACGTAAATATCAGATTTGTTCCTTTATTTCTGAATTATTTGGTTTTGGGTTTTTGATCTCTACTTGCTAGCTTAGGATTTAGGCCTTACCTTATATGGAGCTATATTCTTTCCCCTTACGTAGTAGTAGTACTAGTTGCTAAAGAAGTGAACAACTTTGAGCTTGGTTCTTCTTCTAGTTCAATCTCTTTCTTCCTTTCTCTTAATTGTGTCATTTGAATTGTAATCTCAATATTTGATGTCTAGCCCTGGACACCACACCATCTAAGCGATCTTCTGTTGTTCCATCAAAATGCTTGTGTTCAAGAAAGTTAATCAAGTGAATTGTGCTAATATTGTCCTTTATGATGAATTGTCATGATGAACAAGTAGAATATGTCCATTTGTTACATCTGTATGTGTACGGATAGGAATATGATGAAGTTCCTTGTATTGGGTTGTCCAGCAGTTAGTGGGCATGGCCTACAAAGTAGTTCGATCATTGTAAAGTTCGAGATTTAAGCCCTCTTCTCTCATTATCCTACTTTTGGGCCTTTTCGTCCATAACTTGGTCTATGTCCTTTCCCGTTATTTGACTTCAAAGACTCGGCTAGATTTTTTATTAGCATATACCAAATTACAATTAAAATTTCATTACGTACAAAAGATTATGTGAGGGATTTGTTATATACTGTCTTGATTAATTTATGAAAGCTAATATAAATTGTAGTTTGCAATTTTAAGTGAAGTCGTGTGACTTAAATGGGATTGAATGTCAAGGAATTTAATCAAAGTTTGTTGACCAACCACATGAGGCGTGGTTTGAAAATTGAGAAGCCTTCTAAATTCTGGTTTTGCTACTCAAAACCCAATCAAATATGGTTTAGGTTGGATTCAATTATTGGTCTTGAGCAGCTTTGAGACCCACGATACTGAGAGTTACATGCCAACTTGCAACGTTATTGGTGGAGTTTATTTTACAGACCTAGAAGAAAGAGAGTGGCAGTCGATTATAAGATACGTGTTTGCAGTGACGGAGCCATGAATTTAAGATAGGGGTCTCAACATTTAATTTTTTAAAATTTTGAGGAGTCCAGTATACCACTAACCTCTAAATAACCTCGTCCTAATATATATCTATACATGTATATATATATATATATATAATTATTTAATAATCTTGGGGGTAGGCCAGTGCACCACTGGCCCCACCTACCTCCGTCCTTACGTGTCTGTTGACTAATTCATGTTCCTGAAATCATCCAGCGCCTTTTTCCTTTTCTTGGTGAGAGCAGTTAATTGTATGCAAAGAAGAAATATGATCAACCGACACGATCATTTTGCTACATGTGTGAATTATAGTATGCAGGATCTAATGGAAAAACAAAAGTACAAAAATTGTCCAGAAGCACATTTATTTTCCAAAAATGAAGTTTGGAAGGAAGAATATTAAATTAGATGTCCGGAAGGAGAGTTTTGTCTCCTCGGGAAATGCAATTCACGATGACTCGTGCAGAAGCTCTATTGCTTTTAACAAAGTGGATCTAAACCTGTTCAGATCAAGCTTTACATTTTGCTTGTCCAAGTATATCGACTTAAATTCAAGCCAACCCTGTTTTTGAATCACTTTGGGGTCTCTTAAAACCACATGGTCTGTTGGATATTGCTGTATCAAAGTGCTCTCTTCTACCTTTATCTTGTACTCCAAGTACCTTAAGTTCATTTGTTTCGAAGGCTCTTCGAAGAAATGTTTTGAAACCCACTCTGCTCCGCCAAATGGGACTACTTGTATCAGTATTGCATTTTCAGGAAGGAAGAGAATATTGGTTAGACCAGCTCCATGAACACCCAGCACAACATCACAGGAATTAATGATTTTTGCAAATCCTGACAGGTTGGCGTCAGCTTCTGCCACAACTACATTGAATCCCAATTTTTTAGCCATTCTAGCAATGTCACCAATATTTGTAAAAGCTCGCGATTTCTTTCGTGAAATAATTAATAATCTTGGCCTTTTCTTCTGAGCATCCTTGATTTTGATTGCACTAGCTTTCTTCAAGGAATATGAGCTTCTTAAGAACTCCCTGAAGTCCTTCATAGAATAGCCTGATATTGAAGGATCAACGTGGAGCTCCTTTTTGGTTAGACGTTTGAGGCCAACAACTACACTTGGGAAGCAATCTACACCTCGTCTCTTATCAATGTTCACAACCTCATATTTAGATAGTGCCCTCATCAAGATTTCAAACTTTTTCATCCACCAAGATGGTTGGCTGCTGATAAGAAGCTTCACTTCTCCATTGAAGGATCGCGCAGTAGAGTACAGTGGAACAATAATATCGGTGAAGGCATGGAAGTGGTTTCCTGAGTATGCACCAGCAGAAAATAGGACTGCAGGAACATTGTGACTTTCGGTGCACTGAGGGACAGCTTGGCTATTATTATTTACAAGTCTAACAGACCATCCCTTCACCAGGCTCATTGCTGTACGGTCATCTTTTCGCGCATAAGCCTTAATATTCCATGAGCTGTTTTCTACACCCAATACGTTGATTTCGGATGAGACAATAAAAACTGTGGAGGAACTTGAATCGATCCTGATGCTCCCTTTGACGTCACAGAAATCTGATCTTTCTGTGGAATTGCATATAGGCTCCATTGTATGCTTTAATGTAACATCTGCTTGTTCAAGAAATAACGCATGCACCATACTTTAGTCGAGTATTCTACAAAAGTGAACCTAATTGCGGATGACACCGAGTTTTTGTTCGTATTTTCAAAAACTAAGTAGAAATGAGTTTCCAATATCTAAGAAAAAACTTACCCCTTTCTGTTTGAAGAGACATTCCTGTTTTCTTCGCTGTCAGCTTATTGCCAGCTGACCAAAATCAACATCAGATATAGCGTAAGCAAACAGAAAACGAATTATGCTAATACTTCTCTGGGTAATGAACATAAATTAGTGAACGCATACCCCTGACCACAGAGTTGCTTGTACTGTTGATGGATACCGCATTCTTTTTTATGATTTCTGCATCCAGAATCGAGAAAATATAATGATGACTTGTGATGGAAAGATCATGTGCAAGGTTTTCATCATCGATTACCTCTTTCTATTAACAGAGAATCATTGATAATTTTCAACTCCTGCACCGCTCCTCTTGACAACTGTAAACTCACTGCAATACCATTTGATAGGTTAGAGAGGCAGGTAGTGTAAAACATAAAGAATAAAAATTTCTGGAAATTAGTTTTGATAACTAAAGCTTCAAGTGGGAGAGAAATGGACGACTTACAAACTGGTAGAGGACTGAAATAAGGCTTAAAGATAATGCAAGTGCTCAATGCAATAAAGAAGCAGGCAATCATTGCCCCATAACCCAACCTAATCTGCTCATGCTTGCTAAAGCTTCTGGCAAGCAAATTATTATACATCATTTTGGCTCAACTACACATACTAGTTCTCTACGTAGCCTGTGAATAGAGCATTCACTGCGTTTATCTTTCTCCCAAGAACAAGACGTGTGCGTAAGAGCGCTCAAAGCTTATAGTCATGACCTGGTCTAACTAGAAGGGATTGATGCCACTTTGTGTGACGGGAGAAGATGGTATAGGTTTATAGCTTGTTTGCAACTAATGCCCTCCACGTACATTATTTCTGTTAGCTCTGAAAAGATTTTGTGAATTTCATGAAATGGAATCGAAAGAGACATTGTGGTTGACTATAAGTTCTTTGCATGATTGATTTAGGTGAGTGTTTCTTGTATATTCTCAAACACGAATGCCGGCTTTGGATTCCAGATTTGGTGAGGCATGAACCAACTAAAAGTCGCCAGAAATTAATGGGGCGTTCCCAAAATCTCAAACAAATTTCACATTTCTAACTATGAGAGAACGTACTACACTAGTTTATAAATTGTTGTTCTAAATAATTTCACTACTCAACAGTCCATTGATAGTTAATTTGTGTAATGTTCATGATATAGTATATTATATACTAAATTAATTTCATTTGCTAATCGTTATACTATATTTACTAGCTATGAGGTATCAACAAATCCAAAAAATACAGTAGCAGGTAACACAGAAAGAAAAGACAGACAAAGCTAGATTATTAACTAATCAACTTAATTAGGCTAAATGTGTTTGCCGACAATGCATTTTAGAATTAATAACAAAACTATAGGCATTGTGTAATTCCAAATCAACAAGTTTAATTTGTTAGGTGGAACAGATTAAGACGTGTTAACAATTTACAAATCTGGATTTGGTGGGATGCATGATGATTGAAGGGAGGGTAGGGATTTTATTTTTAGTGGTACTATAAACATTTGCCTCTCTTCAAGATCCTACTATATATATATATATATATGTGTGTGTGAGTGTGTGTGTGGTATAAGAATAATAATTAATCTTCCTTTTAGGTTGCGGATTGGCTTAATATCAACATATTTTACAAACTACGATAATAAGATCATCCTTGGCTCCATATCAGTGACGGAGCCAGAAATTTAAGATAGGAGGGTCCAAATATTTAATTTTTTTAAATCTTGAGGGATCAGTGTACCAATAGGCTCCAAATAACTCCATCCTTGCATATATATATATATGTGTGTGTGTATTAAAAATAAAAATATTTAATTTTTTTAAATATTGAGAGGCCCAATCTACCATTGGCCCCCAAATAATTCCGTCCCTGCTCCATGTCTCCCCAGTTGAGTTGATGAAATTATATTCCTCTTTGTCCCCTTCCATTAGAAGTGCTAACTTATATCTAAATTAAATTCACTGATAAGTTATGGATAATTTATTTTTCTTCAACATTTGATAGCTATTCTATAAGAATCTTTTCTGCAAAAAATATTATGGATCGTTAAGAAGCATTTTCAGTGTGGTGTCATGCAATTTTTTAAAAAGTGTAAGAAGGAAGCTTACGTGCGATTGAATTTTTGTGCTTGATTAAAAATGTATTATGTTTCTATTTATAATCACAATTTATTACGTACCTTGATTTGGGAAAAAGTAAAATTTGAACAAGTAATTAATTTGCCACAGCTGCGAAAAAAAGAAATTGTAAAAGACAGTTGAAAAGATCAATGTATATAATGGATACGAGGTGAGACGAGTTTCTTTATTAACAAGTACAAAGGACAAAAGCCACAAACAAAATGGCAATCAAACATAACATGCACTTCAGTGTTGAACGTCGACGGATGAGAGGAGAATGAAAGTCAACTTAAAGTTGTCAGTTGGTAAGATCAGTAAGCGTGTACGTGAAATCACCGATCAGACCATTGGCGTTCATATAATAACAAGGAAAGCGAAGACAGTAATATTCAACATGATATGTAAGGTCTTTTTATATGGTCACATCATTTGTTAAGTTTTTATTTAAAACTTTAAGACATTAACCAAGATAGCAATACCTTTTTTTTTTTTTTCCCCTGTAAGGTATTTTAAGGAGGTTTCAATTGTGAGAAGATACATTTAAGCTATTCACACCTAAACTAATCCATATTCAAACTAAATAAATCTCTTGTAAAATGTAAAACTCTGACCCTAAATTTTAATCAGCTGCATACCTAGCAATACTTTTAATAGAAAGTAATGAAGTTTAACACACTATTATGATGGAGATGACAATTTGTATTTCAAAAGGCCTGCTACAAGACACCTAGAATCATTTAACTTGGCGATCCTTGGACAGTGACTTTTAGAAAAAAAAAAAGACATAAAACTATAATTTTTTTCCGTATTAAAAAGATATAATTAGATGAAATTTGCATAGCAACTATTCATAAATAATTATCAATGATTGGGCTTTCCAAGTTAATGACAAATGCTACCTGTGTTACAAGTTGGGTGTACGATAGTCATCACGCGTCCTGTAGCCAAGTAATGTAAGGGCAGTTGTTGGGCTGTCAAATACACCAAACTTCATGCTCTAATAGCCATTTCTCTCTTTCTTCTCCATTTGTTTCTTAATATGGGACCTGAAAGATTAAGATCACCCTACAGCATTACTTTAGTAGTCGAGTTGATTAATTTCAATTTTATGATTTATGAGAAAAAAAAAATGTAAGTTCTCTTTACACTCAACCTTTTATTTTCTACTAATATAAAGACCATGTAAATTAAATCGACGTGAATGTTTAGTTCAGCAATAATAATAATAATAATAATAATAATAATAATAATAATAAGAAGAGGATAAAAGTATACATATATATATATATATATATATCATCAGGAAGATGGCAGTCTAATGGACAGTGCTCGAGTCATGATTGGGCAGGGGACGTGCAAAAGAAATTTCAGAGAAGGAGTCAGCAGAAGAATTATGATGATGAAAGCAATGATTCTGCCAATTTTGTAAACCATATCAAATAAATGTTGCTCGTTCAAAGATTGAGTTCCGTAGACACTACAACTTTTGAGGGTAGCACGTCGAGGCTATACACAAATGGTACGTAGGACAATCTTATTTAATTATGGTTATCAAATTTTGACCTAATTATATTGTAATTAATAATGTCTTCTTTTTGTTATGATTTAAATTATGACAAGATATTAATAAACAATAAATATATAAAGATTTGCATTCAAGTAAAATTATTTATAAAATTTCTAATAATACCAATATTGTTTATGATATAAATGATAAAGGTAAATTTTAAAATAAGTACAATTGAAAAAAAAAAAGTCCTTTACCATGTGAAATTTGATAGCCTTAATAGTTTAAACATCTATATAAATAAAACGATGAATTTATTTAAGTTGAAAATTAGAATAACAGTCTGAAAAGAAATTCTTTGTAGATAAATTTCTAAAAATTGTATTAACTTCCAAATATCTTCATACACATCTTGAGTACAAATATATTTTACAGGCCTACTTAATTACTTATATATGGGGTTCATTAAGAAGAAAATCTGAAAAACAGGTTTTATATATAAATTGGGTTTCATTAATAAGAAAATCTAAAAAAACTCATCTGCAAATAACATAACGTGATTTGCCTGCTTTGGTTGACATCTTAAAATGGGTAAAACAAGTGTCATCCGCAGTTAAAATTGTACCCTTTATTGAAAGATAGGCTATTTCTAGATGACTTGAAATTTTCATGGGTGAAAACGAAATTATTAATTTAGATATTTTATATTAAAATAAAATATTATCAATTTCTAATGTACTTATAATACTAAAATTGCTAAATTAGCTATTTATAACTATTAACAACTTAAAAATGACAAGTAAAGATAATATTATGAAAATTAACAGTTAATAACCTAATACAACAACAACAATACTCAGTAAATATTTCGCTTAGACGCATGGTCTAGAAAGGTTTAGTAATACATAACTTATCTCTAACTAATAAAGAGGCTGCTTCCCAAAAACAGTTATTAACCTAATATTACTATCAAAGTTTGCTTAATATTATTATATTGATATAAGTTGAAATGAGTTAATTTTTTAAAAATTTAAATTATTTTTACCATATTATTTATTAAATACCATTTTATTATTTAATATATTAAAATAGTAATGACAAGTTGATTAGTATATATTTTGTTAAAAATAATGAGATAAATTCCTATATTTTCATTTACAATAAATACAACATGCCTCCATATTTGATGAAAATAAAATAAGCTAATGCTTATATATATATATATATATATATATAAGCTTTCCTTGGGCCAAACGCAAACACAATAAGGTAAAAACAGATAAACCAGAGAAGCATGTTTTTTTTGTTGATTTTGGGGTTTAGGCCCATGCATTGGTATTCACACCGAAACTCGGAGAAAATCTCAAATTTGGGCTTATGTTTATTAAAGTCTGAAGCTGAAATGTCTCTCAACTCACTCGTGCAAAAGTTTTGCAAACTATTACACTTTGATCCATATGACAAAACTGAATTTGGTGTCTTGAGCTTCTCCTTTGTAATGCAAATATGAAATTCAAAGGGTCATTTATAAAAAAAAAGAGCTCAAATTTTAGTTAATTTTTTAACTATAGTCCGAATTTTAAAAAGTAGCAATAAAATGTTCAAAATTATAATTTTTTTAATTCTAGCCCAATCTTTAAAAAGTGATAATAAAATGCTAAAACTTTCAATTTTCTTCAATTATAGCCAACGTTATCTGTTGTTCTCTCGATGTCCTTAGTCATTTGTTTTCTATTTGTTCTTCTGACGCTCCAAACTATTTTCGCATTACAGCATACTACATCAGTAAGCTTTTCGTTTTTAACTTGTTCTCTTGATGTTCTTAGTATGAGGGCGTTGAGGTTGTGTAATACGAAAATCGAAGGGTGATGACGTCAACAAAACAAACTAAAAATGAAAGAAAAAAATTGAAATTAAAGTGTAATGATTTAGGTCTTTTTTAAACAACGACATCATTTTAAATATGTGATTAAATGATATCGTTTAATTAATCTTCATTTATTGTATTAATTTAGGATGACGTGTATTAATAGCTAAGATTTTTAAAACATATAGCAAGTCGTGTCAGTAAACTTAACGGAAACACTAATGTCATGCCATAATTGAAAAAATTGAAAAATTGAGCATTTTATTGCTATTTTTTGAAGTTCAGGTTAGAATTGAAAAAATTAAAAGTTTGGACATTTTATTGCTACTTTTTTAAGTTTAGACTATAATTAAAAAATTAACTAAAGTTTGACTTTTGTTTTTAATAATAAACCTAAATTCAAATATTACCTAACCCACTCTCCTACTCTATCGGTCTAAGTGTATGAACCAATATTATGAATGTTGCACTATACTGGGATCGGTACTAATCAAAAATCATTTTTTGTCATACCATGTTACCGTATAATGCAATGATGTGAATTTCGTTCCGTTCCCGATGGTTCCGGTCGAAATCCGGAACGGAATCGACCACCATGGTACCGGCCTAAAATACCGGCCGGTACCGCTAGTACTGGAAGGTACCAGACAGTACCGTAAAAAATAGAAACTTTAGGGACTTGTTTGCAATTTTAAGAAAACTAACCCTAAATCCCTAATTTTTCTACCTGACTTCTTCTTCTTTTTCGCGATTCCACTCTTCTCTATTAAGCTGTTTCTCCTCTCATTGTCTCACCTCACCATCGTCGCCTCTCTCCTCTTCTCACCGTCACCGACTCGCCGCCTCTGTTCTCTTCTCTCCGTCGCGTCTTCTCTTCTTCTCCTTCGGTCATCGCGAGTCGCAACATCGTCTCATCCTCCATCGAAGACATCAAACTCGACGATGCTTCCTCCTCCACCGGCCGCCACCTCCTCCATGTGAAGCCACCGCACCGCACCGCACCATCGGAGACGCGTCTAAAGCCACCGCTGCACCTCTCCTACTCGCCGCACCACCGCACTGGTTGTAGATCTTCATTTATTTTTTACCCGAAACTCAGATTGCATGCCTCTGTTTTGTGGGGGTGTCTTGTACTCTTGTTGGAAATTGTATTTTGTTTGAGTAATCCAACGTGCTTTCAGATATTAAATGTAGTGAGTAACCCAAGGCCTTTGATTAAATGTAGTTCAATCCTACGTTGGAATCCGATAGCACCATTTGGCATTTGTTGTTAAAAAAGGCATGGGAAAAAGACAAAAAGTTGTCAGAATCTTAAAATGCTTTTTTTAATTCTTATAAATAATTATTTTAAAATTTACGAAAATAAATATTGAATAATTCAATATTATTAATATAATAATTCAAA
>JAOQMQ010000006.1:18551009-18570932 GCA_027563845.1 Erythroxylum subrotundum
GGCTTGCCAGTCACCTTGCTTATGTTGTCGCCTCACAGTCCTGCCTCTACCACTGTAGCCTATTCAAGCCTCAAAGTTGCAAATTGCAATCGCCAGTCACTTCAAGCCATTCTGAATTTTTGATTTAGACTTGAACAATTGAAAATTTGAAATGTGTGTAATACAATATGTTGAGTGTTGGTTGTTGATTTGTTTGTGTTGTGATGGTTAATGTTGGGTGATGAGTTAATTCATAATTGAGTTGTTGTTGTATGTGAGTGATTTATAATTATGAATTACTGAATTGTAACTTGTGAGTTTAGAAATTGCATTTCAAAAATTGAGGATAGCAGATATATGAGTTTGTTTAATCTAAATTTTGAAAATTGAGGAATGAGATTAGGGATTTTATAAAGAATTATAGTATTTGAAATTTTGAATTTTGAATGTGCTTTGTCATTTATATTATTTTGATTATGGAAACTAGGGATTCAATCATTCAATACAAAATTAAAGTTTGTGTTATTGTTTGAAATTTAAGAAATATTGAATTAAATGTTGGTCTTTATTATAAATTAGGTTATTATAAATTGATTTCTTAATATACAAAATGAGTTAGTTAATTTATGTTACATTATGTGATTATACGAATTATGTTAAAGATGTGAGTTTATGTTTGAATCATATAATCACATAAAATGAGTTATATTTATTAAACAAATTAAGTTATAGATATGGCTTATGAGTTTATATTTAAATTATGTAATCACACAAAATGAATTATAATTGTGAGTTGTAACTTTAGATAGAATGTGCTTAATTATCAAATTTTCTTAAGGAATCATTATATAAGTTTATGAGGACACTGTTTATATATATATTTATATACATATCATATGATTGTTGAGAAAATGTTGTTGCTCTATTTCTTGCTATTATTATACACAGCTTCTTGCTATTATTATACACAGCTTGATTTTAATATAAAGTTATTAAGCTAATTTTAATATGTGACTTCATTTATTTTTACAGATAAATGTAGGGAAGTTCAAGTACACCTAAAATTCAGTAGTTTCATGTATATGAAGATTAGATGATCTAGCTTGGTCTCATGTTAGATTGGTTCCTAGAATGAAGAATTATATTATTTGTTTGTATTGTAATAAGCCAGTGAAAGGCGGGAGAATCACTAAATTAAAGAAGCATTTAGCTTGGATCAAAGTTGATGTGGAGCCTTGTAAGAAAGTGAGTCAAAATGTCAAATGACAAATGAAGACTTTGCTTGAGTAGTATTAGCATAAGAAAGAGAGATGGCAAAGATTGAACTCGAAATTGGTAGTGGAAGTTCTTTAGTTAGTGATCAGGATGATAGTGAAGATGTTAAAGTGGCAGTATTCTTACCTAACAAGAAGTAGATCAGGATGATAGTGAAGATGTTGAAGGTGGCAGTATTCTTACCTAACAAGAAGTAAATATTGGACTTAGTGTTAGGAAAAGAAAAAGACAAGTTTATAATTTTTTGGGACCACAAACAACTCTTAGAGCTCAGCCTTCAATCCGTAGTACCTTATAATCTAGAAAAACGGCTCGTAATATTGACATGGCAATGACTAGATGGTGGTATTATTTAGGTATAACATTTAATACTACCCAATCTTATTATTATCAGCCTACAGTGGATGTTATTGTCTTTTACAGTCCATGATAAAAAAGCTCCTTCAATTGATGACTATAGAGGTAAACTTCTGAGTAGCTCTGTTTATGAAATTAAAAGTTAATAAGGAATGCTAACTATTACAAGAATTATTGCCTATGAGAGGATGCAAGATCTTTAAAGCTCACATATGGAGATTTATAAGGATGCTTCTAGTGATTTTGGGATGCCAATTGTCATTTGTCAAAGAGATAAACTTAATCCAGGTATTTTTTTTTTCACTTTTGTTACTTGTTGAAAATTAATTATCACTTAATTAGTTTATAATGCTACTTTTATTGTCTTACAACTTACATTTGATTGATGAGACCAATTCAGAAGTGATGTTTCAAAATTGCAAAGATTTGCAATTTGAATTCTAAGTCAATGTGTGAATGCAACAAGATGTGAAAGGAATTGAAGCACATTCAAATTCAACCATTCCAAAAAAAGAAATAGATTAGAGCACAAAAGATTGAATGACTTGATATTTGTTTGATACAATTTAAAACATCGTAAAAGGTATGTTACTGTCATTATTAAGTTGAATATAATTTCTTAATATGGCTCCTAATAGAACAACTAGTTTAATTTGTAGATCCAATTTGCCTTGATCATATTGATCTTTTGACGGATTGAATTTCTGAGGAGCTGAGTTTGATAGATGAGAGTGATTTGGATGATAATCTTTATTAAGGAAGTATTGGCATGTTACTTAGTGTGATAAACTTAAATAATGGTAATGAATAAGAATTGAGGTCAATATAATTTAAGTCAGTATTCAATTGAATAAAATTTCAGGTTTTTGTTTCTTCTCTTATTTTAATTTCATTTATGTTTGATGTATATGTTAAATTATATATATGCATTACTTCTAGTTAGTTGTTTCCTCGGCATGAGCTCTTGTTGTAAATTGTAATTATTAGAGAGTCATGAACATTTATTATTCTTTTTATTTGATGCTTTGATTTAATTATTATTTATTATATGATAAAATTGTATCATTTTAAATGTTTCGTATTGTCCTTAATTTTATATTTTTACGGTGATTAAATGATCTTTTTTTATTAATTATAGTTATTATTTATATGTGAAAAGTAATATTAGTAAAAATAAATAGATTGTTGTTATTTTTAAATTATACAGTACAATATATTAAGGGGTTATTTTGTAATTTTAAAAAATTTAAGGAATACTTTATAAATTTTAAATTTTAAATTTAGTGACGAACAAGTTGTAATTTTGCATGTTACTGTTGTCAAAGACATCTGTCTTTCACGCAGCGTCACGTGCTTCTAAAGTAAGTAAAGAAGTGGCCTCATTATATGTAGGCCCGCCCCTCATGTGCATATATATAAAAACATATACATGTATATATTACTGGAATTGGCCACCCTGCCACTCTATTTCTGTATAAGGAGCTAAGGGGGAGGCAATATAAGAGACATCATCACTATATTACTCTGCTTACTCTCCTCTTCAACATATATATTGTTTCTATAGGGAGGCATCATCATCACCACAATACTCTTCTTACTTTCTTCTCTTCAACATATATATTGTTCTTCTCAAGTAGAATTAGAAGTAGCGGGTAATTACTAAGGAAATGGAAAAGGCAGAACAGAGGGTTTATCTACATTCACCATTGATTGTGGCACCAACAAGCAGTGAAGGTGCAAGTGAAATTGGTGATGATTTTAGAAAAGTCGTGATTGATGAAATGAAGAAGCAGCTGTGGCTAGCAGGGCCTTTGATGGCAGTGGGTCTGTTGCAGTACGGGTTACAGATGATATCTGTGATGTTTGTAGGTCATCTTGGTGAACTAAGCCTTGCCGGGGCTTCCATGGCGACTTCCTTCGCATCTGTCACTGGTTTCAACTTGCTGGTATCATTTATATCTCCTTTCCTAAGGTTTTCCAATTGTCACATCACTCTCATATTTAAGTAAAATAATTATATATTTTATACTGTGAAATTAAATATAATAATTGTATATCAATTTTGTGATCTAAATTTTACTTGCTGTTAGAATAAAACGAAGAACAGGTCAAGAGGTCGTCTGATCTGAATAGACTTCTTGTGGTCTCTTCTTAATAATAAACTCGAACAAATTATTTATTTGTTTAAAAAATGTCTGACACTTGCCTACTTCTTCTTGTTTTTTATTGCTTGAATCAAGACAAAAATTCAATATTAAGGTAGTTTATACGAACTTGAACTTTAAGATGTTCGGATCCGGACAATCTCAATACAATGTCGAAAATAAACTTGATTAAAAAAAAAAAAGTGTCGAGACATCAAATGAGTGAATGAGTTAATGTTTTTGTATGAAATCATAAGATGTTGGGTTCTAGTTAGAGTTTCATAGACAGTTTTCTTATAGCAAGTGGTGAAAGAAAGAAGCCGACAAAATGATGAATCAAAGGAACAGCTCAGGGGCATACAGAGAGAGGTAGCTCCTCTGATTGGATTGGCTTAAATGTTGCTGATGACTTTCCGGGAAAACTGTTCAGCTTCAAGCCTCAATTTACTAAACAATCTCACCGGTTGCATACAATTCTTTATTTCGTTGCACGTTTGGTCTCCTACTCTACTCACTAGCTAAAGCTAACTGCTCCCTGCCTATCCTTTAATTGCTTTTTTTTTTTAAATTATTTATTATGGTTTGGCTTCTAAATTTGTTATTTATTTTTATATTTTTACTTCTGACCTTGTTCTTATAATAGTCAACCGTTTTCTTCGTTCGTATTTAAGCTGGAAACTAAGACCAATATGAAGCAATTTTCTTTATCTTGAAAAGAGACCCAGGCACAAATTGGAACATCTATTAAGGCATATAACTATACATTAACAAACGGAACACCATCAAACAAGCAAGTCTGTCTTAGTATGGAATCCATATATGATTCAAGAATCAAAACATCCGTCACCTCCATAAGTTTGCTTTTTAAGAATTATGGGATTTTTTTTACTGTAACCAAAGTGTGAATTGATGTGTCCCTTTGATGGAACAGTTGGGAATGGCAAGTGCTCTTGATACATTTTGTGGTCAATCATATGGAGCAAGGCAATATCATATGCTAGGTATACATACACAGAGAGCCATGTTTGTTCTTTCACTTGTCAGCGTACCTTTAGCCTTCATTTGGGCAAATACAAGATCAATTTTAGTGGCTCTGGGCCAAGACGAAGAGATAGCAATGGAAGCTGGAACATATGCCCGCTTCTTGATTCCTTCCATTTTCGCATATGGTCTTCTTCAATGCCTTGTTAAATTCTTACAGGCACAGAACATCGTATTTCCTATGATGGTTAGCTCTGGGATTATAGCTTTACTTCACCTCCCAGTTTGTTGGATTCTGGTATTCAAAGCTGGCCTTGGAATGAGAGGAGCTGCTTTGGCAAATTGCTTTTCTTATTGGGTCAACGTATTGTTGTTGGCAATTTACGTCAAGTTCTCTTCTTTGTGCACGAAAACTTGGACAGGCTTCTCCAAGGAATGCTTGAGGGACATTCCCATATTTCTGAGGCTTGCTGTTCCTTCAGCTGTCATGGTTTGGTAATTAATAAAGGAGCTTAAATGTTAAAGAAAGAATCGGTTTACCATCACAGAGCTGGTTCTGATTTCTTTTCTTTTGTATGATTCTGAACAGCTTGGAGATGTGGTCATTTGAAATGATGGTTCTTCTATCGGGCCTTCTTCCTAACGCAAAATTAGAAACATCAGTGCTCTCCATTTGGTTAGTTTCCAGTATTGTCAGTTTCTAACCACTTGAGGTTTGGATTTTCTTCTGACGTGTTAAACCTGTTTGCAGTCTTAATACAGCTTCGACAATTTGGATGATTCCTGGTGGAATGAGCAATGCTGTGAGGTGAGTAATTGCAGGTGCTACAAAGAAAAGAAAGTGAATAGTGGGTTTTAAAAAGGTTATAATAATGTGTTTTCGTGCATAGCACTCGGGTCTCCAACGAATTAGGAGCAGGACGTTACAAGCGGGCACAGATGGCCATATGTGTGGTAATTGTGATGGCCATTATCGAGGGGATATTGGTGGGTTCAGTCCTGATAGGAATTCGAAACATCTGGGGCTATGCTTATAGCAATGAAATACAAGTCATAAGATATGTTGCAGCCATGCAACCTATTATTGCAGCATCTAATCTCTTGGATGGTATCCAAGGAGTTCTTTCAGGTCTAGTCAGTCCTCTTTTTTTTTTTTTTTTTTTTTCATATTGTCTATATGCCTATTAGGCTAATTAGGTTAAGCTTCCTATTAACTAATTAGGAACTGCTAGAGGGTGTGGCTGGCAGAAGATTGGTGCATATATAAATCTGGGATCCTACTATTTAGTAGGACTTCCAAGTGCAATTCTGTTAGCTTTTGTCCTCCACATTGGCGGAAAGGTAAGGACTAAGGGTTCATGCATTTCTTTTTTTGTTAGAAAAAAAAAACATACGGCATATATTTCGATCCTACTTTTTGTTTTTCTTTAAAATGGTTATATAGGGACTTTGGCTGGGGGTCATATGTGCACTCACCGTGCAAGTTGTGTCTCTTCTCGTCATCACCATGCGCACCAATTGGGAAAAGGAAGTAAGTTACTGTTTTCATATTACTATTTTTCTTTCTTTCATAAAAAATCAAGAGGCCTTCACATAAATAATAACAAGATTTTAGAATGCTCGTTGACATCCGTATACTTTCTTAAATCCAATTAAAATCTCTCGTTTCACGCCCCATCATTATCTATAGTATATGCTTCGTTTTCTCATTCTGTCTCGTACTCTTCTTCACTTTTCAGGCACAGGATGCTTCTAGGAGAGTTCATGAAGCCGCAATTCCTATAATATCATGAAGCTGCTTTGACTATAAAGAAGATTACTGTAATCTCATATTGTCTTGCCTTTCTTTCATTCTGTCCTTTGGCACCATCCTGTCTCATATTATCTTGCCTTTCTTTCATTCTGTCCTTTGGCACCATCCTGACCAAAGTCCGTTATACATTATGCTCATCTCTTTGAATGATAAAACGTTTTTAGAGTATGCAAAGGCCAATCAAACAAAATGTAGTTGACATTGGGATAAGCATAACATTGTTTAAACTTTCGACAACTAAAACTGTACTCTAAAGGTCGCTATTTCTTTCCGTGAAGACGTGAAAGTGTCAAACACCCACCAACTTATCAAAGATATTGTAACCATATCGAGAATCTGCGCTTCCATGATGAATAACATAAAAACAAAACTGCGAGTCATCTTAAATTGCAGTAGCTCCAAAATGGTCATCAACTATTAGATGATTTACGTGGGTAAGAATTAGGCCCAAGTCAAAATTCCAAAAGAATAATATACTAGTGTTGCAAATTCCTCAACTCTTTACACCTGTATTTTTAACAACAATATAAGCCACATCATCAGGTATGCGATAAGAAATTCATCAGCTTCTTTGCAGTCTCGAGAAAAAAATAGCCAAAAGCACTCTTCTATGCCAATTGCAGGATGCTATGGCCAATAATTACAACAAACTTTGACGACGTCCCCGCATATCTCTTCAATTCGCATCCAGAAACAATGATATGCCATCCACAGGAGTGCCAAAAATCTGTGCAGGCAGTTATCATTCAGGGTTCTGGAATTCCAGATCTAGTTTCCTCTTCAAATGTGATCTATCAGCACTGTATAACAGAGAAGAAAATGATTGAACTACAAAAGTGCCATTACAGGGAGAACTAAGAAGGCTAAAAATGCCATGAAACACATGTAATCTAATGAAAAAGATAATACAAAAATCAAAGCTATGTTCCAACCAATTGGCAAAGAAAACAAAAGCTCTGGTTTTCAATAATCCACCTCCTACACCATTTTTCAAGATTCAACTTATAATTGCCCGCAACATTCATTAAATTCATGAATCCATCCACAAGAAAATCAAAACTTGTTTTGTTCCATTTTGCAAATATTCAATGAACAAAACTTGCAAAACTTGGTAGGAGCTGCCTGAATTATTACCTGCAATGAACGAATGAATTGGACAAAATAAAAATGATTCCACATATATCACAAAAAATCTAACCCATGGAAACTACTTCCAGTCCCAACTCCCACAAAACTGTAACATGTAGACAAAGGAAAGAGGAAGGAGTGAAATATCAATGTCTTTCAAATATCTTGCATTTAAGCCCATCTCATAAAGACGCAAAATTAAATTTGAAAAAGGCATACTCTCGTATCTGTTGTAATGCATGCATCTTCAGCCACTAAAGGAGTAACAATTAGCTTTTCCAATGTATTTAAGGTCATGGGTGAGAAGGCAAATGTTCAAAATTAACCCACATTTCATGTTAACACGATAGTACGGAATCCGAATCATGTATAAATTTACTTAAAGAAATAAGGTATATTATCGAAAGCAATAAAAATGATCACCTTCAGAAATAGAGTAGTATTTTATTATTATTCAACAAATACTGTATGACCTATTAATTTCAAACAATTCTAGATTAATAGAACAAAAGAGACACTTGATCTTAGAATGCAAAATAAGTCTTGCCCAAAAACCCTCAAAGAACTTAAAATGAGCAGAATAGGGGCTAATCCTATTCTAAAAGGGACTCATCGGACCAATTTTGAGTTACAACATAGGGGCTAATCCTATTCTAAATCCCAGACTCATCCCACCGAGGTAATAATTTGACCCAAGACGAACACGTAGGTAAGGGTTCAACTAAATTGACTTTCTCCAACACCCATTCTAAAATTGATTTTCTAATCTCAAGATGAAACAGAATTCATAGAGTATAGTTAAAATGGAAGGAACTTTAACATGAACTTTGACCAGATGCTAATTCAATCATCAAGTATCAGTCAAGCCCCACAAAGTTGATGACACCAATAACACACCCTGTCACCTAGTTAGATTCAGACAATTTAAATTCAACCTAGTGTTGAAAGTAAACCTTAAATCCAATCCATAATAGGCATTCTCAACTATTCTTCCGTTACAACCAAATTAGCACCAAGTTTGTGACTTTTCAACGATTTACCTGTTAATTGTTGGCCTGCTCAGTGGTCTACTTCCAAATACAGAAAAGTCTACAGACATCGGAAACTGATCACTGTTTCCAGTGTAATGCCCAGCAGCCTGTCTCATTTCACCACCATGAACATTCTTATCAACTGGGATTGCATTTCCTTCAAAACCATCACGGTCCGGCATCACTCTTCTTGTCTTTCTAGGGGGTGACAAAACGGTGGGACCTTCCAGACGATTCAAGTCTGAAGCCCTCAAACTCTGAGATCCTCGCTTGGGAACTGGTCTAGGAAGCTTGGCTGGCTCGGTAGGCAGAGGAGCAGAAGAGAAGTACCTAGGCAAGAATGAAAATCAGGGGAAGAAAGTTGCAAGATGTAGACTTCAGAACCAAGACAGTTTTATATACCTATGCTCTAATGCCTGTTGTGCAGAAATTCTTGCCTTTGGATCATAGGTGAACATCTTTGACAACAGATCTATGGCATCATCACTAGCTGTTGGAAACAATGTACGCCAAGGCTGTGCAGGAGCAGGTTGATACTCCACATAATCAGGAAGATATTCCAAATCTGGCCACTGTGAGGGTGATGGAGTCCCAAAAGCCTGGAAAATCTTCCCTAGTTGGTCAATGTCACTTGCACCCTGCCCAAGACAAAAGATCACAAGAGAGAATAGTAGGTACAAAGCAATGAAAATGATAGAGAATAAGCATCTTTATCGGCAGAAAAACCATATGTGGATAAAAAATTGACTAAAAAGACTCACAGGCAAAAATGGTCGACGAGTAAGAAGTTCAGCAAATATACATGCTGCAGCCCAAACATCAACTGCAGCACCGTACTGCTTGGTGCCAAATAGTAGTTCAGGTGCTCTATACCAACGAGCAAATACCTGTTAAGAAGTGTCATGAACTTGTAATTTTAAGTGGCTTGAATATCTTAGTGCATAGAAGAGTTGTGATAAGAGCAGAATATCTTAGTGCATAGAAGAGTTGTGATAAGAGCCCTAAGGCAACACAAGAAGAAAGAAAACAGGAAGAACTGTTGTCTACTTTCACAGTCATCATCACGTAACAGCTGGTCGTACACAAAAACATCAAGATAATACTGCAAGCTTCCATGCATGCACCAAATGACAAATTGTCACAGCTCCAAACATGGTTTTGGACAGGGAAACATTACTTTAAGAAATAATCTGTATATCGATTTTCAAAAGTATATTTTAGTGATACAGTAAAGCAAGATTGAAAATGAATAAACTTAAGATGCATACTTGGTGAGTGAACTTGCGATCTGGACTTCCAAATATACGTGCTAAACCAAAATCTGCAAGTTTAAGTTGACCATCAGGTCCTATCAACAAATTGTTTGGCTTCATGTCCCTGTAAACCATGAGTGCTGCAATCTCAGTGAAAAGCTGTAATTCATCAATCTAAAAGAGATGATTCCCATTACAAATCAAGTACCTATGCAAAACCCATTTCTTGTGGCAATAAGCCAGTCCTTTCAATGTCATCTGAAAATATGATTTTATGTCAGCTGGTGAAAGGAAAATATTACGATCACGAATGACTGCTTCAAGGTCCGTCTCCATAAACTCAAAGACAAGATGCAAGTTGCCCTTGTGAGGAAAAGCATCAATCAACTCGATTATATTAGGATCTTTGAGCTCCTTAAGAAGTTTAATCTCTCTGAGTGCAGTAAAGTTTACTCCTTCCTTCTGCTTTCCAATCCGAATTTTCTTGATTGCAACTGTATTTCCAGTCTACCAATATCCAAAGCTATGCATAAGAAGAGTTAAGAGGCCAATATCATTCTAATGGAAATGCGAGTTGTTAAAAAAAAAAACAACAACAACAACAAAGAACGCACAAGAGACCAATGTACTTGAGCTGTTGTGAATATTTACAGAGATGAGAACTGCAGAAGACATTAGGTTAATCTCATAAAAAAATGACTAACATTGTGATCAAAGCTATGCAACTAAAATCGTATGCTACAATCCAAGTTCTAGTTTCTCTTTCTCTATTTGAGTCCCACCCCACTTTCACACAACCCGACTAAAATTGGAATACGGAAAACGTAAAAAATTTGGTTCCATTTCTTGCAATTTCTCCAATGCCTTGAGAAAGGGAAATTTAAAAAGAGGAAAAGAGAAAGAGAAACAGGGTTACCTTAATATCAATGGCCTTGTAAACGACACCGTAAGTACCTTCACCGAGCACTTCTCGCTTTAGATACCGATCGGCGATTTTCTTCTCCGACATCATCGTTGTTGTTTCAATTAAGAGGGCGAGAGCTCAATGTAACTAAAAGTCCACCACAACAATAACTGTCTGCTTAGGTTTTAGGCATTTTAGGATTTACAAGAGTCGACAGTTGTAGGCAGAGGGTAATTTAGGATTTACATCTCACGAGTACGGAAACGCCTTCGTTTTTCAGGAATCTTTTTATTTTGCTGTCGTATGTGAAATAAATAACCATAAATTTTATAGACTCCTGATCAAAGTTGCGAAAATTGAACCGTAACTCTTAATTCATTTTAGTATTGGTACAGTACATTATTAATAAATATTATTTTGAGTAATTCTTTATATAAATTTATATAATTGTTAATAAGGTAAAGGTAATTCAACCCAAAAATGAAAAGAGCCCAAAACATAGAAGTCTAACAAATGTTTAGCTAAAGAATTCGTAAATGGCAAAAGTCCACAATGTAGAGGTTGAATGCGTTGGAAGTGAATAACCAACACAATGGAGAAGCATGGCTAAGTGGGATAGAAGTTAGAAAATTAAAAGGGAAATGCCTATGGTTGAAGTTAAGGATAATGACAAGTGATTAGTTAAAATGGGGGAAGCGAGAAAAAATGCCAGAAGTTGAGAAGCCTATATAGATCGGCCATTGCTATGACATAGAACCTATACACACAATCTCTAGATATATAAACACTAAAAAAAAAAAAAAAACTACTCCAAAAATCAATTTTGTTATTGTTTTCCAGTTCTCTTTATACAGTATTCATCTTTATTATCTCAAATTCTCTTCGTACCTTGTACTTTCCCTTTTTTCTAAATCAAATCGTGTATTAAGTTTAAACCTTATTTCAACACTTTTAGCTTCTTGGTAGTTTAAAATTTCACTTTCTAATTTTTTTGAAGCCTACTTATTTCATCGATAAAAAGCCAGCTATAAAATTTTAAGAGAATTCCTCCCTAACATACCCAAATTCTAAGTTGATTATTTAAGTGATCAATAATTTGATACTCATTGGGACACGATGTTGCGAACAAGAAATAGAAAAGAAATTTGATATGCCACTAGCTCCAAAGGAAGAAGTCTCTACTATAATAGGAAATGAAGGTTTTGTATCTCAACTGGTTGAGAATCTTAAGAAGGCAGTCTCGCCATCGGTTAACTCTGCTGCTAGCGAAAATCCAAAGACATCGCAACAAAATTGTGTGGTTTACAAAAACAAATTTTCACAATTGAATTCCAACTTGGCCTTTACAATTAAGATAATCAAGGTACGAACAGAAAAGATTAACAAATTTTTTGTCGCTCTTGTACAGGTTATTGGGCATAATTCTCTTGCTTTAGCAAAGCAGATCACCGAAAGACCCAGGGGGCATCATACTCCCAATGTAATGGAAGTTGATAAGTACATTTGCCTTTTAATTACTTCGTCTGTAGACAAAAGATATGTCCCTTCTTATAAGAGAGAGGATGTTTCTATAGTATCTCTGTGCATTAATCTTATAAATGCCCAACATGTGGTTAAACCCCAAGCTTTTAGTAGGCAATGATTTGGTGTGGAAGTTGAAGCTAACGAACCACGATATAGTTTAAGGGGTAACATTGTAATTGTAATCCATAATCCTATTATTCTCCCTCTATAGATAAGACTACAAGTCGATATGGAAGCTGTTAAGCTATTTAGGAATTGTTCAAGCTTGATTTAAGATAGCTTGGCTACCTAGAATTCTATAAGCCATATATAGAGTATATTGACCATAAGAATCCTTATCCCTGTGGCTATAGAATTCCCGAATTCAATTTATTTTCTAGTGAAAATGGCCAATCGACCATTTAACACATTGCTATATTTACCATTTAGTATGGAGAATTGACCAATTATGAAAACTTCAATAATTTCAAACTCAAGTTATCCCCAAACTTGTTAACAAGAATAACCTTCTCCTGGTATGTTTTGTTGCCCATGAATCATATCCTTTATTATGCTGAAATGAAAAGATTATTTCATACTCAATTTTTCTGGACTAAATTCATTACAAATACGTTAGAACACATTCCTTTTGTTATCTTCTTTGTCTTGTTTAAAGGATGTAGGCATAAGCTAAGAAGGTTTTAGGACCACCTTGAATGTTTGATGTGAGATTCAATATAGTTGATTAAGTCTACAAGAGGAGCCACTTGGGCATATTTATTCTCTCTCCTCATCTTTTATAACCATCGAGCTTACGAGAGCAAGTAATTGACATGGTTTTATTGATATCCATCCAAAAAATATCCACAGTAAATGGTTAGTTAGAAGAGATTACTTAGACTCATTTTAGTAATTATAAAGAGAAAAAACTATAGGCATGTCGATTTGTTGCACCAATATCCAACATAAGATTTTCCTCCAACAATTGATTTTTTATAAGGGACTTATATGGTCCATTAAGACTTTTGCTAAATAAATTAATAAAATGTATAACTTCCTAATTTTATTAAAATCTAAGTTTAAATCAACCTAGATATGCCTCCCTTAACTACTTTTATCCATCAAATAAAGGAACAAAAGATATTCTCAAACCATGAATTCCTTTTAAAAGTTTGTTAGGGCTCATAATAAGCCTGAAGTTAAACTATATCAGGGTCATTTCTAGTTTTTAACAGGCTCAAGAAAAAAGTAAAAAGAAATCCCCCTAATGAATCGATAATATGTAAATATTTATTGTGCAATGGAACATAAGATTCAATTCCCTTACAAGCCCTTTTTCAACTAAAATTTCTTTTATTTTATCGTCAAGATTATCCCTATTTCTGATATCATAAATATTTCTAAATTGGATGCATTTGGTGCATGATCGTGCTCACTTAAATTATCATCCTCACTATATAAATCTCATCACTTAAATTTTCATTAGGTTATTCAAAACTACTTTTAGCTAATTCCTCAAGATTCTCATTATAGGAGTCCACGCTTTTAACAAATTTATCAATAGCTCCTTTTTGAGATTTTGTTAATTATTCTACTCATTTCTTTTATTCATTTTTCACTTTCAGACTAATACTTTTTGGGCAATATCATATGAAAAAATTAGAACACAATTAGACTAGAAAAAAAGTAGATGTATGGAATTGGAAGAAGCAGGTAGGTGCAACAGAAGAGCAATAACTTGACGATATAGTACAAAGACATATCAATGGTATTATATATCTATGATAGAGGAAAAAAAAACAAAGATCAAAATTTAATATCCTACATTAAAAATGAAAAAATGAAAAGAAAAATTTTATGATAAAATCTATCATACTCATAATCTATTTTCGATTTTTCAAGTAAGTCTAAAACATTAAAAACTAATAGTGATCCATTTTTAACCAAAGAGAACATAGATTACCGGTAATATTCATATTATTAAAACAATGAAACTAGATTTTTTCAATAATCTACAAATTTAAATTTATACATATAAAGTCAGTTGAACCCATAAATCAGAAAATGCTAATTATGACTTAATAAATGAAAGAGATAAATTGTAATTGAAGAAGGAAATAATGAATAAAAAATATAAGTATGATATCTGCGAAATGAAAGAGAGAGCTAAATTATCTGGACAAATTTCAAGTCAAATTAAAATTATAACCATAATTGCAATTGATAAATATTATCCATGGTCAAATTGAGAAATTTCAATTTATACAATTGGAGAAGGAAATGAAAGAGAGATAAATTATAACCAATATATATTCCGAGTTTCAATTTAAAAATAAAAAATCTACCCAGAGCAGTCAAACATTTCATTTTAATCATTTAAAACATACATATCAAATATAAATGCAATACATATGAGACTTACTTTCAATTGTTACTTTGTTGTGACCGAGTGCCTTCTTACTGGACCACATCCCTTGTGGATACCGGGCTTGTTTCAGATATTATACCATATCCCTTAGTAGATACCAGGTACATTAAGAACAGAGCCAGAGGCTCTTATCACATTCTAAGCTTTAAGCTCTTTTTGGTGGCTACTCTGGTCATAAAAGCCTTTATGTTTTCATGCATTCATGTAATAAAATGCATCACATTCACATATTTTCAATCAGTCACTTGATTTCATTGTCACATTCACATACACATTTCTTATCGGACCTTAATTTGGCATTCAATAATAATGTTGAGTATCACATATTTCATCAAATTCACAACAAGGAGCACTTCTAATATGATAATCATGCATCAAACGCCTCAAAAAGTCAATGTCCAGAATCAACACAATCACATTCATATAATAATTCAATACAAAATTTTAAACAAACAATTTATTAAGTGAGATTATCTAGGTTACTCACAGTGCTCCAGATAGCTATTGCCTCAAAGTCCCAGCAACGTCTGGATGTGGTTGCTCTAAATGCTCTTCTATATCATGCAACACACATTTACACACATCACAACTTTGCACAATTATAAAAGTACTTATTTATGCACATATTTATATATGGATTATGTACAATACATGCTCAATGACAATCCCGAGTATATTTCCTTTATTCATATCTCATGATTGTTCATGCTTTAAAACTCATAAATGTCTAATTTGAACTTAGGTTTACATCCCAATAATACAAACTTATTCTAAGTTTATCACTCAATACACTTGATTATTGAAACATCATCAATCAATCATTATCAATCCTTTCTTAATGAATTCATAAGACCATGAAATTTGGTGGAGAGGAAGAACAATGTGTGAGGAGTTTGTGGTTCAAATTTCAAGTCAATCGGAGGTTCGGAGAAGAAGTTATGGTCAAAAGAGTGAAGGGTGTTCAAAACTATCAAAAACACTGCACTCTCACTGTCACGATTGTGTTTTTGCACGATCGTGCACTACCGAACGTCACGATCGTACACTACCTGATTTCTCCTCTCTGTCATGATCGTGCTCGTGCACCATTGTGCAAGTCCCCTGAGGTTTCCTCTTTATCATGAGTATGCTTGTGCATGATCGTATAGCTCCTCTGAGGATTCCTCTCTATGATGATCGTGCACTACCTGATGGGTATTCTCAATATAGATTTTCGGGTCAATTTTGCATGGCCATTATGATAAGAAAAAAGAAGGATTTATGCAATACATACTTCTAAACAATTGTTCCTATATGTCTTAAGTTTCTAACAAAACCAAGTTCATACAATTTGGTTCAGTATTCTGCCATTTATATAGAAAATACTACCGATTGTTCTCAAACTACAACAACACCCAGTACTCAACTTCAAGCCAAAATTTGAAACTCTTACAGATAGAATTTAAATTTGATTCCTTCATAAAAAATATAGCCATTTATCTTTAATTTAATCCAAACTTAAAATTGTCCCATTTGGATGTCTACAGATTAAGATATGGCTAAAATACAGATGCATGTTCAGTAAAAACACTCCATCTAACACATTCCAGCACACTTCATTATCATTTTCATCCTAGTTCATCTATTTTGCTTAGTCTATCATTTATAACTTATATCCTCTTTATTTCCTCTTCATTCTTACGTCCATTTCAGCTCAATGTCAACCTCAAACAAATCATATTCTCTGTTTAACCATTAACACCAAAAACAGAACATATTATGTGTTGGGCTTTGTTTCCGGAGCCCAACTATCCGGATGTCATGAAGCGTGAGGTTTGGGCATGGTGAAAAACTTAGAACTTAGGAGCTAAAACCCTTCAGATGCAAGACGGGTTCGCCGCAGCGAACTGATGGGGACAACTCCAATAACCCTTTCAGGTGAAGTTCGTCGCAGCAAACTAAATGTTTTGTCACGGCGAACATATGGAAGAAGTCCCATAGACCCCTTCGGGTCAATTAAGCTCGCCGCGACAAACCTTGGAAATTTATCTTCACCGCGGTGAAGTCGCCACATAAAAGCTAAAAATTCGCTTCGGGTTTAGTACGCCAAGGCGAACCCGCAAGATAAACCCAGAAAATCCCTGAACCTCCCACTATGCAATGCAAACTCAAATTCCTTCAACCACTTTCATCAATTCAACCCAAAAACAAATTGGATATGAACCTAACCACAAACAAGTTCTCAAAATCTTAATCTCATTTCCAAATCCGGATACTTTGCGAAAACATGAAAAATCATAGGCAAATCCAAACATATATTATCAAAAGTAAGAGGTTTACAAAGCTTTAATGGTATTTCAAGCCACAATACATCATTTGCTTCATAATCCAAAAATACAAAAGATACTTGAAATATAGATAAAGCCTTAAATTCCTAAAACCTAACTTAAAATACAAAAGTATGTAAATTCGGAGTGATGTCGTAACCTTTTACTACTCGATCTCTTGCTCTTCATCTGAAGATAGGACGGAATGGGAGGGGGTGAGCTTAAAGCTCGTGGGTAACAATTTTATAATTGGTAACAAGCAAAACCAGTGAAATATTCATTTCCATTATAAAATTCACATCAAGTCACATATTTCTCAAATTTTCGTCATGTAATCCAATTCACAAACAACACAATTTATGCATTTATCAACTTGTTCACAAATCATAAACACATAAGCACATCAAAATGGTTTTGGGTGGATCCAAAACAGAACGTACTACACATTTCCACATAATGGTCATGTGTAGCCTTGACAGAACGTACTATCGCAATCCCACTTAATGGTCTTGCGTAGCCATGAACTTATGGGAGTCCATGAAGGAGCTCTATGCCATTAGCGGGCAGGCGAGAGAAGCCTTTTGTCAAACTGCACTTAACTTAACTTAGGGACCAACACAAACCCACATAACATATATTTCATATCTTGTAAACTTGTTGGCCAAAATGGTACATTTTTCTTAAACTTGATTTCATAACCATAATATCGTTACAAAAATCAATATTCTTTCAAAATCATTTCCATCATTCATTTTATAAACCAATAATACAATTCATATACAAACATGTAGCACATTCTTAAAGAATTGAAAAAGCAATAAATGAACATGTATAAAGTAGTTAAAAATCCTTTATTTCCGTTCTTTCAAAAGAAGCATTTATGGCTTATTACTAAATTATAAAAGTGTAACTCACCTTGAATTCCTTGCTTACTTCTTGTTCAAATGTGCCTCTCCTCTTGCTCCTTTTTCCTCTCTTGATTTTCTTAAACAATAACCAAATTTTCATTCAATTTGGTTCAGAATCGGACAGTTATACCTAAAATATTTTCGAACCGTTCTTATACTGAAATAGTATTATATGCTCAACTTCTATCCAGAAATTGAAATTCTTAAAGACTGAATTAAGACTCGATTCCTTCATACAATTTGTAGCCCTACGTCTCTAGCACTACAAGAAAGCTGTAAATTGGCGACGAAAATTTACCGACAGAATGTAAAACCGTGGGAAATTACCGACGGACCTAGTATAGACATCGGCAATGTTGTTTGGGAAATATTACTTTGGCGACGGTAAAAAATTCCGTTGGTAAATATGTCGGTAAAATTTCATTTTAGTCGTTGGATTCTAACCCTAATGAAACGACGTCGTTAGGTTGTAGAATTGAAATAACCAAAATGACGTCATATAGGTTTGGAACCAAAACTATAGTTTACTCCAAATAAAAATTCATTCCATTTGGATAACTATCACCTAAACATGCCTCATTCATCAAATCAAGAAAAATGATGCTTATACTTACTTGATTTAACTTCAAATTCTTCAAACTCTTCAAGATCTCCCAAAAACCCTAGCTTTTCTCTTCTTTTCATCTCCTTCCACGACACTCTCCTTCTTTCTCTTCCTCGTTCACAATTCTTCTTCTTCTAATTTATACTCTTAATGAATGTGAAAGGTCCACTTTGCCCATCATTTAAGCCTTATGTCTTTTAACTTTAAGTGATCTTCCAAAACTACCCTTGAATATTTTTATCACCTTGCATTTTAATTTCATTAACCCATGCAATAAAAATCCTACCAACCTTGACATTAACTCCAAAAATTAATCCATCAAAACCTTATAATTCATTTAAATCATGCTTAATTAAAGAAAAAAAATTCGGGGGCGAACATCATGTACACACATTCATCATATTTTCTGCACACATATTTTATTCCATTATCACATTCTTTTCACTTCTAAACTATCACACTAATGGGGTACTTGGTTGATGGGTTTGGGAAGGGGTTGATGGGTAAGGAATGAAAAGTGAGTGGTTGATTGTTGATTATCATTATAAGGGCAACAGTTTGATATCCCACTTTTGGAAAATCCTCCATACCCTCCATTTAGTAGAGGAATGAAACTCATTCCTTAGTAGTGGCTCATTTTTTAAAAATATTTTAAATATAAATTAATTAAATACAATTAATTAATTAAAATATAAGTAATTAATTACAATATAATTAATTAATTACAATATAATTAATTAATTACAATATAATTAATTAAAATAATAATATTAATTAATTAATTACATTATAATTTAAAATGTAATTCATTCATTAATTAAAATCATCATCATCATCATCACACTCAGTCTGAAGTCCCGCACTAAAGCAAGGTCTGATAGTATGCAGCCTTACCTCTACAATCTAGAGAGGTTGTTTTCTTTAGACCCACATGCAGAATGTACAAAAGGAGAGTGGATGCTAAATAAAGGATTAAATAAAGAGTACACGGGGCACTCAACCACATTCAGTAAATAAATTTCAAAAGCAGAATGTACAAAGGGGGTTGATGCTGAAGAAAGGAGTAAATAAATTAATACGTTTGGCACTCAACCACTATCAGTAAATAAATTTATAATTAAAATATAATTAAAATAATTAATTTATTATATTATAATTCATTAATTAATTACAATATAATTCATTCATTAATTAAAATATTATAATTAATAAATTAAAATATAATAAATTTTTATTTCTTAATATTTTTTACAAGTAATGGTAATCATTTCTTTCTCTTAACCAACCATCATAATTATAATGATAATAT
>JAOQMQ010000006.1:18580908-18595662 GCA_027563845.1 Erythroxylum subrotundum
GATGTGCATTTTCCAAATTTCTCAGAAATTCTCATAATTCACAATTCTAGCCCTAACATGGGTAACGGGATGTTACATGTAGAGTTTTGATGGCTTACAAAAATAGCTATTGAATGAGATGGATGACTCACAGTGGGCTGGTCACCTTAAAGTTCAAAGGATAATGGCACTCCTAGCTCGTTCCTACTATTGGCCAAAGATGGAGAATGACATTGAGTTGTATATCAAGATGTACCTTGTGTGTCAGTTGGATAAGCCCGGGAGGAAGAAGAAAGCTAGTTTGCTACAACCCCTATCCATTCCCAAAAGATCATGATGTCAATTTTGATGGATTTCATTGGTGGGTTTGCAAAGGTGGACAATATGGCTACCATCATGGTGATTATAGATCAATTCTCTAAAAATGCAATCTTTGTGCCAGTATCAGTAACGTGTCCCTCAGATGTTGCAACAAAGTTGTTCTGTAAGAATATGTTCAAATACATCAGAATCCTTATGGATATCGATCACCAGATTTATAGGCCAATTCTAAAAGTCTTTTTTTAATATGATAGGATGCGATTTGAATAAATCACCAATAAACAGATGGCCAAACAAAGAGGATCAATGATCTATTGGAGAAGTATTTAAGGCATTATGTAAATGTAGATCGACGTAACTAATTAAGTTTACTTGATGCTGCACAATTTTGTTATAACTTGCACAGATCTTTTAGTCCCTCTGAGATAGTCTTGGGACAACAACCTTTCACTCTACTCGAGATTGCACAACAAAAGACAGGTGACAAATGTCCTACGGCATATAAGTTCGCAATGGAGAAACAAGATTATTGGATGAGATGAGGGATAGTTTTCAAAAAGCTTCTCGACGGATGAAGAAGCAAGTGGACTTACAAAGGAGACCGTTACAATTCAATGTGGGAGTTAAGGCATTGTTGAAACTTACCTCACAGATTGGGAAGAAGATCTTAAGTAAGCAAGTACGTTATAGATTGGTGTCGAAGTACGATGGACCATTTGAAGTGCTAAGTAAAGTGGGAAACATTGCATACAAGTTGAAGTTGTCCGAGAGATTGAATATACACCATACTTTTCACGTTAGCTTTCTCAAACCTTACTTTGAGGATGCATCAAATCTGAATAGGACTCGAGTGAAACAAGGTCCACCAATTGTGAGAAAACAGTTTGAAGATCAAATGGAGAAGATCTTGAATCATTGAACAATGGGGCAATACAAAAAGAATCAAAGGATCGAATTCTTAATCCAGTGGAAAGGAAAGTCAATCACAAAAGTTACATGGGAGAAAGATACTATCTTGAGGCAGTTTGAGGATCAAGTGAACGTCTACCTTTAGACTAATTCGACAAAGCATCAAATTCATCTAGTGAGGGTAGTTTGTTAGCCTCTTAGCATATGAAAGCATTCTACAGCTAGCTGGAAATAGGCCTTGGGTTAAAGGTTAGCTGGATCACACATATGACACTAGCATACGAAAGCCCGAGGTAGCTTAGCAGGTTTAATCAAGCATGGTGCGAGTTTTCTTAAAGTTTCAAACCCTGTACGAACGTTCTTAATATATGCTCTAATGAATAGATCCTCACTAGTGGACTTAACATAAGTAAGCATTTAACCAAACCAGTATGCTATGAAAGGCTTTAGGCTTGGATGACTCAGTATCAATAGATAAAAATTGTGGGAAGATCTTCGATGGTGTGGCAAATAAAATCACAACTGATAAACATCAACTCTAAAAGATAAAAATCATGTGAGAAAATCGTCTGAAAATAGTGAAAATCTTCATAGATATGGATATATCAATCCTAGATAAATATAATCTCTTATCTTATTAATTGTAATGTAAATAAATTCTATGAGAGAGCCCATTTAGATGATATCATCTTATTCAACAATGTGATATAATCTTACCTAAATAAGATGTAATCTAACTAGTCCAAGTTTCTTCACAGTAAATTGAGAGAGCTATTGTTGTCTTTATTAGTTTAATACTTTCTAGAATATGAGAATTAAACAGAGTCATAAAGCTTTCAAAACAAGTTAATTTATCCACGATCACTAAATTTTACATGGAACGAATCTAAGTAAAATTGTCGCGCAAAAAAGTAAGTACAACTTGCTGTATAAAGTAAGTACAACTTTCTAAAAGGCCATCATCGCAGCAAAAAGTTATATAGAAGCCAAGGTCATACTATATGATGTAAATATTTCTATTAGCCAGGGAATAAAAAATTTATATTTTTTACTTTTAGGTCAAAAGCACACGACTAAAGAAGATATTCATTAAAATTCGAAACAATTGGTGAATCAGGGCCATTCTCTACATTCAGACATCTAAGCGTAAAATACTCCGTGAAAGCCGGATTTGCAAACGCGGAACTTTTAACCCTGCCTTCTCAACATTTAAGGCACTACACAAGGGCTCCATGCCCTTGAAGACTTGGGGGAGCATTGCCACTGGAATTGCCTCACACCTGCATGAATTAAATATCAGAACCCGCAAAACAATATAAAGGGAAAAATAATTTCATTTTCACGGGAAAAAATCCAAGAGTATGAAGGTCCACTTGACAATGAAATGAAGTTTGATTACGCAAGATAGGCCAAGAAAATTAGGTATTTCAACAAATCCTAGTTCAACCATTCATGGGAAACTGGCAAATCCATAAGTACGATAAGAAAAGATTGGGAACTCGGTGATCCTGCCAAACCTATTTACGCATTCACAATAGCAGCGTTTTCCAAAACAAGTCCAACGAACTTCACCATATCTCTTCGTCTGTTATTCGAAAACACTTATAAGTCCTAAGGCCATTTCAATGTTCAGTTTTCCATGATAAATTTTCAAAGCTGAAACCATACAGTCTACAATAGTAACATTTTTAATCAAAAATTTCAATTGGAAAAGAACAAACAGTTCTAGCTTGCAAAAGATGCATGTTGATGGGGTTCATCCCAAACCTCTTCCGAGTATATCCAATCGATCATATATTACATTTACCCTCTACAAACTGATACTACCAAGTAACAATAGAGCTTAAAAAGAGAAATTACAAATCAAAATAAGTGTGCTCCAATCTATATTTAAGGTTGAGTACAATATATGCTTCAAACATCCTCTATTACAGACAGAACGCCTTCCAACCGTAAAAACAGCTTAGGCACTTGATATATCAGGGTAGGAAAACATTGTTAGCAGCACCTAAGAGGAAAGGCAGGTCATAAGAAAAGAAAAAAAAAACTAGTATAAGGAAAGAAAAAAAACTAGTAAAGACATACTCACCCCCAATGGAAAAAATGTTAGTAACTTGATCCTGACAAAGGTAGCCCGGTGACTTTGCCCACAGCAACTGTTTTACCTGTAATAGGCAGTGTTATGGTACAAGCAACAACATGATTAAAACATGCATCACAATAAAACAGCATCCATCTGCTCACCTTCAGTGCGAAGAGTGAACCTTCCAAGTTGAGGAAAATCTTGGAACTTCTCAATGCATATTAAGCTATTTACCTGGTAGCACATAATAAAAAGCATATCAATATAAACAACTAAGTTCAAGTCGAATCTTGTCAAATGGAGACCTGATTTGATATTACAGAACCATCTTTCAGGGAAATTGACTTGGGACAAACTAAATTCTCAAATTCTTAAGCATCAAAATGTGAAGTTTGCCTCAGTACCTGAATGCGACAGACAACAACAGCGCCATTTTTCACAAAAAGAACCTTCTTTTTCATAGGTTTCTTCGTCTTTGGATCAATTTGCTGTAGCAGCTCAAGAATTTCACATTCCTCAACTACAGAATGAATGTGCAAGACAGCCTTGTAGCCAGCAGTAAAAATGGCCTGAAGTGGAACCAAAGATGATATGTACTTGAGACAGATCATATGTTAAATCAAACAGTACGCAAGTAAAACATGATATAAAAAGTCTGAAAGTACACCAAAATATTGACACAAGCATACATTATCTAGAAGCTCGAGTATCTGTAACTGCGCAATGAACTCAGTAACTGCGGCTATTGGCTTTGCTACACAAAACAAGAAATAAGCTAAATTAATCTTGTGAAAGAAAAAGACATAAAAGTCCCTAAAAAATGACCTTCAGAAAAGTAAAGAATATCTAGTTGAAGCAAAAATCTTGCAATTCAACCAATCAAATATAAATTTGTAAATCATCAAGGACTTCAAAGACAAGACTTTCAACTCACCGATTCAACCAATCAAACATAAATTTGTAAATCATCAAGGACTTCAAAGACAAGACTTTCAACTCACCAACACTTGACAAAACAAAACCAGCCAATATGTCCTCATCATCGATCCCAGATAATTTAATTCGTAAATTCTCTCCAGGTCCTGCACGTCTAACCTTGTTTTCATCCACATAGACAGCAATAACTTTAACCTGAGTCTGCAAATGATAATACCACATTTAGAACCTGGTAACCGGAAAATGAAAAGGAAGAGTAGGAGTGCAGTGGGGTGGCGAGAAATGTGCAGATAGTTACAATCAGATCTCACTCACCTTATTTGGCATGACCAACAATGAATCACCCTCGGTCACACTCCCAGATTCTACTTTGCCCATAACAACTGTTCCCATATCTTTAAATTTGTCAATGATAGGCATCCTACAATTTTTAACAATATAGCTCAACAATAAGTCATGGAAGCTAAAAGCAGTCAAGAATAATCAGTCAAGCTAGAGATCAAAACATGGTATCAGACTTTAAGTGCAAAATTAATTTTCCACTCCATGATCCTTCTAAAGAGATACTATAATATGTTAGCTTAAAATCTCTAGAGCTCACAACTTCATGGATAGCATAAGCTCATCAAAACCTCATTTAAAGTTTGAGGAAACAACAAAACACCATCACATTCATAAATATGGTCTAGACAAATATAACCATCTTTCTCTATAACATTCATTTAAGAATCTGCTTAAAGGTCAGTTGTGCAATTCCCTCCCCTACTATAATGTTTCTCCTCAATAAGAAAACAAAAGATAAAATCAACAGTCTACTAAGAAATGACACAATTGATTTAACTTTTCTGATACCAATGGAAAAAGCTGATGTTAAGAGTACTAGAATGGATGACAAAGTTTGTCGATTATTTTATGAATCATGGTCATTGAACAATTACCAGAGCCAACCCACACCAACTTTAAATAAAACTTAATAGGAAAGGAAAACATAAATATTGATTGTCCCAACATAAACATTTACCTAAAAGGTCCATTTGGATCTCGTGGGGGAACTTCAATTGCATCAAGAACTTCAAAAAGGCAAGGGCCGTCCCACCATGTACATACACTTTTATCCACTCTGGACTTGATGTTGGAACCAAGAAGACCAGATATTGGTAGGAAGATGACATCTGCAAATAGAAAAAGATTGCAGATAAGGAGGAAGAAATTTTTAACACAAATATGTGAAATATCTTGAAATCCAATAATTCATAGGAAGTTTTACATTTAAATATGCAAACTATTTTGGGCAGTTTCAACTTGTAATAGATACTAAAATCACAATAGCAATCAAATTAAATCATAAATTAACTTCAAAGATGTCTTTAATGTTCGAATAGCTAATAATGATAGTATCAATTCATGTGTATATTTGTAAAAATACATGCTCCAAGTCCATTTAAACTAAGAATAGCACTCTTTATGGAAATTGTTTCAAATTTTCATTTGCAATTAGAAAAAAAAAAAGGATGAAATACAACTATTCAGACTTTCTAATAGTCCACACATTTTACTTAATAATTACTTATCATAAACAGCCTATTTGACCAATAAAGCAAAAGGTTCAAGTGCAGCAAAAAAATAATAATAATAACAATCAAGTTGAATTTACCGTTTAGGTTTCAATACTATGCACAAATAGTAAAGAGAATAAAAGGAAAAGAACCAGCAAATACATAACTCAGTAATGAAATGCCAACCTATTCAGTTCCACTCATCAAATCTACCACCTGATTAATCTACAAATAGACATTTGGTAAATTGACTTTGTGGCAGCTTCTAAAATACAGAAAATATCAATGTTATAACATTTTCCAGATTTCCTAGTAACTACTAATCTAGCCCTGAAGCAGTTTCCAATAGGAAAGTTAGGTCACGTCTCTAGTCTCCATGGTCAAATAAAAGGTTAGAAGTGAATTCAGCAAAGAATGGAACAACAAACTCAAGTTTAACAATACTAAAACAGACCACAACATACTAGTTGTAAGTACCTTTTTTAACATTGTAGCCTGATGACCTTAGGAATGGAATCAACTTTGATTCAATTTCATCATACCTAAAAGAGACCTTGATGTTAGGAGATATCAAAGTTGAGTGCATCTGGTTCATGCATCACAAAAGAGAAGCAGCCACCACAAATGTCTTGCATTAAGTAACAAAAACAACAGGTGCATGAAAAATCAGAATAAGCACCTCTGTTTTGACCAGTTCACAGTTGGTTCATCCATCTTATTCACAACAACAAGCAGTTTAGTTACACCCAACGTTTTCGCAAGCTGCACATGTTCACGAGTTTGCCCACCTCTCTCATAACCAGTTTCAAACTCTCCTTTTCGAGCAGAAATTACCTTATTGGAAAAAGAGAGAATTCAGTAAAAACTCCAGAAGCAACCTAAGATTAAAACGAAACAAGCAGTTTTTACAGCCTTACAAGTACGCCAATATCTGCCTGAGATGCTCCACTGATCATGTTTGGAACATAGCTCTTGTGACCCTGAGCATCCAAACAAAAAACAAGATGCCATACATCATGAACCACAAAACTAAAAAGCTGACTAATCAAATTACCTATTCTGACTTGACAATTGATATTGTATCTAGAAGGGAACATCACTATGGTTTGTTCAAACTAAAAGACAGTCTTAGAAGAATTAACAAAAATAATGATAAAAAATGTGTTTACTCAGAATAGTCATTGATGAACACTCAAACTCATTCAGATAACTAATAAACTATACACAAAAACAATCTTTTAAACTAGATCTTCACTTCAAGTTCAGCTCAAGAACCGTTCAAAACTCAACTTGACTCAATGACAAGGAAGCCAACTCACTGCTGAACATTCTATAATAAAAATCCGAGAACACTGACAACGAAAAAGGTGTACATAACATCATGAAAAATCTTACTCCAAAACACACACATACACTGCAGCAAAATGCTCAGCAAAATATTACAAGTGTCCCAAAACTCGAGTTCTACATCTAAAAATGCATGACATTGAAATGAGAAAAATTTTATGACTTACCGGTGCATCTAAAATTGTGAATCTAGATGTCTCTGTTTCAAAACGTGCTCTCCCAACTTCTACTGTTTTGCCCTATGAACAACAGCAGGAATCCAACGTACCAATTATAAGTTTAAAATAACTTGTCAACATGGCTAAAAGTAATATCATCATAACTCTTATCAAAAAAATAAGTTACGTTTCTCCAGCCTCACATATAACCAATTCACATAGCAAATGAGGTACTACCTTAACCCTCTCCTCTTCATTAGTGTCCATAATATATGCCATGTACCTAGAACAGAAAAGCAGTCAAGCATAGCAATCAGACAAAGATGAAACATGTCCTGATAAATACAGTATAATATACTTCCCCAACTAATAAGGTAATGCCTTTACCCAGGAACATTAGCTCACATCTCTTCTGACAACTGCATCAGGACAGTTGAAATTTTGATAACAAAGGCTCATTAACTCCCCAAACAGAGTAGCAGAAAGAAGTCATAAAAAATTTCACCAGATAGGCACTAAAAAGTAATAATTCCCACAAAACCAGAATTCTAGAGAATTAAAGATGACAATACAGAAAATAAAATATAATATCTATGGAAGCATACTAAACATACTTGTTAAATCTCATATCAATTAGGAGATAAGAGAGATTTATATACAAGAATGAGCCTGTAACTTAAAGCCTTAAAAGTTTTGAATTGAATATGGAGTTTCACCTTGTATATAAACAAAATATGAAAAATATTAAGTTACAAAAAGTTACAAAAATTTAACACAATATCAAAGCCACTCTTAAGGGGTGAAGCTGAAAATAGCAACCATATGAACTAAACCTTAAGACTTTTACTGTCAAATCAACTAGCAGGAAGAATCAAGATTGCTTTATATACAAGAACCGGTCCACAACCTGATCCCTTAAGGCTTTGAGTTAGATGAAATCTTACATCAACTAAGGAAGTGCATTAATTGCGTAAATTTCTCACATCAACTAGGAGTAAAAAATAAGAGTGGTTTACAAACAAGAATGGCCCCCTAACCCAATACCTTAAGGTTTAGATTGAGACATTGATTCCCATCTTGTATACAAACTGCCACTCGTCTGAAATAGGAAAATTACGAAATTTAATATGGTATTAAAGCTAGTACCGATTTGATGATGGGCCTCCCACAAATATCTAACCCTATAGGCACACATCAACATCCGTCTTACAAAGTGCATGTACCAAATGTTAGTTCTTACGCATGAGAGCAATGTGTTAAGTTGTTAAATTCTCATATCAACTATGAATAACAATTAAAAGTAGTTTATATACAATAATCCACTCATAACCTAATGTTTCAAGGTTTTGGGTAAAGGTATAGGCTTTCATTGCATTGTATGTGAACCACTTCTCGCCAAAATATGGAATGACAAACCTAATAATACTAAAACTTCGAGAGAACTGAACATAGAAGAATCTCATACAATCAATGGGCCCTGTCACAAAATTCAAGGCTATACCATACTAGGTTTTGAAAATGACATCCATTCTGTTTATGCTACCGTCTTTTAACAGTAGATGATTTGACCCACTAATTCATCATTGGATCCACCAATTCTATAAGAGATCATGTTGTACAATAAATCTAACAAAATTCTACTTTTTAACTTCTTCAGAATAAGAACTCTAAAATAGGAGGCAGGTTATTAGTTATTTAACATATTAACATTACAGGGGATAATAAAAAGATTACAGAAAGAGAGACTGCTTATTATAAAATCATCTGCCTAGCTTCCACTACAGCAGATTGATTTGTACAATCCAGATTATAAAATACCGCATTGTTTCAAAGGCAATATTACTTTTGATTTACAAAACAGTTTAGGATGGCTACCAAGAGCATTTTCCTTTTTGTTTCTGCCAAATTTATGTCTCAAACTTGGCAAGTTACAGAAAAACAATATTGTATTATAGATGTTGACAAATTCCAAAGGAGATGCAATATAGTGCTAGCCTAGTAATCTTGATATACCAATGTTGCACACAAAGAATCAGTGTCAGGCTACCAAATGCATAAAACAACCAACACTTGCCACTCTTACAAGGCTAACCATAGACTGGGAAACAAACTTAAATTTAGCTATGAATAAATATAATAGTGTCGTTTTTATCTCAGTTTTATAAGAATAAACTGCTACTTAGATCAGCTAAAACATATCTCCAAGTGTGTCTGCACTGGATTCCTTACCAGCTTTCTCTACTTTTTTCCTTAGCTTCTTTCTCATATTTTTGGATTGTACGTTCATCAACTTGCCCACTAAGGAAAAGTATCTGCCCTCCAGCAGTGGATTTGCCAGCATCTGTGACCAAAAAGGCGAATCATAGATCATGAAGCAATGATAGCAAACAAATTGAAGCCACAACAATAACATACACAAGCTTACAAATCACAAACAAAAGTATTCTTGATGAAATAAAATATCACAAAAATAAAATCAGTATCACGATTCTGATAAAGACTAGACACTAATAGGGGTAATAATTTGAGATGTTACACCCCAGAGTAATTTAAAATCAAACTATAAGCAACAAAGTGTCAGTGAATGATTGTGCCTGAGACAGAGAAAAATACCTTAAGATTGATGCAGTGGTATCCAAGATCCTCATTAATTTATTACATTTTCCCATTTAGTTTAGGTTGCTTTCCATTGAGTCTTATATCAGTGTACAAACAAGATTCAAGGAGGTAGTTTTCAATAAGTACTTAGGAACCGGTTTCCCTAGTTTAAAATGAATTTCTGTAAGACTAGTATAAACTGGGATTTTTGCTTTGCAATACAACAGATTTGTTGATGCCAAAGTTCTATTCAATGAGGTTTTCCATAAAATTAAGTATATTTCTAGTTTTCCAGCTACAATCAAGCTTCTTCCAACTCATTTCGATGAAAATGTAGTTGCACTAAATCTTTCTCTACATCTGATATCCTTCCAAAAAAAATTTCATAGGTAGCCTAGCTTCATATTGAACTTCTTGAAAATAGAAAAAAGATAAAAAGAAACAAGATTTACAATCATTGACCCCCTAAACACTTCTGATTTTTATAAATGTTGGGATGACAAATGTGAGTAGGAATCCCACATTAGAAAGAGATTAAACTAGTGAAGAACATATAAGTGGAAAGGACCCATAAACCTAATGTCTTAAGGCTTTGGGTTGAAGTACGATGTCAAAGCCCACGAGTATGTTTCATCACTAGGCCCATGATGTAGATCTCCCATAAAAGTAGGTTTCCCTGATCCAACAAGTGGTATCAGAACCGATGGTTCGGCAAGGGACGAGTACAAAGATGGTAGTCGGATCTTATAGTTGCTTCCCCACGAAGAAGAGCAAGGAGACTCCTAGTGGGCCCAAACTAGTAAAGTAGAAAGGCTCTTAGTGACGCCATATACTCGAGCTGCTAAGCAAAAAAGCTTTCACACAAGAGGGAGTCTAAGCTCAATGTAGAAGTTCACACTTGAGGGGGAGATTGTTGAGATGTCAAGTGTGAGTAGGAATCCCACATTGGAAAGAGATGGAACTAGTGAAGGACATATAAATAAAAAGGACCCATAAACATATTGCCTTAAGGTTTTAGGTTGAAGTGTGGTGTCAAAACCCATGAGTATGTTTCATCACTAGGCCCATGATGTAGATCTCCCATGAAGTGGGTTTCCCAGATCCAACAATTTTTACATAATATCAGAGTAGGTTTGGTCTGGATTATTAATTTCCCGATTGTCCGTCCAGATGTCCAATCCCAGCGGCTCGATCCGTTTACCACTGTGTTTATTTCAAATGACAACTGGATGTCCAGTCCCAATTGCACTTGAGGGGGAGTATTAGAATATCTCATATTGACTAAACATAAAAATGTTAAAGGGTTTATAAGTGGTAAGGGTCAACTATTCAAATGACTAGTTCTAGTCATTTTGGTAATGGTTAACTCAAGCCCAATTCTTGTTAATGAGCTCTACACTCTACCAATATTAAAAATTATAATAATAAACAACCAACAAATCCAAGAACTTGCCTAAATTTTTGAAAAAATATTCAAGAACTTGCCTAGATTAGGAAGTGCTATTCTTCAAGTGCAGCTGTTAAGCAGCTCTAAGGATGTCGAAAAGCTTATGTTAGCAATGTAAGTGCACCTATATGTAAGTCCAATGTTTTTAATGTAATTTTGGAAGCATTTCAAAGAATGTTTTGCAAAATATTGACATCTCTCATAAGGTTAACCAAAAAGAACACACAAAGAATGACCCAATTATTTGGAACACTACAATAAGACAAGACGACACAGAAATCAAAAGGGCACAAGCTAACATGGGCTAAACCATAAAGTATGCTCAACCTACCAACATGCCCAATAAACACCACATTCAAGTGCCTCTTCTTCCGATCTTCCAGATTATCTCGTTCTTCAACCTCTTCTGGAGTGAAAACTTTCATGTCTTTATCCACTATTAGCATCCAATTGATAGAGTGAGCAGTAGTAAAAACAAAAGCAATTAAATCCCTAACTTACAAAGCTGAAGACTATATTCTTATCAAAAACATTTCAAATTAGAATGGAATATTTGTAGATACCTTTTGAATCAACCTGCTCTTCCTGTGATTTCAAAGAAGAATCTTTTTTTGTCTCTAAAAAAATTCCATGAAAAAATGATGCATTGATATAGAAGTAAATGACCCAGCATATAAGGCTGAAAACTGGAGTGGTAACACAAAGATTACAAATTAGAAACGAAAATGCTCAGATTACCTCTAGAATCAAACTCCTCTTCCCGAGATTGCAAACCAGGTTCGTCTTTTGGCTCTGAAAAAAGCCCATGAAAAGCATATGAAATGAAGCACTCAATATAAAAGCTTAACAGTCTTCATGTGCTCAAATTGGCATAATACACAGCTATAACAAACTTCTAGAACATGAAGAAAATATGAATGACTTTGCTTTGCAATATTTGCTGCCAAAAAGGCCCAGAAAATGCCAAACTTTGCAAAAAAAAGTGAGTAAAGACAATAAAAATATATTTAGGCACAACATAAAACCAACCACAATTTGAAACTTAAAAGGCATGAAAATAATTACAGGTTTATCCACACAAAAATAAAATAAAACAAAGTAGGTAATGATTCATACGTCAAAATAAACAATGTCTCATGTTCACTTCAAGAGGAAGGCAAGAATGCAAGGATCAGCATGTCAAACAATTAAGAAAACCAAAAGATTAATGAAAAGGTATGCACTTCTGTCTAGTATTTAGTCACATAGTGGTTAAAGGTAATAAGAGACCTTTAATTAACTCAATCAGGATACCAGATGAGACCAGTGTGGTACAAGGCTCAGGTATAAATGAATCAATTGAAAGGGAAAAAAAAAAGTTCCACAATCCACCACATGTCAGAATGCCAAAAGAGCAAATATAGATGTCATGCATAATTAAATTACATTTTATTGAAGGATCAAAAAAATTTAATTCTATTCAAGAGAGATATTTAATTAATTCGATAGCATCCACTCAAATTTTGATTTTTACTTCATGCATAAACAAATTGGATGGCACTCAAATCTTTGATTTCAGTATGGTACTTGAAATTAAGAATGTTATTAGAAATGATAATTTGAACAAGAATTAAAACACGTAAAAAAAAATCCATGTAAACTTTCACACAAATTAAAAAATGCCCGGTAACAAGTGAAACATGAAGTGTACTAGACTACCGACCTTCCTCCATTCTATCCCAATTCTCCCCTTCGTCAGGCCTGGCACCTTCTGACCTAACCACCCCATGATTCTCTTCTGCTAAGATTTAGTTTACGCATTCAACAAAACAGTGTTGATAGAAAACATAATGGCAACCCAAAAAATTGAAGGAAAAGGGTAGAAAAAGGAGCAGAGAAAACAGTGAAATATAATCAATTTTTCACAGGCAGTTGAGTCGAACGGTTATAAGTTACCACCTGCCGAATCAAGCTGTAATGAGCGAATCTCCTCCTCGATATCTACAATCAATAAGAACGTTTAAACGAGTCAAGCTCGTCAATCAGAATATTCACATATAGCTACTAGCTAAGGCAAGTTAGAAGCTAACAGTAACATTGGGTAAATGTAGCCACGCATCACAGCAAGCAACATCGAAATCTTAAAAAAGCGTTCACATTCACCGCCTAAACCTGTAGATACCCAATCCACACAAAGCACAAGTACTTATCCAGTTATAACAGTCCTAGGAACTATCGTTAGAATTCTTCAAATCTAATAAACCATCAGAAGCCAATGAGGTGAGAATATCCATATCACCAACTAAACCGGTAGATAAATCCCAGTCAACGAAACAAACTGAGAAAGAAGAAGAAATGAAATCACCGCAAAAGAAAAAAAACAAAAATTATGGAGAGTGATAAAGGTTATAGAACAGAAGTCCAACAATCAAATAAAAAAGAGCTTCAGATGAACATACTACAATCAATCTAAGTAGAAGAGAACGAAATTAGAAAAGTAAATAAGGGAAATTAGGGACGTACCCATGGCAAGGGGTTGTAGAATAAGGAAGCTAGGGTTTTTCAGAGGTAGGGAATTTGTATTTTAATTTATTAACTACTTTAATTGCTTATACTATTTATTAAAACTGCAATTGTTTAGTCTTGAGTAGCCCATCCAAACGAATGTAGTGATTATTTGCATGTGGACTGCTGACAAGCAGAGTTAGCATTTGATCCGGACCCAGTCCAACCTGCCTGACCCGTTGACTGGTTTGTCTTCAGTAGCCCATCCATGCGGATGTGGTGAATATTTGTAGGTTGGCATTTGGTCCCGGCCCAGTCCAGCCTGTTGATTGGTTAGTCTTGAGTAGCCCATCCGTGAGAATGTGGTGATTATTTGCTCGTGGACTGCTCACAAGTATAGTTGGTATTTGGGCCTAATAAATATGAGTAAAAAATATTATTTTGATATTAAAAATTAGTTCGAGCTGGACCGAGATGGGCTTGGGATTCGGCTCGCTCTCTGCTGCCTCACAAGTCACAACACTATACGAGTTATGATTCTCTGAATACATGGGGGTCTATTTTCAAAGCCTCATGTTTTTAACGATCTATTTATTTTAATTTATTTTCTATTTTCTATTTTCTATTTTTCATTTTCTATTTTTCATTTTCTATATTTGTTTTTAAATTTAATAAAAAATTATTTGTTTAAAACTTTTGGTTTCTATTTTTGTTTTTTTTTATAAGCAAAATTTTATTTATCCAAGAAGCAGAAAAACTGCAACACATACAAACCCCAATAACAAAATCAACAGTAAAACAAGACCAACTAACTTAAACACCAACTACTACAAAGAGGAGCAGTTCTCAAATTAACAGGAGCAAAGCTAGTACCTAAGACCTTAAGCCTAACAGACTCCTTGATGATAGCAAGAAGATCTAACTCAGACTTAAAAG
>JAOQMQ010000006.1:18595762-18609581 GCA_027563845.1 Erythroxylum subrotundum
CGAGTTACACATGTACAAGTCGACTTACACAGAGTACAAGTCGACTTACACAGTGCACAAGTCGACTTATACTAACATAACTTAGTTAGGTTAAGATTTCTTTTACATCTCTACTATGACTTATATGCATCTTTTGGTCCTGAAGGATGATGTGTGATATAAGGCTTTCTTTTGGATATGTAGAGGACTATGAACTCTCCTTATTTGATGAAAAGACATTGCATATGAGTTAATAAATGACATGCTTCTTTGATAGAAATATGATCTATATATTATCATACATTTATACTTATAATGAGACTTATAACAATTGTGACACTGTCCAATTTATTTTGATGATAAAGAAACATATAAGAATGATAAGGATGGTTCGTGTTCTTTTAGGATAACCTCTTTCATACACATCCATGGAGGCAAATTATAAGGAGTAATTATGATTGGACATGATGAACATTACTGGTCGGATTGACCAAAAGGTTGGAATCTATCTGGCGACAATCCCAAACTAACATTTCGACTTTCAGCTGCAAACTCATAATGGGTGTCATTGAAATGTTTCCATGTCAGTGCATCTGATAGCATCTTCCTGTTTGTGTTCATTATGCCATCTCATGTGAGAAGCAGTAACATCAAAAGCATATAGTCTTTGAAGTTTAGGAGTTAGCAGGAAATAATACATCCGCTTCCAGGGTACAAATTTCTGTTTCATAGAACGCTTTCTAGGCTTAAACCTAGATTGACCACAAAATTTACACTATTGTAATTCCAGATCATCTCCCCAATACAATATATATCCCAATTTGTAACAATCAATCTTTTTAATAGGCAAACTAAGACCCCTAATAAGTTTCTTCATAATGTAAAAACTATCAACCATTGTATGATCAGGAGATTCATTATACCACCCAAGAATTTTATCAAAACTATGATCAGAAATATGCCCTTTAGACTTTATGTTCAATATTCAAGCAATTGAAGACAATTGAGTTATTGTCTCATAATTTGGCCATAATTCTTAGTCAGCTGAGCGTAGTAAGTCAAAAAATTGTTTTGCATGTGGGTGGTTTTTCTTCAATATTTTTTTATATTTTCCTGAAAGGTATAACCGGCTGCATCATAAACAATTTGCATGTAAGGATTTTCATTTGCATCCACATTATTTGTTCTAAATCCAATTCCCCTTCAAAATTATTTAAGTTCACTGACGATTATACTTCATTACCCCTTGAGGTGCTACAAATCAATTGTTCCCTATGTCGTGTCCACTCAAAATAATTTGGGACAAACCCTTTTCTCAGCAAATGCCCATTAACTTCAATAATAGGAAGGAAACGAATGTGTTTGCACTTTTTACATGGACATCTGATCTTTGGGCCATCCATATATGCAGGTTGAGAACATGCATAATAAATAAAAACTTCAACTCCCTCAACAAACTCAGGATTAATGAAACCATCAGTTGTTAATCGTCTATACATCTAAGATTTATCAACATTACTCATTTCTGCAAAACTTTTAATTTCAAACAGTGATTTTATAGTTAGTATCCTTCATGTTCCCCAAAGTTTACAGAACATCTAAACTTTACATAACATCCCCTAAGTATTAACCAATTGAATTAATCAACTACAATTGATTTCAAAAAAAGTAGTTAAAGTTTTAATAATTGGCTAATTCTCCACATTGCATAGTGAATCTATCGATATGCTCGATGGTGGTTTTGTTAGGTTTCGATTATGCATTATATGCATCACATATCAGAAAATACGCAACAAAAAATAAAACAAAACCCAGAAAATACAGAATCAAACATATTCCATTAGATGTAGTAAAAAAAACATATGAACTTATGATGTGTAGCTTGCAAACTCCTTCGTTCTTCGTTGTCTTCACCTCTTCGGGTTATCATAAACCACAACGACCAAAGGAGAACGTCTCTAATGATATCCACATGAAGAGCAAAACTTGAAACCTTTTAGGAAGAATGGTTAGAACACATACAAAGTGTTAGCTTTGATGTATGTTCTTGAGAGAATAGTTTAGAGAATAAGTATGTGTAAGATAAACTCTCCACATTTCTTACTAGTTTTCTTACAATACTATGCATGAAAATGAGTGAGTTTTTGTCAACTTTTGGCCTCCTCTAACCCCCATCATGAATGGAGGAATAATGGGAATTAAGTGGCCATGAATGCCACTTAATTTGGCTTGAAACATTTGCTAAAAATTTGAAAATTTTCTAGTTAGCAACTATGTAACACTTGCTTTCTTTCATTCCTTTGCAATATTTCTTATCACGATCATATCACGACACCATCCTTAAAAATTCTCTCATATCTTGGATCACTATCCAAACCCATTTTAATCATTCTTCGCATCTCTAATGCATGTGACCTATTAGATTCCCGATTATGTTGGCCACTTGAATTAACACTTAATTCAAGCAAGTTATGAGTGGTATCTAGCAATGCATCATAACCCCCAATTAACCAGAAAGTCAATGGTTTGACTACGAACCCTTCCGTAGATAATGTTCCCGTGCAATTCATCCTTTCACCATTTATACCCCACTTGGTTCAGAGCATGTTTAAAATGTCAATTCCCACTAGATTGACTACGTCACATCTAGCCCAAGTGATGTTAGTTCTTGTCCCCAGGGCTCATTACCTAATTGAATATCTCACTGAATACTATCTTTATGACATTTCCACTCTAGCCAGAGATTCTCGAGTAATAACCCCTACAAGAGGCCACGGGTATCATCTCCTTCTATTAGGAGTAGTGAATCCTTTATTAGCTACTCAATTACCAGCTACTCAATTACCTTCAAATACCTCAAGTTGTACCCAATTACCACCACCCTATGAGCAACCTCTAATAGACAACGAGGAATGGAGTCAAAGTACAGGATCAGTATCTAAGATATCCTTGAACACCTCAAATCCAATGATATTTGCATTATTGTTACGATGAGACTATCATTGACACTAGAATAGAATATCCATATGATTTTCTCGTGGCAGGTCATCCAATGTACTTTTTACTCTTAGTAAGCATCCACATGTTAACTCTAAATAACTCATGCTTACAGTTTATGAGATCCACTGCTTGATCTAATCAAGGAGTATAATATGTGCTAGTCTATCCAGATTAATAATATCCTGTCTCATTAATCCTATAACTATGGATAATTTAGATACTAACTTAATTACACATAATAGGAATCTCATTATCATAATCTCATCATGATTTCCTTCATGCTATGTAATGTATCAAAGACTTCATTAATTCGATTTAAGATCATTATCAACTCATAAAGAACATGAGCATCAAATTAACGAAAATGCATTTTATTAACCATAAATATTTGTACAATTAGTGCTAGAGGCGATTGCCTTTAGAGCACTTCTCTAACAACCTCCTACTCATACTAAAGCTAGTCACCTTTGTATCTAATACCATTAGGCAAGTACATGAGAATCATCTCTCTTTCGGGGAATCGACTTAGTCAAAGGATTAGCAATATTATGATCAGTGGGCACTCTTTCTATCTTGATATCATTTCTACCAATGATTTCTCTAATCAAATGGTATCGCTTGAGTACATGTTTGGATTTCTGATCGGACCTTAGTTTCTTTGCTTGCACTATGGCACCATTGTTGTTGCAATACAACTGTACTGGGTCAACAATGCTTGGAACTACTCCAAGTTCCATGATGAACTTCTTGATCCAAACTGCTTCCTTTGCTGCTTTTGAAACAGGAATGTACTTTGCTTCAGTTGTTGAATCTATAGCTATCTCTTGTTTGGAACTCTTCCAACTGATTGCTCCACCATTCAATGTGAAAATATATCATGACTAGGATCTAGAGTCATCTCTGTTGGATTGGAAACTGACATTTGTATATCCGCTCACAACAAGATCTTCTTCTCCATATACTAAGAATACATCCTTAGTTCTTCTCAACTACTTAAGGATATTCTTGACAAGCACCCAATGACACTCACTAGGATTCGACTGGTATCTGTTCGTAACACTTAGAGAATATGATACATCAGGTCTCGTACATAACATAGCATACATGATTGATCCTATAGCTGAAGCATAAAGGATTAAATTCATGCGAGTCCTCTCATCTTGCGTCTTTAGATACATAGATTTGGAGAGTGTAATCCCATGCGTTATAGGAAGATAACCCCTCTTAAACTGCTTCATGCTAAACCTCTTTAGCATGTTGTCTATATGTGTAGATTGAGAAAGACCAAACAACTTCTTAGATCTATCTCTATATATTCTTATCCCCAAAATATAAGTTACTTCTCCAACGTCTTTCATGGAGAAATTCGTAGACAACCAAATCTTGACTAATTGTAAGGCTGAGACATCATTTCCTATTAGTAGTATGTCATCTACATACAACACAAGGAATACGATTGCACTCCCACTAACCTTTTTATACACAAAAGGTTCATCTAGATTTTGTGAGAAACCAAACTTTTTGATTATCTCATCGAATCAGATATTCCAACTCTTAAATGCTTGCTTTAATCCATAAATAGATTTTTGAAGCTTGCATACCTTTTCGCCATCTTTGGATATGAAGCCATTAGGTTGTGTCATGTACACATCCTCAGCTAGGTTTCCATTAAGGAAAGTTGTATTCATATTCATTTTCCATATCTCATAATCATAATGAGCAGTAATGGCTGGGAGTATCCTAATGGATTTAAGCATGGCTACCAGACTAAATGTTTCATCATAATCAACTCCTTGTTTTTTACGATAACCTTTAACTTCAATCCTAGCTTTATAGGTAACTACATTACCCTCTATGTCAGTTTTCTCCTTGAAAATCCATTTTCACCCTATGGTTTTTTATCCCTTTGGGTGGGTCAACCAATGTCCATACTTGATTTTCATACATGGAATTCATTTCAAATTTCATGGTTTGAAGCCATTTATTAAATTATGGACTCTTCAGAACTTCTGTATAGGCAGTAGGCTCATCGTCTTCTATAAGCAATACGTCATTATGTTCACTTATAAGAAATCCATATCTCTTTGGAACATGAAGTATCCTACTTGACCTACGAACTTCTTGTGTGTCAGAAGGTTGAACCATTGTTTCATCATTACGAACAACAGTCTTGGGTTTAATCAGTTGATCTGTGTCTGTTTGAGCATCTTGAATTTCCACAAGTTCAATTTTGCTCCCACTGTCTTCTTTTAGAAAAAAAAAACTCTTTCTCTAAAAAGAGAACATGCTTTGAAATAAACACCTTATGTTCCAAAATATTGTAGAACTGATATCCTATCATTTCTTTAGGATATCCTACAAACAGACACTTGCTAGATTTAGCTTCTAGCTTATTTGAGTGGATCCACTTAACATAACCTGGACAACCACAAACTTTCATGTGAGAAAGATAGGGTTTCCTGTTAGTTCACATCTCATATGGAGTAACATCAACTGACTTTGAAGAGACTCTGCTTTACACAAAAATAGCAGTCTCGAGTGCATATCTCTAAAAGGATTTTGGCAGATCTGCTAACCCCATCATTGACCTCACTATGTCCAATAAGGTTCAGTTTTTCCTTTCTGCCACACTATTGTGTTGCGGCATGTAAGGTAGAGTCCACTGGGATACTATCTCATTATCTTTGAGATAATTTAGAAACTATTGGCTTAAGTATTCACCACCTCTATCTGATCGAAGTGTTTTAATACCTCTTCCCAGCTGTTTCTCTAATTCATTTATGAATTCTTTGAACTTTTCAAAAACCTCATATTTGTATCTCATAAGATACACATACCCATATCGTGAATAATCATTGATAAAAGTAATGAAGTATATGAAACCAGCTTTGGCATGTATGAACATCAGACCACATACATTTGAATGTATTAAGTCCAATAGCCCATGAGTTCATTCACCCTTTCCCTTAAAGAGTAACTTTGTCGTCTTGCCTAATAAGCAAGATTCAAATGTGTCATATGAGTCAAAATAAAATGACCCTAAACTACCACACATGTCTAGTTTAGTCATGCGTCTCTCACTTATATGGCCAAGATGACAATGCCATAAGTATGATGATTTCATATTATCTTGTTTTTGTCTTTTATTGTTATTGATATTTAAAATTAGATGGGACATATCTAATATGTATATCCCATAGCATAAAGCATTCCATTCAAACTAATAGAACAACCATTGTTACTAAAATTTAAACGGAAACCAGCTTTATTAAGAATAGAAACTAAAATAATATTCTTAGTCAATACAGGTACATAAAAACAATTATCCAATTCTATTATAAGCCCACTAGTTCCTACGGCTAATGTAGTAACTCTTGATCCATTTCCCACACGCAGGTCCAACTCTTCCTTGTTGAGTTGTCTATTGTTCTTGAAGCCCTGCATATCAGTATATATGTGTGAACCACAACCGGTATCTAATAGCCATATGTTATTATTAGAAACAGTATTAATATCAATAACAATCATACCTGAAGTAGATGGGGCATCTAATGCCTTCTTCTGCTTCAGTGACTTCAGATAGGCCTTATAGTTCCTCTTCCAATGGCCATCCTTGCCATAGTGGAAGCATGTTCCTTTAAGGGCAGTCTCCTTAACTTTCTTCTTGACCACACCTCCTTTAGGCCTTATGGACTTCTTCTTCGTTTGGTTCTTCCTCCTTGAACCAGAAGAGTCCACTAGCATCACAGCCTTACTGTCCTTCCTGACAGAGGGCTCAATTGTTTTGAGCAAGTTGATCAATTCAGGAATCGTGGTGGATATCTGGTTCATCCTATAGTTAAGCACAAATTTTGAATAACTACCAGTCAAACAATCAGAATTAAGTCTATACTTAATTCGTGCTCTAATAGGAAACCTACGGAGGCCAACCTCTCGATATAGCCATTCATCTTCAGTGTGTATTGCACTGGAGATGTCCCCTTAGCCATCTTAGAGTAGAAGAGCAACCTCAAATTCTCAAACCTTTCAGACCTAGCTTGCTCATTAACCAGCTCCCTCAGATGATAGACTATGGTATGAGCATCCATAACCTCATGTTGTTTTTGCAATTCCAGTGACATAATGACCAGCATTATGCAACTAGCTATCTCACTATCATCGAGATGCTTTTTGTATACCTTCTAATCACTATCAGAAACATCAGCAGTAGGGGGGATAGGGAAGTGGTTCTTCTAAGATGTAGCCTAGTTTCTCTGACTTGAGAACTATTCTCAGGTTCGTAAGCCAGTCTAAGAAGTTAGGTCCAGTCAACTTATTGGCTTCCATAAGTGAGCATAGGTTCACACTAGTGGTCATGGTGTCGATTCTTGCAACCTAATGTCAAAGAGAGAAAAGGTGTTAGACTATATGTAAATGCATGTCAATTAGGACTTTACTAACACGCATTATGGCTCCCACTATTTTCTCACGAATCTATAACCCTCAATATGAATCCGAGAGAACTTGTATAGAAGTTCTCCTAGTGGGTCGATATCTAATATCTTTAGGAATTACCTTAGGTTTGCCCAACAAGCCACCCTAGGTCAATCGGTAGGTATCGGTCATACTAAATGCATTTATAATGCAACCATCGAATCTAGTGCTATCAACTGTTGATGTGTGTACACACATTGGGCTATCAACTTTTGGATGCACGTACATCTTATATACACTGCCCAACTTTGCCTCTGTCCACATTGACCTTAGATTTTCCAAATAAATCAATACTTCTAGTTAAAACCGACCCATTAATCCAAAAACCCTATTTCGATGGTTCGAACATATTCGTGTAGAGTGGGCTTAGGTTTACCCAACAACCTTAACTCTAAAAGAACTCTGGTTCTCATCATATTAATGGAAGGCGTTAGTTTTACTATTCTAAGTGAGGGTTTCTACTTAGGTCTCATCTAACTAGGATGGTCTTGTATGTGTATACACACACACACACACACACACACACACACACATATAACACACACACACACATATATATATGTGTGTGTGTATATATATATATATGTATATATAATGTTAGGAACAACTTTTCTTGAAATTGTTAAACCCTATCATATTACTTCTTATGGTATAAAGATAACTTATAATGGCAAATTAATATATATACCCAAATGATAAGTCCTAATAGTATATATATTCCTATAGGAATAACCTATAAGGAATATAGAGCAGAATATTTTGCTGCTTTTATTGATAGTGGCTCAGGAGCATGTTTATGTAAAAAATAGTGCTTTCCGATAGAATACCATAAAGATTTACCTATAATAAAAGGAAGAGATATATCTAATAATGTCATAGAAATAACCAGGGGAATTGAACAACCGATAATTTTATTAGGATCATTTTTAATAAAATGTCCACCATTATATTTTCATAATAATGGTACCGATATATTATTAGGAAATAATTTCTTACAATAGCTAATCAAATATTGTTTAAAACTCCATGTCATCATTTGATAACCGTTAAAAGACTTAAAAAAGCTTATGCTAAATCATTCCCTATAACTTTTATCCCTCGCACAGCCCAGCTTGGTGATATAGGGTACACAACTAAACTGATTTTTCAAAAAACTAAACCTTTGTTACAATATCAGATAGAATTAAGGCAACTTGACACAAAAATAGATAACATTACAAGTTACTATAACTGTATGGCATGATATGGACACCCCCAATCATATTGGGCTTAAGTCCATAACCATCCATCATGCAAGCCCACTCATACTCCTAACATGCATCCTCTAATGCATTAAACTAAGCACACCAAAATTCATTGTGACAAGTTATGGATCTTACATTTTGTAAGTTGATTCAACACTTGAATCGAATTTCTTCCTAACTGTTATCATGGCTAAATTTAATCTTCTATGTCATTTCGGTTTATAATTTAATATTAATCAAATTAAATTAAAATCTTAGATCCAAAATTTAATTCAAAATTAATTCACCTTAAAATTGATTATTTGATGTCAAAATTAAACATTTTAATTTTGTTTCACATGCCAATTTCTAATCTTACTTGAAAATAATGTTCTACTTAAATTAATTCAAAATTAATTTCCAAAAATTTCCAAAATTTCTAGAACATCCAATCATCATTCCATGCAACTCCAGATCATTTCAAGTTCATCAAAATAATTTTGGAATCACCCAAAAATTATCAAGATAACTTAAACACAATTGAGATGCAAAAAATGACAAATTTGATATCTAAAATTTTCCCAAAAATCTTAATTCGAGCAAAATCATTTTGGCATGCTTCATTCATCAAAATAACATACTTTTATCACATAAAAATATTTGTTAAGGTTCTAAAAACGAAACATAAACATACAAAATTATCTAACAAAACAGATCCATCGATTTCTTCAAAACTGACCAGATTTGATTACTGTTTGAAAATTTATTAAAACAATTTTAATAAATTCTGGAAAAATTCCAGAGGTGTAAAAACATTATAAATATGTTTGCATAAAATTTATAGAATCAAAATCCATGAAAAACATGTAAAACCTCATCAGTTTAGCCAACTAACAACATATATTCAGCAAAAAACAATTTTCCAACATATTGTTAGAAATTCGAAAATAAATATTTCAATCACATTGAAATCAATTTTCAATCACTAAAACCATTACAAACATGTCATGAGTAGACTAGTGAAAGAAAATTGTGGAATTTTTTCATAATTTAATTTCATATTTTCTAAGAATAGACTCATAGCTGTCACAACCATGCAATCTTATGGCACATGTAATAGAAACTACATCTAATAGGAATAAAATAGCTCTGATACCACTGTTGGGTTTCGATTATGCATCACATATAAGAAAATATGCTGCGGAAAATGTAGTGAAACCCAAAAAATATAGAATCAAACATGTGCCATTAGATGTAGTAAAAAAATGAACTTAAGATGTGTACCTTACAAACTCCTTCGTTCTTCGTTGTCTTCACCTCTTTGGCTTGTAGTAAACCACAATGACCAAAGGAGGACATCTCTAATGATATCCACACGAAGAGAAAAGCCTGAAACCTCTTAGGAAGAATGGTTAGAACACATACAAAGTGCTAGCTTTGATGTATGTTCTTGAGAGAATAGTTTAGAGAATAAGTATGTGTAAGATAAACTATTCACATTTCTCGCTAGTTTTCTTACAATACTATGCATGAAAATGAGTGAGTTTCTACCAACTTTTGGCCTCCTCTGACCCCCATCATGAATGGAGGAATAATGGGAATTAAATGGCTATGAATGCCACTTAATTTGGCTTGAAACGTTTGCTGGAAATCTGGAAATTTTCCAGGCTGGCAGCCATGCAACACTTGCTTTCTTTCATTCTTTTGCAACATTTCTTATCACGATCATATCGCCATACAATCCCTAAGCATTCTCTCATGTCTTGAATCAGTATCCAAACCCATTTTACTCATTCTTCACATCTCCAATACGTGTGACCCATTAGGTTCTCGGTTATGTTGGCCATTTGAATTAACACTTAATTCAAACAAGTCGTGAGCAGTATCTAGCAACATATCATGACTCCCAATTAACTAGAAAGTCAGTGGTCTGACTACGAACTTTTTTATAGATAATGTTCCCCTGCAATTCGTCCTTTCACCATCTATACCCCACTTAGTTTAGAGTATGGTTAAAATATCAACTCTCACTAGACTGACTACGTCACATCTAGCCCAAGTGATGTTAGTTCTTATCCCTAGGGCTCATTACTTAATTGGATATATCACTGAAGACTATCTTCATGACATTTCCACTCTGGCCAGAGATTCTCGAGTAATAACCCCTACAAGAGGCCATGGGTATCATCTCCTTCTATTAGGAGTGGTGAATCCTTTATTGGCTACTTAATTACCTTCGAATACCTCAAGTTGTACCCAATTACCACCCTATAAGCAACCTCTAAGAGACAACGAGGAATGGAGTCAAAGTACAGGATCAGTATCTAAGATATCCTTGAGCACCTCAAATCCAAGGATATCTGCACCATTGCTATGGTAAGACTATCATTGACACTAGAATAGATTATCCATATGATTGTCTCGTGGCAGGTCATCCAATGTACATATTACTCTTAGTAAGCATCCACATGTTAACTCTAAACAACTCATGCTTACAGGTTATAAGATCCACTGCTTGATCCAATCAAGGAGTATAGCATGTAATAGTCTGTCCGGATTAATAATGTCCTGTCTTATTAATCCTATGACTATGGATAATTTATATACTAACATAATTACACATGATAGGAATGCCATTATCATGATCTCATCATGATTTTGTTCATGCTATGTAATGTATCAAGGACTTTATTAATTCGATTTAAGATCATTATCAATTTATAAAGAACATGAGCATCAAATTAATGAAAATGCCTTTTATTAATCATAAAGATTTGTACAATAAGTGCTAAAGGCGATTGCCTTTATAGCACTTTTCTAACAAGTTTTACCATCTTCATTAGAAAACAAGTTAAATTTAGGAATTTTGTAGCTATGAACATAAGGATTCTCCTTATCAATCTATTTTGGATAATGTTTTTAGAATTCTTGACAACCAAACTATCTTAAACAAAGCTTGTACAATTTCTAAATTGCTTCTTTGACTACTTCTGTAGCGCCCCCTTACCGCAGGGTATGCACCAAGACGCCCGTAGGTTATTCCGATACATCTCCTACGATAAGAGTGCGCTACGAACAATCACTACTGTACTTCATATGGCATCATAATAATAAAACATCAATATAAAAATCACAAACTTTTTTGAAACCAAAATGTTCCTTATTTCATTTCATCAAAACCAGAAGTTGACATATCTATCAGTTTTTCACTGTCTGTACATCACTACAAAAACCCTAGTACAACATGCTACATGAAAGAGGAAAAATACAACAAATCTATCTAGGCCATCCCAAAAGTCCCAGCTGGCCGACCTATGAGCCATGACTTCTCTCGCCAACACGATCTACACGGCTAGAAAAGTTCCTCTGGAGCTAAGAGTCTACTCTCAGTCCTGAAAAATATGTTACAATTTTGGGTGAGTTTGCGAACTCAGTGAGGTAACCATCATCGATGGTCCACTCAATTCATGCAACAATCAAGCATATCACAGAAATTTCATAATTGCACATTGATCAAAATATCATATAATCACATAAGCAACACTTACATTTTGCACATAAGCATAAGGCATTTCGCCTCTCACTCAATCAAAGAGATTAAACCAAATGCATATGAAATATGCATGTGATACTTTTCCAATTTATTACGATGTTGTGACCGAGTGCCTGAACTGTCTCAATATGGGCACATTAATCGTTGAGCCTGAGGCTCTGAATCACTGTGGGGCTCGAGACTCGAATACAATCGTTGAGCTTTTAGCTCTCGGTGGCTGCTCCGGTCACAACTGTCATTATCTGCTCATGCATGTATGTATGAAATGCATATGTCACAATTAAGTAGTATATATATCACAATTTATCACATCATAAACAAGTAGGTCACACATTCCCATACAAGTAGCACTTCTATGTCATAGCTCCCCAATACATCGGACCTTCTGTCCGGAATCCACAATCAGAAACAAAACTCAAACCCACCATTATTCGCCACAAGATTATAAACAATTAATAATTGAGAGAACCGTCTAGGTCACTCACCAATAGCTTTCGAAGCTAGTGCCTAGAAGTCTCGACAACGTCTGTGGATCGACGTTCCAAATGCGCCTCTATAACAATTCAAATACACATATATCACAATTTGTACAATCAGAAATGTATAAAATTGCACATGTGGGAATTGAAATGTGTACAATGCATGTTCGTGACAATCCCGGTATCATTCCATAAATCTCATCACAAAATGTTCCCCTATGTCTTAGGAATCTATAGACATCAAAATTACTCAATTCGGATCTCTATAGGTCCGGATATAGCCAAAACAATGAAGCTCATTCATATTCTTTTAAATCGATCCACTCACTTTAATTCAATCATCAATTTCAATTTGATCTCAAAAATCACAAATTCACATGGAGAGGTAGATAAATGTCTTACAAATCCGACGCCTCGACAATCAGGTCAATCGGAGGTCGGATGACCAAGTTATAAGCAAAAGAATAGCAAAAGGGTCAAATTAGAACAAAACAAAAGATAAGAAAATTTTCACTGATTTCCCTCTCTTCTACCACAATGCCTAACTCTTCACACAAGTGTTCAAAAATCACAAATGAGGTCTCATTGGAAAGATCACAGAAAATCCTAAAAGTTCCTTCAAGGACTCTCAAACCAATTTCACCCCTAAGGGTGCCAAAAATTCAATCAAAGTTTCTGCCTAATCACAAATTTCCAAAACAATATAACATTCTTCCAAAAATCATATCTTCCCATTCCCTTTGCCAAAAATTCCAAGCTTTATATCAAAAGAAAGATCTGAACATTTTATACAACTTTCATGAACAACTTGGAAGCAAATTCAACCTCTAAATGGGTCAAAATCTCACATGTGATGCTGCCCTGTTTCATATTGTTCAAACTTATCTAACCCATAAGCAAAGTTCATACACTTATAACTACCAACTCCAATGTTGAAAGATAGCATATTTTACATCATTACAAAGCTAAGACATTCTTCTAAAACTTTCCATAAGACCACTTGAGCTAATTGAAACCATAACAGTCCAGAATTGGCTTCACAGTACAGTAACCACAAACCTACACTTAGAGTCATTTTCCAGCACAATGCACATTAACATCTAACAATCCAC
>JAOQMQ010000006.1:18637440-18650631 GCA_027563845.1 Erythroxylum subrotundum
ACAAGCAAGACCACCTTTTATTACAATCATGCCATTAATGAGTGAGCAATGACCCTTATACCCTTCCTTATAAGCCTGGCTTGCCAATTTTGCTCCTCTTGCAATCTTACCCCCTTAATTCAATTTAATCCATGTCATATGGTCTTACTCACATTAACATGCTAATTACTTACATTAACATGCTAATTAATTCCACAAAATACCCTATTAAGACCTTAAAATTCATTTAAATCATGCTTAACTCCTTCCAAAAATTAAGACTTTTTCTAATCATGAAATTGAAGGAATTTGCTAGCACTTCCTTATAGAAAAATGTTCCTGATAGTCTCAATTTTCCAATGACATCAAAATCATTCAATTTGGTTCAAAAATCTGAAAGTTATACACCAAACATGTCAGACTGTTCTTATACTGAAACAATATTCTGTGCTCAACTTCCATCCAAAAATTGACATTCTTAGAGACCGAATTAAAGCTCAATTTCATCAAACAATTTGTAGCCTTATCTCTCTAATTTAACCCAGATCAAGAATCATCTCATTTGGACAACTAGAGCGAAAGTTATGGCTACAACACCAAAGCACACTCAATGAACATATTTCGATTACATTTTCCAACTTTTAACTTCCAACATTTCACATATAACCCATCTTGTATCTAAACCATCTTTTCTATTTCATTTCAAATTCAAGAATTCTCCTTTTCTCTACGCATGAATAATCGCCAACAATTCCTCAATTAATCGAAAAGTTCGGGGTCCAACATTATGAACTTTTAGTAATGTTGTTTAAGTTATCAAATGCTCCCTCATTATTCCAAGCAAAAATGAATGAAATGTTCCAACTAGCTCTACAAAAATTTGTACTCATACTTTTTGATGATATCCTAATCTACTACTCTTCTTGAGAATTTCACTTTCAACATTTGGATCAAATGTTAGGAATTATGAAAGCTAATTCATTTTTTCCAAATCATTCAAGTGTGATTTTGGACAATCTTTTTTGGCGTATTTGGGACATATTGTTTTGATATTTAAAGAGGCTATTGATCCGAAGAAGGTGATGGCTATTCAAAATTGGCATACTACTACCAATATTAAGCAATTACAAGGTTTCTTAAGCCTTAATCGTTATTATAGCCATTTTGTTGCTCAATATGCTCATATTTGCTGCACTTTTGACATAATTATTTCATAAGGATGCCTTTGTATAGAACCTTGAAGCTTATGCTACTTTTAGTGCTTTAAAGATTGCACTTATGAACACATTGGTTTTAAACTTGCTAGACTTCTCTAAGCCTTTCATAGTTCAAATTTATGCCTCTGAATTAGGAACTAGAGTTGCCTTATCTCAAGTAGAGCATCCCATTGCATATTTTAATAAACAAATTTGCCCAAAACTCCAGGCATCTTTAACTTATATTCAAGAATACATGTTATAACTATAATTATAAAAAATGGCAACAATACCTCCTCGGGACCAAGTTTATTGTCCAAACTGGTCATTAGCGTCTAAGATCTCCCTTAAGTTAGACAATCTAGAACTTAGAGCAAAAACAGTGGTTAAGTAAGCTTTTGGGTTTTGATTTTGAAATAGTATATAAACCTAGTTATAATAATGGACCTCTTGATGCGTTGTCTCAGTTATCATAAGGTTCTTAGCATGCTTTATAAGCAATTTCTCAACCAATAATTTCTCTTCTCTCCACCTTATGAAAATTTTACCCTCTTTGTCTTTGTTGAAGTTTATTATAGAGAGCCCTGAAGATTTTCCTGACTAAAAAATCAAAGATGGTTTGGTCCTTTCTAAAAATTGAAGTTTTGTTCCAGCTGATTCAACTCTCTCAATTAACTTATTCTTTAAGCATTCTATAGTTCTCCACTGGTTGATCATGTTGGAGCAGAGCACATAATGACTCGAATTACAACAACATTCTATTGACCCAATATATGCAAGGAATTCAAAATATGTAGCTAAATCATCAGTTTGTTAATAAGTTAAACCACCAAATACTGCTCCTTAAGGTTTACTATAATCACTTTTGATCCCTCATAAAGTGTGAGATTATATTTTCATTGATTTTATAACATACCTACCTCTTTTGCATAGAAAATAGTTAATTTTTTAGTTGTAAATTGTTTCTCTAAATTTGCCCACTTTATTACATTGGGCACTCATTTATCTCTTGCAAGTTTGACTGATGTTTTTGTTGAAGAAATTTATCAACTGCACGGGTTTCCTAATAGTATTGTCTCTGATCGTGATCTTCTATTCATGAGTAATTTTTTAAAAGTGCTATTTAAATTTCATAGTATATGTTATCTACTAGTAGAACTTAGCACCTACAATCTGATGGATAAGAAGTTGTTAGCCATTATTTGGAAGACTATTTACATTGCTTTGCTATTGATAACAACAGTCTTGGTTCAAATTTCTCTTTTGGGTGGAATTCATAATACTTCTTTACATTCAATAATCAACATGAGTCATCTTGAGGCCAGTTATGACATTTCTCCTTTATCATTAATTGATTATGTTTAGGGGATTTCGAATTTTGCCTCAACAGATGAGTTATTATCTATATGATCTCAATTACTCTTTTAGCAGTAAGCTAATCTATAACGAGCCTAACTATATATGTGACAACAAGTTAATGTACACAGAACTGATCGCAAATTCTAGGTGGGAGATTAAGTTTTTATTGAACTCTAACCCTATGGACAAACCAATATTACTCATCATCGGTCTAGTAAATTGGAAAAAATATTATTATGGTCCCTTTTGCATCCCATAACACATTGATATTGTTGCTTATCGCTTAGATTTACCTATCACCTCTCAATTCCATAATATGTTCTATGTATCCCTCTTAAAATAATGTCATGGCGATCCTACTTTTGGAAAACATTCCCTTCCTATTGAATTTGTTGGGTCGAATCCTCTCTTAATTCTTGAAACCATTATGGATTTCATAAAGTACTTTAATGTGGCAAATTTATTCCTTACCTTTTAGTACAGTGGAAATCTTAATCTCCAACTGAAGTTACCTAAAAGCCACTTGTTGAATTTGAACAAGATTTTCTAGGTTTTAACCTTGAGAAGAAGGTTAATTTGGAAGGAGAAGGCAATGTTGTAGGCTTGATTAGTGATAATAGCCTTAGTTAATGAATTAAGTATATCAGTAGCCTATATAGTTAAAAGAAGTCGCATGAAGACCCAGAAACCTTTAAAGCTCAAGGACTATATTTGGAATTACTAATTAAATAGGTAGCTATTTTGTAAATGACAAATATAGATTGATAAGTTGTAATATCTTTAGAAAAATTTGGTAGAGAATGCCTTTATTTACATAAGGAAAGCAATACAATAGGGAGGAATAACCCCTTATTTCATATCACTTTTCTCTTCTTTGTTATTCCTCTCTTTTACTCCTCCTTTTATTTATTTTTTCTTAATTCCTCTCTTCCTCTTAATTCTGTAATATCTCTTAGTTAGGTACATCCCATAACTTAACATTCATTGACCTCGAATTAAGTTAGATCAGGCTAGACTAGGTTAACCCAATTTAACAACCCTAATCATTCCTTTTATTTTGTTTCTTTTTTTAGTAGTCATTCTCGTTCAAGCTCTACTTTTCTCGCAACACTAATAAATGTTATACAATTGATGACTGAACATTGTCATTCATAGTAGAACAACAGCACCATGAAATAAACCACCATTATAGTACAACAACAATGCCATCAAACAATAAACTATCCAAGGCCAAAATAAAAGTAGAAAAACTTACAACTTAAGAGATTGCTGATGGATCTACAATAGGTATTGAGAATAATTGATAACATGAACGGAGCAACTGGACCAACTTAAGTATTATGGTGTGAATAATGCCAAGGAGAACATAGTTGTCAAGCCAATTAAATAGATTGATTATTAACAGAATTTTCAACAACTTTACAAATAACTCTTTAAAATTTTTTAGAATAACTCTTATGATGACATGTACAATTTAAGGTGGGGATATTATCCAAATCTTGCGTGGGAAAATTAAGGCAATTAAGCAAAATTTTCAAATACTAGACCTAATAAGTAACATCGTGAATTTCAATCAAGATCCCTATCGTAACAAGAAAACAACTAATTTGGGAGTGAGCTATTGAGAGATTAGTTATTTTGACTTCTAAAAGATTTGAAAGAATGGAATCCAAAATTGATCATTTAGCAAAGTCAAATAAGAATTTAGAGTTTTAGAATGGACAATTAGCCAATACTTGCCAAGGGAGACAAGAGTGAATCTTGAGGTTTGTGTGATAAAAATTATTATTAAAGAGTGGCAAGGAACCGATAGAGGATAAGGAGGTGAAGCATACTTAAAAAGGAGAGGGCATATTTAGTACTTTGAATGATAAAAATAAATCTCTTTCTTTTGCTAATCACTTCCATGGTATTAATGTAATAGACACTATTTTTTTTTTCAAGAATTCATCAAGTAAGATGCACTAGGTTATGACATCAAGCAAAGAAGGAATATAAAAGGTAAAGATGACTAGGTGCCATAGAAGTATGAGACGGTACGGGCATAGAACATCTCTAATATTAAAGATGTAAGGCTTTCACATGACACCTACAAGATTTTGAAGGAAGAGGGTATCGAGTTTGTTGCCTAACCTCGTAAAGAAAAATAAAGATATAGTCTAACTAAAATATTAAAAAATGTTTATTGAGAGATAATTCAATGATTTATTTTTACGTACTATACAAATGATAACTTATTTGAATATTGTCGAAACTTTATTATGTACTTTTGTACTGACTTTTCTTCAACTCCTTAAAATCACCCATTAGATCCTTAAGAATTTTCTCATCAAACCTTTGAGTCAATTCTAAAAGAAACTCCCTCCACCTCATTTAATATGCTTTTAAAGTAGAATTGATACCATTTTAAATTCATCCCAGTAAAAATTTGCTTCAATTATCTTAAACTCCCTCCTCATTCATTCCTCTTCGTTTGATTTTAATTGTCGATCAATTTCTCATTACTTGCTTGCAACTTTATAAGTTCCTTAATATTTTCCTCCAATTTTCACAACTCATGTCCACGTATTCTTTCTATTGTTGCAATTTCGCATGTGGAGAAACATTGCTTTTACTAACATTATTACACTAAAATTTAAGAAATGATTCAAGTCAAATTCTTCAAAATTTGGGAAGTGGGAGAGATATCCAAAACAAAATTTGATATTTCTAACTTGATTGTAAATAACACCAAACCTTATATTAAACTTTTTCTACAATTCAAGTGTGATTCACTGACTTTAAATCAAGTTAGATCAAATCAGACGACCAGGTTAAACCCAATTTAACCTTAATCGTTCCTTTTATTTTGTTTTCTTTCAATAAGTTGTCTTATTCAAACTCTACTTTTCCCACAACATTGACGATACAAAGGATTATACTGCTGATGATTGAACATCATTATCATAGCAAAACAACACCACCAATAAACCACCATTATGGTAGAATAACAGCGTCATCAAACAAGAAACCATCCAAGGCCGAATTAAAATTAGGAAAAAAAAATATGAGATTGCTTGTGGATCTATAATAGACGTTGATGTATCTGCAGATAGTTGGATGCTGAAGATCACAATGTAATTTTTTTTCCCTACTGTTTGTGATTGTTTCTTGACAGTGTCCTACAATCTCTGACCAAAAGGAGTAAAAGAAACTATAGCTTCTAAAGAAAAAACAAAGTATATACCAACGGTTGTGGTTAATTTCTCTTTTGAACGGTTGTAGTTTATTTCGCTTTTGAAGGTATATAGAGAGTAACTTCGAATATTTTCTATTTATCAGAAGCGTTTATTATCGAGTCAAGGACAGGTAGTCTGTAAGTCAGGTATCAGACTGAAGTCGAACCCAAAGTCAAAAATCTAAGCCTGATATGAAAAACAAACATACCCTGGCATTAACAAACATCGAATTTCCATCAGGATCGGAGATTGTATTCCGAACTTAAACCCTCTTAACATGCATCATTTTTCTGGTGCCGTACAGTTCTTGATAGCTCAAATGCTCAATATGATACTTTCCAGTAATTTTTAAGTTTTAATTTTACGGTCGTCAAACTGTCAACTCAAATTCCATCTAATGGTAAAAGTATTAATCTGCATGTCATTTCTCGCACATAAATACCGTTACGGCTTACCTCTGGCTGGACTAATATCCATGTTCAAAGAGAGTTTAAAAATCATCTAATATGTCAACTCTCATTCCTAGTGATGCGGCAAGTTCACATCTAATTAAACTCTTCCCTCAGAAGATTTAAGTATGAAGTACTGGGTAATTCTCGGAGACCAAACTGATCTTGAAAATAAAGTTTGGAGGAAACCAGAAACATTATATCACTGTCCTGTGTACAGTACAGTAGATCTTTTGATCTCTGCAGTTGTACGCTTCCAATTGCCTGCAATACAACCAACAATGTCTTAACTTTGGTGCACTAAGCTCCAGTTCTTGATCTATGCGAATATGCATTAACATCTAATCCAAGTCCAAAGATATACCAACATGCAATCAAATGACATTTGATCCTAACTGTACCTTAATCTTGTAAATGCACCAAAGAACCATTCTCTATATTGGCATCCAAGTTCCAGCCTCTAAATAGGAAAAGAATAGTTAGCTCTCGAAGTAGTGCAAAAGAATCAATATAATAGTAAAGGAATAATACCTCTCTTCAGCTTCTCTCTTCATTTCTGATATTTGCATTTCCAACTTAGTACAAGATGCATGAATGTCCATATTTTTGAGACAAAGCTCCTTCCATTGAGTGGATAAAGCATTCAGCTCATAGGCAGTATTTTGCTGATCATTCAAAGGATGAAATGTACTTATTGCATTGGAGCCCAAGATAGGGTTCAAGCAGAAAATAAGATGTTCCTATGGAACAAATCGATATAAATCTTGAGAGCTAGGGAGTGAAGTACCTGATGAAATTTCCTTTCACGATTGACAGCTTCAATCTTTTCATTTTGTTCCTGAGCTAGTTTTTGTAATCTGGGAAAGGACAATTACATCGTAAAATCAAGAGATGTACATGTAAATAAACATGGAAATGCAAACTAGTTGGCTGATAAATTGAAAACGAACCCTCTTATGATATCTACCCAAATGAAGAAATAAAAGCATCAAATTTGAAAGTTTTATCTCAAATTTTGAATAAATTAACATTCTGGACCACGTAATCTTGTAAATTAATACAGTTTATCAGCCTGCAATCAACTCAACTGTAAGAACAAGGATGAAAAAGAATAACCAAAAAACCAAAAGACCCACCACAGAACTGGATAATTTCATCCTATAACATTATGCATAGATGATCAACTTAACACTTAGTTCAGCTTCAAAGGACCTTTGCTAGTGTGCCACTCAAGTCCCTCTTAGAACTCATCCCACCCAGTAGAAAAGGAATAATATGAGATTATACACTTATGGATTGTTGTTAGCATAACTACTATTGGAACAGGGACCTAAAAAATCATAATTCTTAATATGATCCAATTATCTTATTCATTGCAATTGCAGATGGAAATATTTCACTTTGGTTAGTTGAAGTAAACAAGAGACGTGTATTTTAGCTTTTGTCCATTTTTCATCTTTGTTCAACATCAATTATTTGCTAAAATTTGTGGAACGTCATTGCTGAATCTGGGTTGATGTTAGTAAACCAGGGGCAAATACCCAAAATGGCCATAATGAGAAGGGCAATTTAGGCTTAATTTTAATTAAAGAACAAATGAAAATATCCCAGTTTAATTTAATTGATTTTTCAACATAATAACAATGCTTATGAGAAGTAACTTAAAGATGTTCATCCTGCGTGGTAAAAGAACATGACTACTTAAAGGGAGTTAGGGACCATTTTGACCATCCATCTGATATAAATAACTACAAAAATGCTATATAAAATTCATAACAAAATGAATATGTTGGAGGCTTGGAGCCCAGGGGTAGACAACAAGATTCAAAAGGAGAAATACGCTTAGATTCATGCTGTTTTCTAGAAGAACAGGCGCGCCTGAAGAATGAAATCTCAATTTACTGAGGTACACAGCGAAAGAAAAATTATGTAACATGATATGTGAACATTATATACATATGAGGTAGCAATATTCCCCTTTACCTAAATAGAACTAATGCATACACCCAGCTGATAATAGGAAGAAAGAATGAAGGTTTTCTCAGCAATCTTTTATACACACACAGAAAGAAGATATAAATAGAATATACCATGATTTTGGAATAAAAATAAATACCTGGACAACATTGCTTCTAACTGTTGATTGTTTTGAATCCACACATCGGGACCGTATTTTGACATCAGATCTAAGTTTTCTAGCCTGCAAGCATCCACAGCATTTATCAACAGTGCTACATAAAGTTATTCTACACTGTGCATAAGAGAAGTTCATAAGGAGGGAAATATATCTACTTCGGATAATCAAGACATAAATTTGCAATGCTCACAAGTAAGATGATTCATAAGGAACATTAAATATAAGAAAGGATAAAAAAGGCCCATTTAACAATTTTCAACTCCCACAATCTTACTGTCTGACAAGAAAAGAACTCACCAAGAAAAATTGGCTTGTTTCAACAGAATTCTTTGACTACCAGCATTATTATCCCAATGGCAGAAGTTTCAAATTTTCCAAGAATTTAGTCAACGAATGAAAATGCAATCACAGACCTGATTACTTGATGTTGTAACAAGCGTTGAGCTCTCTGAAGAGCTTGCTTCCAAGCAGTTTCGTCATTCATCTTATTTGCAGGTGGCAAATCTAAGTGAGAGTACCTAGAGAAATCGAGAGAGATTGGAGGTTTCCCGGCACGCACTCGGTCATACTCTTTAGCAAGCATTGGGTAATTCTGTAATTAAGGTTTCATATCAATGGTTCATTCTTCTACCAATCATGATTTTGTTCACACGGTGAAATGCATTTTGGACTACATATCCAAAGCAAAACTTGAAGCACTCTTGAATAACTAGTCATCACAAAAGCCTCAAATTGATATATAGCCCCTTTCAACAAAAGTTTCATACAATTATATGTCAAAAAATCAACCAAAGAATGCATGATAAATTAATTAAAAAAAATTTGAATCTCAGCACTTGGTTTCTTATTTTATTACTAGTCAGCAAACAAAGAGAACACAAAACACACTCAAACAATCAGGAAAATCCTCCCAATTCAAGGAATTGAAACAAACTTAAGCCTTTTTCAAGTATTTCTCGAGCAGTAGAACCGTAATGAATAAAAAAATGAAAAACAATGAAAACAAAAGAAAACCTAATTTCAAAAGGCAAACCTCAAAATTGAAATTGGAGAGAGGAGGCAGGTCCTTCAAGAAATCGGCGGGCTTCTTGTGACTTCTACGCATCTCCTCCTCCACGAGTCGGTCCACCTCCGCCTTCACGGAAGGATGGCCGTAATCGTCGTCGATGTAGGGCAAGGCGTCAATCACTTCGGCGTTGGAGGAGAACGACCAGGGCCTAGAAGGCTCCGGCGCTGCCTCCAGCATTAGTACATCGCTGTTTCCTTTTCCTGCGGCCATCTCCGGCAAGCACTGTATCTCTCCCGCTCTTTTGAAGCTCAATTACTGTAAGATGACAAGCTCTGGGCTGAACGTAATTCCATTGTAATCAGTTCTGAATATTTAATGTCAGACTATTTGGTAACATAATTCTAATAATTCTTCTTTTTTAATAATAATTATTATTGTTATTTAGAGTTACTGTTAAATTATTTTCTTTATAAAAAAGAAGTAATACAATACAAGTGTTAAATAATTTATCATTTATGCATTTTAAGAAATCAAACGCAGTTTTAATTATTAAGAATTAATGTTAAAATAAAATCAAATGTCTAAATAATGCCTCTAAAACTTGGAATTAATGAATGGATTGATCGAAAACAAATGTTAATTAAAAAGAATGAGAATCCATTCCACGCTATAAAATTTTTACAAAAGAACAAAACGCTCCGCAGCCAGAAACATGCGGGTTGGCTGTAAGCTCCACGTTAATGATATCATTTATTGTACTTATAAAAGAGCCCAACCCCAAAAAACACCTAACTTCAAAAGCAGGAGAGCTTATAAGCCTATAAGCTCCACGTCAATCCCTTATTTGACCGATGTGGGACAATATAAGGCTTAGTAGAGTCGAGAACACCGAACACCCAGGCAGACCCAGACCCAGATCCAGTCAAGTTGACTAGATACTAAGTGAAGCTCATTCTCTGAGGCAGCAGAGCAAATGGCAAATGCATAACAAGAATAATGAAGCTCCTTATTTCATCACCCCTATCATATATGGTTAATAAAGAATTACAACAAATTGGCATATTCTCCCCCAACCTAGTGCCTTACAAACCAAACCAAAATGTTAATGAAGATACATTCAATGTTCACTACTACTTGTCCTTGAGGTTGGCATATTTGAATAAAGGAGAGTGAAGAACAGTTCTACTTCTGCTGCACTCTGGATCATTTTCATAAACCTGTTCTCACCTGGTTCTTCAAACAATGATGGACCCATCTGTGCAACTCTTGGCACCAGTCTCGCAAGCACAATGCCGCTTGTCAAACTGCCCCCAGTAACCTCAGCCCCTATTTCATCCACCACTAGTTGCAAACAAGTATCCATGATTCTACTGAACTCCCAGCTGCAGGTGAAGATGAAGATTTTTAACTTTGAACAAACAACATAATTTTTTTGAATGATATATAGCTTTTAAAGTTGATGCCGAGACCAAGTGCCGTTAACGTTTCATTTACAGGGATACTAGCATCTTTTACCACTATCAAATAGAGATAAGGGAAAGGCTTTTCCCACTTTCTTATGCCTAGACTAGTAAGCACGAATCTTTTGTGCATCCAGTAGAAAAGAAGGCTGCAGAAAGATTGACAAAAGACTAATGTTTATTCCAGTTATGCATCTACCCTCCAATGATCACCATGCCTTTACCTAAAGAATACAGTGTTCTCAATTACAAGCAGTCCTATGCACAAACCAATGGAAGAAACAGCCGTGATGTATGAATAAACCTTGACATACAGTGATCATTCCTCTGGCAGCATACAACAGGCATTTTACCGTCTTGATTAAAGGCCAACAAGACAACTTATAAAATGTTTCAACTCAAACATAATAAGCACAGCTCTTTTTGCCAAAGCCAATAAGACAAGCATACCTCAACAATACAGACCGTACTTCAATCATAAGCTTATCAAACTTTGTAGTTCCCAAGAGAATAGCCTCATCACTACCTGAGGCTGTAGCTTGTTTCTTGCCATCTTTAGGCATCACACAGTCCACCCACTGGTGGGGACTTCCTGTGCTCATAAACACATGCAGTATCTGCATGACTGTTTCACAAAGCATTTTGGTATTGAAGAGATCTCCAAGCTGTTTCCTAAACAGATTAACCAGAAAGAAAAAAAAAAAAAAACAGCAAGTAAAACCTTCAAGAGTTACTCTCTAGTCTCAAACAATCAGCAAAAAGTGCTAGACAGATTAGTGTAAGCACAGTAAAGAAACCTTTAATGATTAGTCTTCTTAATAAGGAATTGCCAAGAGACTATGGAGTTAACCTTAGTGACATAATCAATGAGTGTGAGGAGAATCCTGACAGACTAAGACTATCTTATGTAAAATCACTATAAGTATATACATCTCATGAACCGAATCTCCATCTTGTATATGGTTATTGCTTGTGTAGTTATTTAAATTCCAGTAAATTCCAGTAACTCGACTATTAAATAGAGTATGAGATGCTTATTATGAATGCCCGGATTTTTGTAACAGAAGAAAATTACCCCTTGAGGCATTCAGTTACTGCCGCCTGCATATTGGAAATTAAAATTGGCAAGCCATCGATGGCGAGAAAATCTGCACTGGCTAGAAATTTTTGTTCATCATTTCGGTCAGTAAGGTCAAGATCTTCCTGTAATATGGGAGCATCTCTTGTAAAATATGAGGAATAAGTAATTGGTTGCAGAACATTGATTGGTCAATCAGAAGAAGCAAGCAAAGAAACAAGAAGATTACAAACACATACTGACATCCATTTCTACACTTCATACAACTAACTGGTATCAAGAGTGAATTGCAAATGACAATATGCAATGTATGGGGCTTAGTTCATTAAGCCAATATAAAAAGTGATTGTATTACGATATTCACAACTTATGTTCCATATCCAAGGTTCTGGGAGAAAAAGTAGTTCCTTGTGCTTGTTAGAGTCCATGCAAACAATGAAAATTTGTTCATGCTCATTTCATGAAGTTAGATAGTACTAGGGAGCATCTTATTCTGTTTAGTACTGTATTAATTGATTGTAGACTACAAACGAATGACAACTTCTATGTCTATTGTTTGCCAATCTCGTGAAAAAAGATGCTGCAGATACATATGTTAAGAGCAATAATCTACAGACATGAATGCATGCTGTAACCAACTTCAGTTTCAATAGAATGAAAACAATTGTAGCATGTGACAGAGTGGGAATGATGCGCATCCTAAAATAAAAAGTACTCTATAGCATACAAGTGAGAGTGATGCCAAATTTGGTCATCCATTTGGGCAAATATTTTCCATACCAAACAGCAAATCATTTAGGCATAATCTAAAAGTGAAGAGGTAAGGTAAAGAAATAAGTGTAGCATGAGACTCTGGCTATTAGAATTTGGATGACAACAAAATCTAAGTTCCAGGTTTAAAAGGAAAAAAAGGAATTATCATGGAATATTTAAGGGTCTAGAAACCGATGTAAATCGTTGATCAGAGGGGGCAAGCGAAATAGAATCTGCGATGCCAAAGTAATTCATGATTTGCTTAAAGTGTTAGCAAACCACAGGATATAAAATCATGAATACAATCTGAAAGGAAAAAGAAAGAGACACAATTCATATCGAAAACTGTGAGGTAAACCAGCATGATTATAGCTAGCAGATGCTACTCTCAATAGTCCATCATACATGAATTGCTGTTACCATCTTGGTGTTAGTATAAGTCGACTTGTACACTAGGTAAGTCGACTTGTACGCTTGTGTAAGTCGACTTGTACACTCATGTAAGTCGACTTACACATGTACAGTACTATAAGTCGACTTGTATTCTCCTGTA
>JAOQMQ010000006.1:18661977-18685034 GCA_027563845.1 Erythroxylum subrotundum
TAACTTCCTTCTCAACTTGTGTAGGTGCACTTGCTTCTTCACAAGTATTCTTTCCTTCGTTATCATTGGACTGAGTGGAGTTTTTTTCTTTGGATTTCACCTCTTCTAATTCTTTTCCACTTCGCAGAATGATGGCCTTGCACTGCTCTCTTGGGTTAGTTTCAGTATTACTTGGAAATGTCATTTGATTCAAATTCCCAACAACATTTGCAAGTTGTCCCAATTGAACTTCCAAACTCTTCACTGAAGTCCCCATATTGGTTACTTGCATCTTTAGCTCATCCATCTCCTTCTCATTCTTGTGGAAGCGGTTCCTTGTCTCAGTTACAAAAGTGCCAATCATTTCTTCCAAGGTCTCCATTCTGCCAATGTTGATCCATATCCAGGTGGGTGAGGCATGTTCCTTTGAATACCATAGTTATATTGTCACTGTTAGTTCATACCCTTTTTAATCTTGTATTCAATTCACCAAAAAAGCATATCAAAGCCTCACTGTAAGTTCGCACCCCTTTTAATCGCGCATTGAATTCACTCAAATGACCAAAAACGCATATCAAAGTTACCCTGTAAGTTCATACTCCTTTTAATCTTGTATTCAATTCATTCAAACATGAATATCTCTTCTAATCTTATAGTCAATTCACTCCAACAATAACAATTTCCTTTCTAATCTAGAGGAAAAAGTTTGCAAGTACAAAGATATCTTTTCCTTTGGGTTCTCAAAGAGTGCGATCTTTTGCCTTCGTAAGACAGAAATAGAATGGTAGTAAAAGGAAAAGATTAGGTAGCTACAACTCGATTGCCTATTGCAAAATAGTTTGCAATAGAGAGATACGGGAATGAGGAGGATATAATTTTTAAAAATTATCACAAAAAGAAAGAAAAAAAACAGAAACAGAGGAGGAAAAAGATCAGAATGAAAGAAAAAGAGAGAGAAGACTGAAAAATGAAAGAAAAAGAAGAAAATAAAAAAGGAAACGCATAATTTTATATGTTAATAACCTTATTTAGACTTTATAGGAAAAAAAGAACAATGAATTGATTTTTTATAAAGAGAATTGGAGATCCCTATTTAAAATTATCCCTTTTTTTAGTATTTAACAGCCTTATTTAGACATTATAGAAAGAAAAAAAAAACAATAAACAACACAAATAATTGATTTTTTATAATGAGAAATAGAGATCCCTATTTAAAATTATCCCCTTTTTTCAGTAAAGGCGTACAAAATGTGTTGTTTCTTTTTTAGATAAGATTCTACAGTAACTAACATACTCTGTTTCAAGAGTTGAGACTTTTAAAAAAAAAAAACGACTGCTTAAGCAATAACTATACCAACAATCTACGCAAGGTTACAAGGTCACATCTTGCACCCAAGTTTTATATCCACATCCTCTCGATTGTAACACTAATCACATACCCAAGGTCTCAGCTTCCTCATGCGGTGATAAAAGTAACAGAATCACCCCCCCGAGTTCATCATCTGCTTCATAAACACGTTCTGGATCAATGTCATACATAGGTTTGTTTAATACTAGTGGCAAAAACGAGAATTTATGCCTTTTGTAACTCACAGGTACCTTCTGCTGTATGTGTCAAATGAGTTAAATTACCAAATCCCTTTTAAGAGATGTTAAATAGGCATGTTTGCTTCATTCATCCAGTCAATGTCCCCCTGGCTCAATTTGCCACCGATGATACTTTTGCGAGCAATCTGAATAACTTGACTCCTATCTTACAAAATCAAAATGTGTACCTGTCAGTGTAAGAATCAGTGTCATATACGGAGTGATTCTAATACTGATAATATAACAAAAATTTACTCATTCACCATTTAAGATCAACTTGCTTATCAACGCTAACTTCTCATCTTTGTTACTCAGGCAGCTGCCGTCCATACATTGTTAGATCTCAGTGGTGAAACCTGTCACTTCATTCCATCATTAAGTATGCTTCAACATTAGACTGTAAATCCCTCCCACTTAGATGCTAGATGGAGAGCAAGTCTCATCAATATTTGGCCAACGTCATCACTTCCTTTTACTTTACATCGAAGCCAGGGGCTGCAGAATCATCTTACTCTGTTTTCAACAGAATTCTTTGCTTCTGGATTGCAAACTGGGAACAAATGCAATAAATTAATCTGTCTTTACCGGATGGTTCTAGGTTCCCTTCTCTCACAATTCTTTGAGAAACTTGATTTGCTTATTTGATGCACTACCACGTGGAGTCGATTTCTCTTCTGATGGTACATGTCTTCTTTCCCCTCTGGAATACTTCTTGTCCTCCTTGCTTTGTTTTTTCAAAGTAATTCCATCAGAAGAATTCTCGATCATTTCAGCATTTATCCTTTCCAAAAACATCTGCTTTATTATGCGCATCTTAGATGTCTTCTTTTTGCTGGACGCATTGGGATGACAAGGAATGTCTCTTGCATCACCACTTGTTATTGCTAATAAACTTGAATCAACATTATTATGAACAAGTTCGGAATTGTCACAAATAGTTCCAGATGGGCTGTTATGCACTTCCTGACATGATTTATGCTTTCTACCAAGACATTGATCAGGAGATTCCCTGACAGTTTCAGGGGTATCGTTCCTGGCTAAACTCAGTGAACCATCATTATTTGTTACATCCAATTCCAGTCTTTCCGGGGATAGCAAAAGAAGACTCTTACAGTTCCCATTAGTTCTCATGCGCTTATTTCTCTTTGATGACAAGATGGGAACCTTTTTCCTCTTTCTTGTATTATCCTCTACACAGTTTCCTGTTGCCACTGGCTCAGGAATATTACTCCCATCTAATTTCTCAAACGCAGAACCATTGCTGAGCCCCACAGCTTCTTCAAGTGAACCAAATACCCCTTTCCTAGTTCTTTTGGGTGTACTCTTGTTTGGGGCTCTGTGGAATTTGACAAAGCAAGTAAAAAAGTAAGAAGCATCATAAGGAACAAACCCTATGAATGTATATATTCCTAGAACGACAATGTTATTGTTAAAGGTTTAATTAATAAATCACAAATCAAAAAGGGACAAAAGATAAAGAGTAAAAAATGATCCATAACCTAATGCCTGTTTTGGGTTAAGATATGGACCTCCATATACATAGACCACTCCTCTTTCTAAATAAGAAAAGTTAAAAAATTTCACATGAAATTAGATTGTGTTGTAGAAGCCTAATATCACAAAAAAGATACTTGTTGAAGAAGAAGCTTAACAATAATTTCGATTGTTGTCAAACAAAGAGTTCAATTGGAAATGTACCCTAAGTGAGAATGGATTGTTGAGTAAAGAAACTCAATTGTAAAAATTGAATTAACATGTTGAATGGCTTCAAAAAGTGAGGGGGGAAAGATTGTCTGACCTGGAAGGGAAGTGTAAAAAATGTTTATTGATCCCACATTGGAAAGGGGCAAAAGATAAGTGTGATTTATATACAAAAATGATCCATAACCTATTGAATTAAAGTTTTAAGATATGGACCTCCATACATAACAGAGCACTCCTCTCCCTAAATAAGAAAAGTTGCAGAATTTCACAGTTATAAACAAAGATACTTGAATAAGCTTTGGAACAAGGAACAGGAACAGGAACAGGTAACAGGTAACAAGACAACAAAGAAACTGACCACATAAAGTTTTTGTTTCTTCTCCAGAATTTGAATCTCCTATGCACAAATGAATTGCAAGAAATCTATTATAGAGCGCTGATAAACCACTGCAAAAATTATAAGTCAATATACCTTGATTTCTGTTTATGCTTCCCAGGTTTCAGATTCTCAGGTTCTGATGCTGGTCCTATTGTTGGTAATGGAAGAAAATCATCAGCACTGAGTGCCGGCCGCTCCAACTCTCGGTCTACAAAGTTGCCAATAAAAGCAGCCTTTTTTGTTCTATAAGCTTCTTGCATTTTTGGCACTTCATGTGGAGCTAACATGCGCCATCTCCTGGTATATACAGATGCAACCAAACTTTGATCCATCAAAAATTGAGATAACAAGGCATATAATGCATCATGGAAGTATAGAAATCATAAAATTCCAAATTGTAATACCTACGACAACAACTATCGGTTCGGCCTGGGAAATGCTTAGCGATCTCAGCCCAGCCATAGCCACATTCTTCAATTATTGCCTTCAATCTTAAATCCTCTTCTTCGGTCCATTCACCCATATTCAAAGAAGGATCCAAAGCATTAAACCACCTGTTGACGTGAAGTCAGTTAAATAATCATCAAATAAGAAAAGATGTATCGACAGTGTTATAGTTCTACACAAATACCTCTCTCTACATTGTACTTGTGTTCGGCCTGGCACAAATTGAGCAATTTTATTCCAATTCTTTGGACCAAAAAACTTCACAGCTACTTTCAGGCATTTGTCTTCATCTAAAGTCCATGTCCCTTTCCTTTGCCTATATGGGTTTAGAGATTTCCTCCACCTGTGTATTTTGGAATATTGTGATATAACTAGTCATTTTGACCAAATATATTTGTCAATTTTGAAGGATGTCAGAACAAAAATGGTCATGGGGGAACATACCTTATTACTCCAAAGATATTTCAGAAATTTCAGAAGGAAAGAAGTGAATCATATTGCCTTTTATATACTTAAAGAGCAACTATAAAACACAACGGTCCTACTGTTGCTCTGAGAACTATCCTCTTTCAAATACAAAACAGATGCTCAAAATAAGCAATAAGAGATTCAGAAACTCATGGTATAAATAGCCAAAGTTGCTTAAGTTGACCAACCTTTCTTTCCTTTTGAAGGAAAAACCTCACTAGTTATGACAAGAAAGACATATGACACAGAAAACAATCAATGTCATCAAAATCTGAAGTACGAACTCTATGCACAATAAGCCAAAAACCTTCATTAAACATCCACATAAATTCACTTCTGACCATAAAGACTGACCTATTAGAACATTGTGCACCGGTTCTTCCTTCCAAACAGGAAGCTACATCCTGCCAATTATAGCCATAAACTTTTACTGCAGCATTAAGTTGTGCATCCTCATCCTTGGTCCACTCCCTCTTTAGTATGCGAGCATTTAAACTCCGTTGGAAACGTAACAAGCATCCAAACGGCGTCCTCTTTTTCTCCAATGATGCTGCAATATCAAACCAATTACTGATTCCTCTTTCCTGGACAACTAACAAAAGATTTTTATCATCTCGGGCTTCCCATGGACTTGAATCAATTAATGGATCTTCAAAATTCAACCACCTGCAGGATCAACATTACATCAATAAGAAGACAAAAAGTGAGTAATTAAAATATTGCAGATGTACTTGGTGGGAAATCAACAATGAAGACATCAACAGATAGAGCCCTGAGGCAAATCAAACAAGAATTCAACTCTCAGGACTCCATTATATGAATATCGATTCCATTAATAAAAGAAGGGAGCTTAATGAGCCCATATTACTAAACTGAGAAGGAAAATCAAACAAGAATTCAACTCTCAGGACTCCATTATATAAAAATCAAATCCATTAATAAAAGAAAGGAGCTTAATGAGCCATATTACTAAACTAAAAGGAAGGATCTTATCAACATCCAGGGATTGGCAACTTATCCATTCAGTGACTTGGATAATCTTTAGAATAATCTAAATATACTTAATAATTCATATGTACTATTTATAGTGTTAAGTATGTCTAGATAGATTTAAACAAAATATTTTGAGGTATTTGAGCTTCTCAGCATGTGACTTATATCAAGACTCTTTGGCCAGGTATAGTAGTAGGTAACTTCTGTTCACCAAAATGTTAGATACAATTCTTAACACTATGTGATTGGATCCAACTTAAAAGATCAGATAAAACAGGGGGTATTTCCTGGGTGGACTGCGCTTCAAATAGCTGAACAAAACTTCATGAAATATTGAATTAAACTTGCAACAAAAGCACAGATGATCAAGGCATTAAAAAACAATTCAAAAAGAAAGCCATCTAAAACTCTTTTAAACCCTTACAATGTATTTAACAGCAAGATAATGCTAGGTATTATTGACAAAAAAAGTCACGGTGAAGCATGAGAAATAGGGCCTAACACCTGATGAAAACTATGCAGGATTGATGGCAATGCAATAATTCAAAATCAATAGAATCAATTATCAGCCTGCTCTTCGAGGTTTGTTGATATGCAAACAAATGTCTTCAAAAACAAATGAGGTGAATGAATCCTTACAGCTAAGGAATTTAAAAACATAAAATTAATCAATTAATTCCATGGAGTAGAAGACATTTTCAAAGGGCTTACCAACCCAACCCATAAAGGAAATATGTGAGAAGATTATGCATGAAAAGGTTAAGATAAAATGGCATGGGGTTTTCTAAAGAATTCCCAGAATCTCCAAATCCTTTTTCTTGTTTGGAAAATGGCTGAAAACATCAATTATACAGATCAAGGTCAAAACAACTTTTTCATGTGTACAAGATTCTTGAGATATTTTGCTAGCATTTAGTATATTTGTTATTATCGGAAAGTAGATCTGATCTCACACAAAATGCTAACCTTGCTGCACATTCTGCACCAGAATGACCAGTGACATACAAGGAAGCCAATTGATCCCAGTTAACCTTTGGAAGAAACTCTCTCATCAACTCCGGGGTGATTTCCAGATCTCTGATTGAAGCAAGAAGGCTATCCAAATTACTGTGATCTCCAAAATAACCTTCAGAACCACTTCAAGTTAAAATGTGTTAGAAAAGGAAATTTGTAAATTAAAATGGAACTTGCAGTCTTGAAAAGAAGAAATACAATAGGCATAACTCCAGGAGCCTCAAAGGCTTAGAAGACAACAAACACAACAAATTAAAATTTGCAAACTGCATGTCAAAGGCATCAATTTCTATCAGTTTAAGCTTCTTAACATGTATGTGACATTCATTTCATAGTATAAACACTTCAATCAATTTCCAAGTATTCTATGGCTCTTAATGTCTAATCAGACCATTACTAGAAGCTTTCTTAGAGGCACGCATCTGCAGTTGAGATTTGTGCTTAGCCTCTAATAACCCTCAACACTAAGTACCACTGAATTCCAGCAACAGTATCACATACTGATATCCAAGAGTCAGACTTGACAAAGGAAAGATTTTTGCTCTGAATACTACGCTTATCTGTTACTGTAGAACAGATCCTGAGATCACAAGTTGAATGGTTCTAAGGACAAAAAATGTTCTCTAGTTTCTTGATTCATAGAAACTTCATCTTTTCTGGAGAAAAAGAGAAACAGTAACTCTTCCAACCCATGACAAAATCTACATGCATGAATTCACAAAGTTGAACAAATTTTACACTCGTACTCACAAATGCATAAGTAGACATAATGAAAATCCACTAATAAAATTTAAATAGGATCATTGTATCATACAATCATTTAATTAATTGGTAATCAAGTATTTGTAGCCTTATTATTGTTGTTAGATATGCAATGTCCTTTAAATAAAGCCACTGATTATTAAGGAAAATGCTCAAAAGCTAAAAGCCAACCGATGCACAAACTATTTCAACAAGAAACAAATCTGCTCATACCTGAATTGATCCACCGATAGGTGAAGCATCATTTCTTGGAATTGTTGTCTAATTCCCATCCCAAGGTTTTTGCTCTCTGTCTTTGTCCATTTTTTTCGGTGCACTGTAAGTGGAAAATTTTTCAATGCTTTTCTATAGTTAGCAACATGAGAATTTTCTAGTGGCCCATCACGTATAGTAGAGACCCTTTTATCATTAATCTGCAATGACAGAAAAAAATGCTTGGTGAAGACGACTTCTCAATAGTCAAACAACCAATCAGCAATTTGAGCAAGTAAATGGAAGCCCGCTGACAACATTTAGGTATGAAGCACGATGAAAGCTAATCCTTCCTAATAGTAAGGTACTTACTGAAAACTAAAAGCACATGTTCTAAACCTAAAAACTGATGCACATGCAAGCACCGTGCCCAAGAAAACAATGACCACAATTTAAGAGAAACAGCATTCTAAAGATAAAAATTAATAGTACATATAAGAAACTAATGAACAAGAGTCCGTTAGGACAGGTAAGACATTTCCAGGCATTATTGCTGTATATCACAACTGAAATCCTGCTTACAACTACCCAGGGAAGGGTTCATAAGACGAGAACGACTAATTCAAATTTTGTAGTGCAAAGTGAAATTAGCCTATCACGACTAAACTATCACCCTCACATGAAAGAAAAGTAAGATAAAAATTGAAGACAGTCATGACAGAGAGAAGGAACTACTTGGAGACATGCAAGCATATTAATTAAGAAAGTTACCTCAGAGTCCTCAGAAGTTGGTGCCTTTCGCGCTGATATTAATTGGATGAGTGGATCCTTTCTCTGGGACAATGCCTTCCCAGTCATTTTTTTGCATGAAACCTGAAAATTTTTCAATATTTGAACACGCTCCCTCAGTTTCTTATTCTCCTCCATTCTTGCTTCAATTTCAGTCAATTTGCTTCGAAGCAACTTCTGACAGGATCTATTCTTCCTAATTGCATCAACAAACAACTGAGCTGATTTTGGAAAGCTAGAATGGCGTAACACCAACTCAGAACCATTTGATTGAAGCTGGGACAAACGTCTGAAAGGCAGTAATTCCATGCTACAATTCAATGCGTTTGTGGTGTCACCGGCTTCATCGGAAGGTGGCAAATTATACTCTGTGATTCCATCCACCGAGAAGTTGTTTGATTTTTTGGTTTCTGAGACAACATCGGATATGTGAAACTGGTCCACTTTTCTCTTGGAATCCCCTGTGACATTATCTGAGCATATTACATAAACATGAGCATACTTGTTAGGGGAACAAAAGCAAATGTAAACTTAGTAACAACTTCCACTATTTGAAACTCACAATCGGTGTCACTATCTTTGGACATATTTGAGATATATATATAGCTTCGTTGATAAATGAACAATATTTAATTTGTCTCTCAAAAAGTTAAGCGACCCATAAGTTTCAAAAGTTAGTAAATTATAGCTTGGCTGAAAATCCGTACATGCAACAAGCCTCCTCCTAACCAACGCGAATATTTCGTTATGCATTATTAGTTTCATATCAAATGGCATGCGACCTACAATATGATAAATTACAAATTCAAGCATTTCCCATAAACATGGAAAAAAGGGTTTACCAGTGTCATCATAAGCAGCAAAACGGCGCCGAATTGCGGCAAGAGTTGCAAAATCATCCTCGTCGTCGTTATCAGAAGATGGTGGTAGAGTCGCCAGAGGCTTCAGAGAGAGAGGTTCAGAAAAAGCAGCCGATAACGAGAAACGGTTCTGTATGCTTCGCAGCACTTCAAGATCATCCTCACTGTCCTCTTTATCGGATTCACCGGAAGCTTCGCCTGTGGCGGGCAAGGAGGGAGACGGACGTTGAATGGAACTGTTGAGATCGTAGGGATTTGCGCCGGTGAGCATGCAGGCCTGCCTCAGGGCCTCCATGTCCTGGTCGAGGACATCGTCGTTATCCTCTCCGGAGGAGAAGTCTCCGTCGTCGGGGCCATTAAAAGGCATGTTGATTAGAGAAGTTTAGGGCATTGGGTTTATTAGGGTTTAGAGCTTAAAAAGTACACGCGCAGATAAAGCTAATACAGAGAAGGGGAGGCCGCGAAATTGTTTCGGGCAATACGCACGCTGCCGCCGGGAAACAATGCTGCTCTATATTCTATTTATACTGTAAGTCGGTGTCAATCTTTTTTTTCCTCGCTTTTCTCTTAAACTTCTTAATTGAATTTATCAAATTTTTTGTTTATTAGGTATCTTCTTTTGCTTTGGCTTCAATAACATTACTGTGTATAGATTAGACTGTTAGATAAAGTATAATGCCTTAAATCAAGAAAGGATCGATTATTTTGAAAAGAACAAATATCTTTATAGAAAAATAAAGCTATTTTGAGAAAAAAAATAAAAATATCTTGGGATGGGGACCTTGTTTAACTATTATTATTTATAAATAGATTTCTTATTTATTCCACATTAAGAACTCGTGTTCAATTGTCCTTTACATTTCTGTTTCAGTTTTCTGGTTTCGCCTGTTGTTGTCACTTCTTCCTGGTTATCAGACTTTTCTCCCATTTTTTTGGTCAATTATGTAAATTATTTTAGATTTTAATTATTAAGACTCTCAATTCCTAATCCAATTCTGAATTATTATAACACATTTAAAAGCGTAACTTTTATTTTCAACTAAGCATGAAACAAACTTTATATCTTTTTTTTTTCTTTATATATATATACATAAAAAGAAAAATAAGGAAATAAAACGATTGGGGGCCTCTTCGACATGAAAAGGATATGTAGCAGGTTGGATTTGGGCATCCTAGTTCTGGGGTTGTTTTCGTAACTTGAGTTTCCATTTGGTAAGATCATATCAAATATCAATCTTCTTTTGAGCCCAATTTTGTAATTAGGTTCGAATTTGTTATGCCAACGATTTAAAAATTGGACAAGGGTAATGAATTGATTATGGTAACATATTTATAAAATTGTGTTTTTATCATCACAAAAACTTGTATGACAACAGAGATTAAGCATAATCTTCATATCTTGCAAAAAAAAGCACAATAATTATAGTAATATTATTCACCTTATGTGTAAGTGCATTTTTAGATCTTTTACAACAGCAAATACAAATTTTTGATTAGCCATATGACGTTTTGCAATTAGTTACAAACATAAATATATAAGTAACCAAGAGCAAATTGCAAGACGTAGGTGATCAAAATAATTGTGAGTGTCAAATCATCTAAACATAATTAACCTACTTAGAATATTAACGTAGCACAATGGTGTTTCCCCACCTGCTGCATCTATAGACTGTCGCATACTTTGGTTCAACCCATTGTAAAATATTTGGTAGACCATGACGTAGGCATCGTCTTAGCATCTCTTTGAATCTCTCTCATATATCGTCTAAAGATTCCACTTCAACTTGGGAGTGTAAAGAGATGTCATTCTTTAGTTTAGCAGCCTTTACTGATGGAGAATACTTCAACAGGAACTTCTCCGCCACTTGTTCTCATGTATTCAGTGAAGATTATGGCCTTGAATTCAACCATTTCTTGGCCTTCCCTCTTAAAAATGGGAATAAGCACAATCCGATGGCTTCATCATTAGCTCTGTCGATTTTAGAAGTATCGCAAATCTCAATAAAATGCAAGAGGTCTTCCTTCGGGTCTTCGTCCTTGAGTCCATCAAATTAAACTGACTGTTGCATCATCTGGATGATGCTCAGCTTTATCTCAAAGTTGTTAACTTTAACAATCGGTCTCCTGATGTTAGACTCTATAACGCGTCAAGTCTGGTCTAGCATAGTTGAACATAGTTCTTGGTTGGTCAGCCATGTTGTGCAATTCTTCAATGTCTGCTTAACCTCCCAAGTCTTCTATTCGACGATATAGCTTAAATTCTCGCAGTTGTGTACTTCGAAGATTGCACCATATTCTTTCGATCTCTAAGTTTGCATCTGTTAAGCTCTCAAAATTACTCCGGGTCATAAACTAACCAAGAGTCTAAGTCGAAAAAAGGAAAGAAAGACAAAAAAATTAATCAAATAAAATAACGTAAAATAAAAACAAGAATAAAACTAAAAAAACTGAAAATAGCTAGAGTAATAAAATTAAGGTGCTCCTAATATTACCATCCCTAGCAATAATGTCAAAAACTTGATTGAAATTTTCCTTTATATCAATAATTAAATTAACTACAAGTGCACGACATAACTGTATATTTAGTTTTTGATTAAAAATAAAGCTTAGAAAATAAACTAAAATTTGAAACAATAATAAACACAGAAGACTAAGGAAATTACCTAGAAAAATCAATATCAAATATTAGTATCTATGTAACACTCTTATACGGAACTACAATCACCTACACACATGGCACCCAAATTCTTGTACATATATTCATGGCATACAATTATATTCATTTATAGGGATTGTCACCACTCATTTATCTATTCAATGTTGTACATATACATATCGTAAAATTTCATATCCCTTAACATTATCATTTTAAAATAGTATTACATCATTACAATTATATGATAATCCAAAAGAGATATTACACACAACATAAATTCTTAATTAAAAATTGTTAATAAACTACAATTTCCTTCATTACATATACAACCATTCTTGAATCAAAAGACACATCTAAAGATACTTTCACTTCTAATGATTGGCCTTGGTCCCTGCAGATGATCCATGTGCCTTACTCTTATTACTTGGACCTACATGGATTAACACCCGTGCTAAGCTTGAAAGCTTAGTAGAGAAATACTTAGTTTGGATGACCACTCACAGCAATCATCCGTCAAGCACACACACATTCATAATATCATAAACTCATGTAAACAATGATGACATAATTAAGCAAAGTACATGATGCAAATATGCTTCAACCATATGTCGTAAATTCACATTTGTAAGCCAAATGTTGATTTCCAAAGCTCATAAATACAAATTGTTCATATTATCATGTTTTATCTCTTATTTATAATTGTTTGATTTCCTTTCTATGTTAGGCCTGCACATTCCTGTGGGTATGGATAACGGGAGCTGTGGATATCTGAAAATATCAAACTGTAGATACCCAGAGGTATTAAACCGTGGATACCCAAAGGTATCAAACTATAAAGACACTATCCTCTCGAAATGAAGACACCAGTGGTGTCAAATTGTAGCAGCTGCGTTGTAACTCTATAGGCATGCCTATCTATCCATGACCAATATAATGAAGCAGACACTGTAACATTTCCTTTAATCATTTGCCAATTTGATAATTAATATATTGAAAAATCACATGATATTCATTTGAAAACAAAAATCTGCTTTTAAGTTCATACATGCAAGTCATAACTTATCACCATTAGGATAGTATTTAAATCATAAGTTCCCGTATGATTTATTTTGTATATGTTTTGTTCAGTTGTGTTTCTCGAGTTACATTTACATAATTCTAGTATATAAATTTCTATACCTCATTTAAATATAAAACATGTTAAATTGTACTTAATTATCTTCATAAAATTAGTACATGAACTTTTATAGTCATATTACACACATATAAGCAACAAATATGCATACAAAGCATTTATGTACTTGTAAATTTTCTTTAACATGCATTATGCTCAATCTTAAATTCCAATGTTTAATCACCCAATTCATATATGATAAGTCATATTTTATTTATTTCTAGTGTATGAAAAGTTTCATAAACATTAAAAAAGGTTATGATATAAGTAGTAAAAAAGGAAGCGAAAAACTCAAAATTGTGCAATTTGGGCTAAGCCCACGATGGGTCTAAAAATAAGCAAACAAATCAGTCCAAAAAAAATTACACGACAGTCTCCACTTGTTCCAAAATTTTCACATAGAAAACACTCAATTTAGGCTTTTAGGTATTCTAAACATTTGTCTTCCTATATCTCTAGTTTCCATATCACTAAAAATCAGACCATTTGGACTTCTATACCACGAGATATGCAACAAACATCATAAGCTACTCCAATACAGGGGCAACATTAGGTCACCATTTTCGATCTCAATTTCCAATGTCATAAAGCCAAAATTAAGTATGAGTCTCTTCTAGATATTTTTATTTCTATGCCTTAACTTTCACCTCTAATTTTAATAACCCAATTTAAAGGTCTATAGGCCAAGTTATGGCCAAAACAATAGGGTTGGTTCAAGTGAACCGAGAACCTAATACAAAATTTCACTGAACATTACTCTCTTGTCATATTCAACCAATTCCATACAAAGTAACACCAAGACATAATTCCAGCAACCATTCCATTTCTAAAAATCAATCTTTGTAGACATACAAATATGCAAACATATAGAAATTAACTAGGTGTAGTCTCAAACCTTGAAATTTGTCAATTAGCTCTTCTTCTAGTTCTCTTCCCCTTTAGCTTTGCTTGATTCCCCAACTAGAACACCAAAAATACATATCTCAATCTCATATCCAGGCTTATAGTTTCAACTCTTCATGAGCAAAGCAAAAAAGATGAATATGAGAAGAAAAACAACAAACTTTTACCTTGATTATCACCTAGGATTAGCTTGATTCCTTATGCAAAATGATGTGATTAGGGAGATGGAATGAAGAGGAGATGAGAAAGAAAATTCTGGAGTTAAAACCCTACATACACGTCCCTCTCCCCTCTCTTCTACTCCCCTTTTCATGAAGCTTTTAGTCTTAGACACATATTTCAATCTCATTGGACCTTATGTTGATTTTTGGAAAAATTGCACATTTGGTCCTTCTTCCTTTAGTTCCCACGTTGGCATATAAATTCATCAATTGATTTCATTTTAGTCCATATTTCACATATAATTATTCATGTCTATGCCAAAATGAAGTCATTACTAATTTACCCTTGTCTTTTTAAATTAATTACCATTATGCCTCTTACTATATTTAGATACACTTAATTCTTTATGTTCACTTTGTAATACACCCTAGACATACTATAATGCTTTTAGGGTATATATTGGGGCCTTATAGTCTAGGTGATGAATCCCTTAAAAATCATTAAATAATTAACATTTTATTATGGAATTATTTCATTAATTATTGGATCATAGAAATTCCTGTTTATGTTAATAACGCTCTCGTTACTTCTAGCAACTAATCCATCGATTGATTAACAAAAATCTTTCTAGTTAAAACCCCTAGGATTGGATTATCGATTTATGAATTCCACTATTAGGTTTGATCCTAATCCAAAGGATTTATGTCAACCTATCTCTAGGATTCCAATCAACTCCTTTCAATTATGATAGATTTATTTATACAAAGGATTTCTCAATCTCAATTATATGAAATCAAATTGTCCACTAATATTCTGGATATATTAGAATAAGCATAAAACACATAATTGAATCACATTAAATCAATCAAAATAATTGCATTAAATAAAAGATTAAGACATATTGTATCACTAACTAGGGTTCATCACACTTAGACACTAAAAAGCATTTTGTTACTTATAATGGAAAATAAAATCAAATATAAACATGCAAAAAAACTAATAGAAAATAAAGAGTTCATAATTCGAAATACCCCTTTCTATTATATTAAATATTCTTGTAAGTTTGGATTTTGATGTAGCCTTCTATCGGATCTCTTTTGATATTAACTTTGTATTTTCCTCGTCTTTGGATCAAAATTGTCACCTCTTTAGATGTTTCACATCTCAAGTCTACTGCTAAATTCTGCTCTCCTTTATTTGCCTTCAATATGTCCTTTTATAGTAAAATTTAGGGTTTCCAAAACATTCATGGTCTTCTACACAAGCATATAAGAGACTATGTATAATAAAAAACACCTAAATTCGTGATTCCACATAGGTATTGAGAATTACATAGGCACACACGCAGTCATGTATCTCTAAATTGCTTCAAAACTTTGTTTTATGTCATGTTTTAATTTGAATTCTTCTCCTTTTGGTTCATGAAGGCAATTGTAACCTATAAGTGCACTTGGAGAGAATTAAGTACCAAAACTACACAATATCAATCAATATACCTCAAATATAGGTGTATAATTATAGTCAACTATGCATCCATCACACTTTATTTAGCTTTTCCTATAATTAGCACTTAAATTGTTCGTCTAACCCCACTTGGGTTGCATAAGTACATACTATATTGAAAACAACACCTTTCACCATAATCTTTAAGGATAGAATCCTATCATTAGTCCTCTTTACTCCACAATGATGTATAAGTTCCTTAACAACCAAGATACTTACTCCATTCCGTTGCCTTAAACACCCTCAATACTAAAGTTTGAACCCATTAATCTATTTCACTTTAGCCTCTATCCACTTTTCCCCTTGGATGCGCGCTATATTAATCTAATATTTGTCTAAAATCTCTACTAGGTCCAATGATTTCTCTGTAAAGGTCCCGATGTTCCAAGAACCTACCTATAATCTATCAATGTATTCTCTTCTCCTAGACCTAAAACTCACAGAATGACTAAACCTTGCTCTATCATAAGGAGACAAAGCCATCACTCCTACCCTAATGCACAACATAAGTTACAAAAATGAAGCCCAATAAGTCCCTAAATGATTTGAATATTACTCAAGAAAGGAAACAAGGATTGATATTAAATCCCACAATAGGCACCATAATAAACAGATATGAAAATCATAAGTACAAACTATATCAAGTAAATCAAATTTTAGATTGTCCAAAATTTAAACCAATAATAGCCACCTCTTACCTTACTTTACAACTGACTAATGGACAATGGCAGAGGCTAATTTATGTAAATAATAGCAAGTAGGTTTCTACATAAGCTAAAACACAGTATTAGACAATTAATATATATATAAATTAAAAACTATAAACAAAAAAGAATTCAAAACTTTCAATGGTTCAATGAAGACTGAAAACTAAATCCCATAACCAAAGAGCAATGAATCAACTAGTAGCAAACACAATATGAAACCAATCACAAGTACATCAAATAGAGAAGAAAAATTTATGATATACCAATTAACTAAAGAACGGAAAAACCAAATCTATATAATCTATTTAAGATGCCATACACTAGCTCTTTATATTCTCGTCATAGTTAGCACTATTCATCATAAATTCCTCCATTGTGGGGTTTAGTCTGAATCATAAATTTAAGATTTGGTAATAAACAAAATGGGTTAGGCAAAATGGGAATATGCACTTTTGGATAACTGAAGAACCAAAAGAGATGTTTTTGGTCTCTTGACGCTTAGGGTTTGGAAATTTTCTAAAATGCTGGCAAAGTTAATGAGCGGTAGAAACTAGTGATGATGGTGATAGCAATTGATGGTGATAGAAACTGATGATGACGATGGTAGTAACCAGCGACAACAATGTAGCAACCAATGAATCAAAAGTTGACAAAAATAAAATAAAATAAACAAGTAAAATAGAGAGATGGAGATGCTAGAGATAGCAAATGGAAGAGAGTCCAGATACATATGATTTAATTTTTCCTACTGTTGGTGGTATTATAAACATACCCAACAACAATCTTAACAGAACTAGAAATACCTAGTAGTTGAACTTGTTTCCATCTAAAGAAGCAGACATTAAACGGTCAAATCCAGAAAAAGATTGAGGAAAGATGTAACCTTGTTTCAATTGAAAGGTATGAAATAAAGATAGATGTGATTTCTAAAAGTTGAATTGAATGAATAAAGAAGTTAACTCGAGTTACGTACTAAGTATGTCTGAACTATCATTTATATAGTATTTAATGAAAGATATATGCTCTAATAAAAGAGACTCAATACTATAACACAAATTATACTATATGTGTAATACCAACCAATGAGGATAATATAACTTATATTTTTAACTTATATTGTGTGAGGATTATTTAATGTTATATAAACCTCAAATTAAAGTATCACTTTTCACTCAAGTTCTAATTTTAGATAAATAACTTAATGATTGCCAAAATGTTACTAGAAAATCATAAATGATTCAATATAATGGGACATTTGAGAAAAGTGATTTAATTTGATTCAAAGAATTAAAAATTGAGGAAGATCATTATAACTTGGAGTTTACATCAAGATGTATTCAAAAGAGCCCTTAAGGTTAAGGCAGAGTTGGCAGCAGAGAGAAAGGACTTAACTGGCAATGGCGTCTCTGGAAAAGGTACAAACGTCTAGTTAAAACCTACAGAGCTCTCTACATGGCACTGTTTATGGTACTATTCATCCTGCATAACTTACCGCTTATCTTGTTCTTCATCATTTTGTTCTCCTGATCTCCTTACCAAATCCTACTACTTGTTTTACGCTTTGTTGTTTCCACCTCTTACCTCATTTTTCTTCTCACTTCTGCAACCTTTCTCTTTCCCTCGCGAATCTGGTACTATTCTTTGGTTCAACTTTGTCCATGTAGCACCCCACTCCCGCATTGACCCGAACCCGATACGTGGGTGATATTCGAGTCTGTGCCTTGCGAGAGTGGTGTGTTAAAGCACTCAGTCAGTCAGAAATTGGTATAAATTTTTTTTGAACCACAAATACAATATACGGAAATCGATACTCAAATTGGGCCCACATTCATTCATAAACATTTTCAATTAACACAAAACCATCAACAAAATTTTTAATAGCCAATTGGGCCCTTTCACAATTACAAAACACTTGAGTCATTTCGGAATACAAATTTATACAAAAAGTTGCGGAATATACAATTTTATACAAAATAGGAAAAACACAAATGCAGACACGAACTGATCCCGACCTCTATCCTTTACTCACATATAGTAGGTATACTCCCGTTTGCCTAACGGGGTATTCTTCTGAGTCCTGAAAAATATTTACAAATTTTGGGTGAGTTTTGCAAACTCAATGAGTGAACATCATCGATGACTCACCCCTTCACATAACACATAATTCACATATCTCACTTTATTTCACATTTCACATTCAATACATTTAATCTTTATATTATGCATATGCAATGCACATGAAACTCATTTTTTATTTGTTACTTTGTTGTGACCGAGTGCCTAAACTGTCCCTTATAGGGCTCATCGATAACTGTCCCATATAGGGCTCATTGATAACTGTCTCATATAGGGCTCATTAAACGTTGAGCCTGAGGCTCTGAATCACTTTTAAGCTCGAGGCTCTTTTTCACACGTCGAGCTTTAAGCTCTAATCGTTGGCTACTCTGGTCACAACTGTCATTATATTTCATGCATTCATGCAATGGAATGCACCACTCACATTTGCCTATCCCATTCATTCACTTTTTTAATATCATCGGACCTTAGTCCGACATTCAACATTAGAGTTGAGAATCACATTTCATTCATATGCAAATGCACATTAGAACACATTTAACAATCACCTTAAGTACACATAGTTCATCCAATTCACATTCAAATAGCACTTCAATATTCAAATCAAACATCACAATCATCGGACCTCATGTCCGAAAACCATCATAATCAATCACATTTACATAATCATTTAGTAGTCAATTAATACAAAAATTTAAATAACAAATAATGAAGTGAGACCATCTCGGTCTACTTATAGTACGCTCGAGGTTAGCATTTGCTTCCAATTTTGGGAACGCCTGAATGCAGACACTTGACCTACATAACCCATTTATGCAAGATACCTATTTCACACTCATCAATAATTGCACACGTATAAGCATTTATTTATGTATAATATTATAAATGGACTATATACAATGCATGCTCAATAACAATCCCGGGTATATGTTCTAGAACACATATTATGCTCATTCCCATTTCAAAATTCATATGTGTCTAATTGAACTTAGATTTACACTTCATTTGTACATAATCTTTTCTAAATTCTCCTTTCAATCTTTACCCTTTGTATGTGTCTAGCTTATTCATAAGCTTACACCTCAAGAACACTTGGTTACTTTATATCATAACTCAATTTCTCGTCATCTCTTTTCTAACCTCATATGATCTCATAATATTCAAATTCTCATCGAGTAGGAATCCAATTAAAAATCCCATAATGCAAAATCATAAAAATTGATTCTAGAATACTTGAACCCAAGCATTTTCTAAACTCCATGAACTAGAATCCTTCAAAAAATCCAAAAGCTTCAAAATGATCTTACCTTGATTCTTCGCCAATTGAAAAGATCTTTAGCTCAAATGGAAGCTCTTTTCTTCCTCTTCCTTTTTCTCTTCTTGAACAACTTCAAAATCTTTCTTGAAGACTAAGAAGAATTAAACCCTAGCTCAACTCTTTTCTTGTCTCTCAATCCACCAAACTCTCTTTCTGTTTCTTACTCATTTTCGTTATTCTCTGCTGCGTATCCTTGCAATTATGCCCTTAATGATTGAGAATTGTCCCATTTGCCCTTCCATTTATGCCTTATGTCTTTTATACTTAAGTGTCTTGCCAACAGTACCCTTCAACATTCTAACATAACATGTTCTTCCAGAAAAATGCCCCCTCCCCATTGTCTTAAGTTTCTAATGCTACCAAAATCATTCAATTTGGTTCAGTGATTCAAAAGATATACTTCAAACAATTTTTGGACTGCTCTTGTCCAAAACAGTATACTATACACAACTTCCATCTAGAATTTAAACATCTTAGAGACTAAATTAGATTATAATTTCTTCATACCATTTGTAGCTACATGCCTCTAGTTTACCATAAATCAGAAATCATCTCATTTGGAGCTCTGCCGATCTAGAAATCATCAAAATATTGAAGTATGTTCAGTGGAATAACACCAGTTCATATTATTTAAGAGTACACACACTGTACCTGTCCCACATTTTTCACTCAATCCTCCTCACTTCATTTCAGATAGCTATGATTTTTGGTGAAGATGTAGAGAAATGTCTTACGAGTTCAACTGTTCAAGAATCAAGTCATTTGGGTGTCTAGAGAAGAAGTTATGGCCAAAAGAATCCAATATGTTTTTATCCTCAATCATACTAAACCTGTTTCGGGAAAACAGCCATAACGCTCTCTAGAAATTTCTGATTAAGGTTTTCTCTGAATGACTCAAACGAGGACTTCAAGTGATACAACTTTCATGAAGACCTCAAAGACAAATTCTATCTTTTGAAGGGTCAAAAATAGGATAGAAAATATAAGATGAACAGTAATCCAGAAGATGTTTATAAACAGTAACATAAAAGATGTTTTACAATTGGCATAACTTTCTCTACCGATATTAGATTTAGGTGTTCTTTATATGGTTCAAAAGAAGAATTCAAGATCTACAACGTTAATGAAGACCTTAAAGACCAATTCTATCTTTTGAGGGGTCAAAAATGGAACAGAAGATATAAGATGAACAGTAACCCAGAAGATGTTTATGAACAGTAACACAGAAGATGTTTTCCAATTGGCATAACTTTCTCTACAGATATTGGATTTAGGTTTTCTTTATATGGTTAGAAATAGAACTTCAAGAGCTACAACATTCATGAAGACCTCAAAGACCAATTCTATCTTATGAGTGGGCCAAAAATAGAACAGAGTATAGGCCAAAAACACAGAAGATAGCAAAACACAGAAGATATTTTCCAATTGGCATAACTTTCTCTATAAATATTGGATTTATGTGTTCTTTATATGGTTATAAAGAGAACTTCAAGAGTTCATGAAGACCTCAAAGACCGATTCTATCTTCTGAGGGGTCAAAAATAGAACAGAAGATAGGCCAAAAACACAGAAGATAGCAAAACATAGAAGATAGCAAAAAGACAGAAGGAAGGGGAAAATTGCTATAACTTTCCTTAGAGATATCTGATCATGGTGTTCTTTATATGGTTCGAAAGAGAACTTCAAGATCTACAACTTTCATGAAGACCTCAAAGACTAATTCTATCTTCTGAGGGGTCAAAAATAGAACAGAAAATAGGCCAAAAAGACAGAAGATAGCAAAACACAGAAGATGATGAAGTTATCACAGAAGAAGCAAAAGGCAAAAGAAGCAAAACACAGAAGATGATGACGTCATCACAGAAGAAGCAAAAAGGTAGAAGAAGCAAAACACAGAAGATGATGACGTCATCACAGAAGAAGCAAAAAGGCAGAAGAAGCAAAACATAGAAGTTGATGACGTCATCACAGAAGAAGCAAAAACATAGAAGATGCAACTTCACTCTTGAACATCTTCCCTTATAAGGGCCATAACTTTGAGCTCAGATGTACAAAATTTTTATACTAGATACTGTTGGAAAGATAATAGAAAGATCTATAACTCTCAAGAAGGAAACTTTGCCAAATTCTATCTACATCAATCCCAAATTTTCCCCCTAAAGTTTGAAGATAAATTTTACATTCATCCACCAATGTACTGCACCCAGTTCTCAACTTCATGAAATTTTGAGACTCTTAAAGACAGAATTGAAATTCGATATCTTTATAAGAAATGTAGTCATATGTTTCTAGTTTAATCCAAACAAAGAATCATCTCATCTGGATAACTAGAAGAAAAGTTATGGCTAACAAAACCAAAGCACACTCTATGAACATTTTCCAGATCACTACTAATTTTGTTTCCAAATCTTTCCTGATCACAACTCATACCAAGATCACTCTTTCTACTCCCTCTACTTCTCATTTCAATAAATCACATTTAACATCAATTATACCCGGAAGTTTTCAATGAATGCATGTACCACTTTTTTATGTGCAAAAATTCAATATTTATGTGCATATATGCTAACATTATGCATGAGCTAGAAAATGCATTTCCTTAATCTCTCTTTGAGCTCACATGTACTGAAATTTCGGGTCCTAATCCTTAGTATGGGAACGGGATGTTACATTTTTCCCCTCCTTAAATAAATTTCGTCCTCTAATTTAATATTTAATGGATCGATAAGGTAGGGGCATTGTTTCCTTATATGCTCCTACGTTCCTCATATACTTCACCAATCAAATACTCTCTTCCAAATGACCACAACTGATAACTCAATAGGTCCTTCAATCACTTATTCAGCTATCACATTATCTTGACTATTTCATTGAATACTCACAAATCTTTTAACCGATTCACATATCACATAATGTGAATCTAAGACATCTTTCACCAGTAACACTAACTCATAATAATTTTCATACAGACCAATTCATAATATCTTAACTTATCCTTTCTCTAAATTGAAAATTCACTTCACTCATCACCAGTATCTCGAATCAATTCTGGTCTTTGACCATTTTTAGGCACTTTTAATTTCAATCTAAGGGTGAACAACCCCTTACTATCATACCACGCCTCATAGAGTTCTTTAATGATGTCACTATGATAACAATTGTTATGTCTGAAATCACTTTTGATTATACTTCAATCTCATATTCCTATGAACTCAAAAATATAAGCTTTAAGCACATCCCCAACAGTTAGAATTGTTGGTTATTCAAACACTCAATCACTTGTTTCTACATCCTTAGTAGCTAAAATTGTTGGATCTCGTCTCCGGAACCCAACTCTTGAACCATAAAACGTGATTCATGATCATCTTACCTTGAAGGGTTATT
>JAOQMQ010000006.1:18685134-18698124 GCA_027563845.1 Erythroxylum subrotundum
TCTTTTATGCTTAAGTGTCTTGCCAACCGTACCCTTGAACATTCTAACATAATACTTTATTTTAGAAAAAAGCCCCCCCCCCATTTTCTTAAGTTTCTAAAGCCACCAAAATCATTCAATTTGGTTTAGTGATTCAAAAGATATACTTCAAATATTTTTAGACTGCTCTTGTCCAAAATAGTATATTATGCACAACTTCCATCTAGAATTTAAACATCTTAGAGACTGAATTAGATTTCAATTTCTTCATACCATTTATAGCTCCATGTCTCTAGTTTACCACAAATTAGAAATCATCTCATTTGGAGCTCTACTGATCTAGAAATCATCAAAATACTGAAGTATGTTCAATGGAATAACACCAGTTCATATTATTTAAGAGTACACCCACTGTACCCGTCCCACGTTTTTCACTCAATCTTTCTCACTTCATTTCAGAAGGCTATGATTTTTGGTGGAGATGTAGATCAATTTCTTATGAGTTTAATGGTTCAAGAATCAAGTCATTTGGGTGTCTAGAGAAGAAGTTATGGCCAAAAGAATCCAATCTGTTTTTATCCTCAATCATACTAAACCTGTTTCGGGGAAACAGCCATAACGTTCTGTAGACATTTATGATTAAGATTTTGCTAGGATGGCTCGAACGATGACTTCGAGAGCTACAACTTTTATGAAGACCTTGAAAACAAACTCTATCTTTGGAAGGGTCAAAAATAGGATAGAAGATTTAAGATGAACAGTAACCCAGAAGATGTTTATGAACAGTAACACATAAGATGTTTTACAATTAGCATAACTTTCTCTACCGATATCAGATTTAGGTGTTCTTTATATGGTTCGAAAGAGGACTTCAAGAGAGCAAACTTTTATGAAGACTTAAAAGACCAATTCTATCTTTTGAGGGGTAAAAAATAGAACAGAATATAGGCCAAAAACATAGAAGATAGCAAAACACAGAAGATAGCAAAAAGACAGAAGGAAGGAGAAAATTGCTATAACTTTCCCTACAGATATCCGATCAAAGTGTTCTTTATATGGTTCGAAAAGGACTTTAAGATCTACAACTTTCATGAAGACCTCAAAGACCAATTCTATCTTCTGAGGGGTCAAAAATAGAACAGAAAATAGGCCAAAAAGACAGGAGATAGCAAAACACGGAAGATGATGACGTCATCACAGAAGAAGCAAAAGGCAGAAGAAGCAAAACACAGATGATGATGACATCATCACAGAAGAAGCAAAAAGGCTGAAGAAGCAAAACACAAAAGATGATGTCATCACAGAAGAAGCAAAACACAAAAGATGATGACGTCATCACAGAAGAAGCAAAAACATAGAAGATGCAACTTCACTCTTGAACATCTTCCCTTATAAGGGCCATACCTTTCTGCTCAGATGTCCTAAATCTTCCCTTATAAGGGCCATACATTAGAAGAACAATATGTATGGATCAAGTTACAAATAAGGTAAAAAAAGATTCAATTTACAATAATCAATCTAGTATCCTCCATGACTGATTTGCCAGAGCATACCCATTATTTGACTCAAAGAGAGCTTGGAACCATATGAAGTTTATATTAAAGTATCCTATGCTTGGAACCCATAAACCACCACAAGTAGAACCTAATATTCAAAACTGGGGAGTATCATGAGGTTATGGGGCTTCAAATTGATGTGGACAATGCATCTGCACAAGTTGATTGATGGTAAATCCATTGGTGAAAATACTACATTCCAACTATACAAGCTAATGTTGGTAATTGCATTGATGATAATATTACTGTTAAAGATCAAAACAATCCCCAATTAGTATAGCAGCATTCTTAATTGCATTAGAGATATCAAAGGAACTTTAAGAGCACATGAGCTGGATACTACTAAACAAAACACTCCACAGAGAATCATTAAATAAATTGATGAGTTTGATCCTGTCATCAAAAAAAGATCAAAGAGGAAGACAAAAGTCTAAAATAGGGGTCACAAATTATGATTATTGTTACTTGGAATATTAGAGGGGCCAATGCCCCTCAAAAAATATTTTTGTCAAGAACTTAATATCTTAAAATAAAGCTACAATTATAGGAATTTTAGACACTCAAACCAAGCAACATAATTGTAACTTTCTCCAGTTTTTGCCAAGGAGCTGGAATTTAATGCATCATCCAAATGGCAAGATTGTGGTGGTTTATGACTCCTATATTATGGAAGTTGCAATTAAACTCACATCAACCCAAATAATTCACCTAGAGGTTTATAACAAAATCTCATGTAAGTTCATATTATAACCTTTGTTTATGCTCATAATACTGCATCTCAGAGAATGTTTTTGTAGAACCAATTCAGGTTACTTACAAATACCTACTCCCTGAATTGGTTGGTTGTTGGAGACTTTAATGTTTTTATTAATCTTGAAGAAACATGAGGCATTGGTTCTTCAGGAATTCCTTATAATGAGATAAGGCAATGTTTAACTGATGCCCTTTTATTTAATTTTCCATTTGGAAGAAACCTATTCTCTTGGCGTAACAAGTAAATGGGATATAACTTTATCACAAGAAAACTGGACAGAAGCCTAGCATATCAGATATGGTTCTCTACCTTTCCTAGCAATTTATCCACCTTCACAAACCATCATATATCAGATACTTATGCTATTATCACTCAGCTTGATGCTATTAGACCATCATATCTCTTTAGGTTCAATCATTTCCTCACTGAACTAGTTGATTTTGAGAAACGCAACTTGAGGACTATGAATATGTTCATCTAAGGCTCTAATAAATTTGTCTATGAAAAAAAGATTTCTCATATTAAACAAGAAATGCAATACTTATTTCACTGCAACATTAGTAATACACGTCATCTTCTTCTCACTGCCAGAGCTTCTCTTGATAGAATTCAATATAAATTACAAAATGATCCCACTTCTATTGTTCTTCAAAATCAGGAAAGAGTGGCTATGTATTTAATGATCTATTTTTTTGTTAAATTACTCATAATGGACCAATAAGAAGAAAAGCCATATAAAAGTATAAGTTAAGGGTTCGTTTGGTTTCACTTCTGTTTTTCTGTTGTGATTTTTATTTTTTATTTTTCTGTTTTTTTGTTTTTGTTTTTTCTTAGAAAAAAAACATGTTTGGCTAAGATTTGTAATATAAAAACCAAAAGCAAAAACCTGTTTGGTTGAGATTAGTAATTAAAAACAAAAACAAAAACATGTTTAGATTTATCATCCTGTTTCTATTTTTGTAATTATGCTCTTATATTAATAATTTTACTTCATACATTATATTTTTAAATTAATTAATTATCTTTCGATTAAAATTTAAGTATATGCAAATTAAATGTAATTAAAAATTACACATTAATTGTATATAATAAAATTCTATAAATTATTAAATTATATCAATAAAAGATATCCATCATATTATAATTCTTGAAAACATAATAGTACTATCATTTATAAAAAGAAACATAAATTAATTAGAAATAATATAATCACTCCACATTTGCCTAGCGATTTCATCTCGCTTCTAAGATATACCTTGAAGTTGTGTTGGAGTGATATTATACTCCGCTTGAGAACTTACATCTTCATTTTCACTTTCCCTAATTTGTTCTTCATTTTTGGCACAATTGTCAAATAACTCATCGCTTTGTCCATACATTTTAATATAATTGTGTATAATACAACAAGCAATAACAATGTATTTTTGTTTCTTCATATCATAACTCGACATGTTTTTAAGTATAGGGAATCTTGCTTTAGGATGTCAAAACATCTTTCAATAACATTTCTTAATGAGGAATGCCTATAGTTATACAATTCATGTGGACCTAGAGGTCTTCCTCTGCCTCTATAATCTCGCAAATGATATCTTTCACCTCGATATGGTGAAAGAAATCCAGACATATTAGTATAGCCTGAGTCAACCAAATAGTACTTACCTAATATAGAAAGAACATAATATTAATAAAAAGATATTAAAAATTAATCATAATTACTATGTTTATTTAAAATAATGTAACACCTTATGGAGGCATAGGAAATTGATTCGCTAGATTTGTCACTGTTTTTAAAAGAACTCGAGAGTCATTTGCAATACCTTCTCATCTAGCCATTACATATGTAAAACGCATGTCAAATGAGCAACAACACATAATATTTTGGGTTAGATTAATTTTTTTGCCCCTGTATGGTATTTGTTCATTGGTCGGAATATGTGCATCCATATGTGTACCATCTATTGCTCTTATACAATCCTAAAAATTATAAAATATATTAAAATAATTTTTAATCATAAGGAAATAATTAAAATAGTAATTAAATATATGAATGTACCCGAAAATATGGAAAGAATTTTGAATTATGTTGAATCTCAGGAAGTGTATTAGTAAAAGATGGTGGAGTAATGACTCTTTTCACAAGACAATTAACTACATATAAGACTTTTTGAAAGTATTTTGAAATTGTCCAGGTTAAATGTTGAAAGCATTCTACATTGACTCTAGTTGTCTAACTATGCCCTATAGTGATCAAGAAAATTGCTACTTGTTCCTCCACAGTCAAATGATTTGTTGCCTTTAAGCCTCCTAAACTCTTTAACTCATCACATAAACTCAAGAAGATTATCTTTCTCATTCTTAAGTTTTCATAAATCTTTGTAGAATTCTCATTCAAAAGTTCTAATATCCAATCATGACCTGGTAGAGCAGAAGTTCTACATGGTTGCTTTTGTAAATGAAAATATTTGTTCTCTCCCCCAACTACAGAAATAATGATTACCTTCTTCCATTAATCATCAGAATCTGATTCGAAGTCTGATAAGAAATTCATGTATCTACAATGCCAACATTAAATAATTAATAAAATATTCAATCAAGTATATTTAATCAAATATAGAAAAAAAATTCATACAAAATATAGACTTAAAATTAAGTCAAATATTCATACAAAGCACAAACTTAAAATGTTCAAAATATGGAATAGTGCTTAATATAAAAGTGTCAAATCAATAAGAATCCGATATGCAATAACATGAAAATATAACTAAAGCGACATAATCCAATCCAACTTCCTTGTTTGTGTCATCTTCAAAAAAATATCCCTATAAGGTGGAGAATCATGTAAAGTCTTCATAGTTTTTCCATATTACACACCGTCAACTCCCAATTCATCTAAAGAATTCAGACATTCCATCATTATGTTAAACTCTTGAGATCTATTCTCTGCAGTGGATGATGTTTCACTCAGTTTTTTCTCAAATAAATCCTTTTTCCTTTTTGATTAGTCACTAAGTATAAGTAAGGCTTCTTATACAATGTTAGAATGTTTCTTCTTTGCCTTTTTGTTCATAGGAGACTTCTTTCTCTTAAACGGAGAACTTTTATCTTGATCTTCTTTTCCATTATACGAGTAATCTTCATCAACATCATTTCCATGTTCCTTTTTTGTACTATTCGATAGAGATTTAGTTGATGGACATGCAAGCACATCAGTTGCAGTAGTATCTCCAAAAATATGACAGAAGTCTAAAAATTCCTTACATCCTTTTTTCTTGAATATATGAGTCATTTTATGCACCTATAATGATGAAAAAGATATATGAGAATGAATATTATATAATATGATATATTAATAAAACAAAAGACATATTTTACCTTAAATAGATTTTCCCAATATTCATTTGTAGCATTAACTTCACCAGTAAAAGTGTTGTAACCGATTCCTATTTCTTTGAGTAAGTTCTTAAAATTCTTTAATCTGGCCCTTAATCTATTATACTTATTCTTCAATTGAATATTAGTATACTTCTTATTGAATTTTGTTTGAAGCCCTGCTTTAATATTCTTCCAACCAGATTTGGAAAAGGTAGTGGTCGTTCGATTTCCCTTCTTCACTTCTTCAACCATCAAGTCATTCCATATCCCATCTTTTTCATTTACTTCCATACAATCATTATAATCATTCATATTGTTCAAGCCTTCCATCACTAAATGTAATAACATATAAGTGACATCAATCATAACAATTTCTACAAAGTATTAAATGCTAAGTATGGTTCAAAATAAACATGTAACAACCATAACAATTTCTAAAAAATATTTGGTGTCTAAACTTGTACACAAATTAGATTTTCACTATATGTGAAAACCTGGTAGCAAAACCACTACAGTAAATCATTTACACATTCCTTCATTTCGGCTTCAGCTTCAGGTAATAGGCCACTTTAATAGGATTCATGAGTAAAGGTTCAAGAAGCTTATAATATAACTGAGATGGTATAAATGGAAAATTTTCAACACAACACAAAATTGATAGAAAAAATGGACTTTAATGTGCTACAATAATGTCTTACACCAACGTGTTCAACTTGAATTCTAATTTATTTAATGGTCAATTGTTACACATCTTTGTCAACATGTGTTAACATTCATAACACAAATTCATGACTAGAAAGTCTCTTTCTCTTTTATTTTCTGTCATCAATATGTGATAGAAGGAGAACCTTTTTCTTTCTTATGTTTAGTTAAAACGTAACGAAAGATGACAACATAAGTACGGCTACATATATATCAAATTCAACTCACGTACAAATGCATTTAATGTTTCAGTTCATTTATTAATTTCCACGCTTATAAGCAACAATAAATAAAAGTTGCTTTTGTAAGGGATAAAGCCTCCACATGCCATATTAAATGACGTGAAGACAAGAAGACAACATTGAATAGTCTAATTCCAACTAGGCTTCACCCTATGCTCCACTCTATGTTATCTGTGATCTACTCTATACTACATTAAAGATGCGAGGATGAGAAGAAAATAGCTATAAAGACGTGAGGACAAGGAGAAAGCCACTTTAAAATGATGTGAAGTCCAAGAACAAAACAACTACAAAGACATGAGGAAGAAGAAAACAGCTATAGTTGTCTCCACTTTAAAACGACGTGAGGATCAAGAAAATAGCTATAGCCTTTGGTTTTAATAACGTTATTTCATGTCTGTTCATAGTTCTATGTTGGTTCTATATAAAGGATCAGTTTGCCATAAAAAGATGAAGTTATCATTATGTTTAGCAGAGGAGGTGAAGCAAAAACTGAAACATATCACACGATAACTCATTCTAGTTAGAAAAATTGTTGTTCAGAGGAAGAACGAGAGTGCATCATCTTCTTTATCATCACAAAAAAATGGAAAAGCTTATGCTCAAAGCAAAAGTTCTACATGGTTGCTTTTAGTAAGTACAGCTACATTTATAGTACTGTTATTTTCTTCATATCTCTCTTCCTTTCCACGGTTCTGTTTTGGTTCATATCTCTGTTCCATCACATCTAGTTTCTCTATTTTGTTTTTTACTACCAAACTAATGTGACTGATCCTATTAGCAACAATATACTCAGCTTAGAGTAACACAAAGAGAAAACAAGAAAGTAGTATTAATAGTCGCAAGAAGTATGATGGGTCTGATGTTATGGACAAGAGAGATAAGAGAAATCGCAGAAGCAATAAATAAATATGAAAACAAACCTGGAGATATTGCAACACTGGTGATTATGCAGAAGAAAAACTCGGTGTAGAGGAGAGAAACCTAAATATGATTTGTTTTTATGAAAAAAACATTTCAAAATAGATGAAAGCTTGTTTTCAGAAATCACGGAAACGTTATTTTTATGTTTTCGTAAAATAGTTACCGTTTTTTATTTTTAAAAACAAAATATACAAATGTGTTTAACCAAACACGATTTTAAAGGTCGTTTCTTAATTTAAAAAAACCACAACAAAAAACCTTAAAAAAATGAAAACAAACAACCCCTAAGCTTAAGAAAACTTAAGTTCAATTCGTTCTTAAACTCGTTTCCTTATAGGTTAATATTCACTTCCAACTTTTGACACTTATAACTTCACCATCTAACCACCATTTCTAGTGATCTAAGACTTTATGAAATGCTCTTGAGATGCTCTACCAAACCCTTAAACTTGTTTCATAAAAAATGACTTAGATTTGGAGAAATTATGACTAGAAATTTTGGTCCATTTAGGTAAGTCATCATTATCCTATTTCTTATCATTTTGGGCGAAACTAACACCACCATCAAGTCTAACGGACCTAAAATGTAAGAAAGGAGGGGAATCCGACACCAATCGACCCATTTTATTGGTGAACAGAAATGGGTTACTTTTAAGTTTTGAGCCTTCGATTCTCACAAACTAGGAAGAGTTTCGAATCAAGATCAGTTTCATTAGATTTTTGGAGGTAAGCTCATCATTTCTGGGAGGGTGGTGAAGATCACCACCGTTCCAGCAGCAGTATGTGTCCCCCATGCTCTGATGAAGATGGTGATTTTCCTAACAACCTAAAAATGGTAGGAAATAATTTTGAAAATTTCCAAATATTGTGTGGATCAATTTTCACAAATGTAACATATTGAAATTCTTGATAGTTTGTGAGATTAAAAAAAATTGGAAAGGGTTATGTTCATATGGAAATACATGAAACTGATTAAATTGAGTCATTGTTGATTAGAATTGAGACTATCTGGATGTACTAAGTATAAATGAATGTGTTCAGGTTAGAATTATGGATGTATTCAGTATAAATGAGGGTGTTCAGGTTAGAATTTGGTATACCTAAATTATGAATTGGAGTTATCATGAATTTTGCAATGTAAATGTGGACTCAATTAGGCATAGACATGTAGTTCATAGGCCCAAATTGAGTTGTGGTTTCTAGTGGATATAAAAGTGCATTTTGATTGCAAGAATGACCCTTTTTCAGAAGGGAGATGTTCATTTTATAGGGGAAACTCCACTAAATTTTCAGTGGGTTCTTCGTAAAATGTGACATCACCATTTTTAAATAAAAAATAGAGCTCCTTAGAATAAATAACAAATTCAGATCTAAAATTGGTTTAGGTTTTACATTCTAATAAGCATCCTTATTTTTCTTTTTATAGATCAATTAGGAGCAGAACCCTCCACTTCAAGACACCTGGTTCTGTGCGAATGAGCGTATTCTACCTATGAGTTAATATTCATGGTTTTGAGCGTGTATTAGAATTCATCCTCATATTCATCATGAAAATCACCATCATTATCATATGCACACATAATACTTATACATATGGATTGACACATGTACACATATTTTTATTGTGCGATGTTATGCTTGTTTTGATATATGATGATATGGAGGATTGTTATGGTATAAGCTACCTGGTGGGCATTACCAAGCTGTGCGCATAGTGAGTCAATTAGTTAGGTATGGATTTAGGTTAGTAGCTGATCCATTGATTGAGATATGACATAGTTAGGGCAGTTCAGATGAGGTTGCTCTCAGATGCCAACTGATATATGGTACATGATATTGTGGCATGATTATGGCGGTTCAGTTGAGTTTGCTCTTAGATGGCAATCATGTTGTAGTGAGGTTATGGCAGTTCGGGTGGCTCGAACTGAAGTCCATCACATTTGGACTAGGTGACCTTTGTGGAACAAGAGAGCCCCTATAGCTATAGTATATAGGTAAGAGGCATGTTATATAGTCCTTCTTCAATCCTTCACTATTACTTATGATTTGTGATTGTGACAATTATGTGACATGATATTGATATGGGAAATGCATACATGCTTATGAAAAAAAAACCATGATGTTATGAATTTGCATTTATAGATGTGACACATTATACACACGCACACATACGCACACGTACACACACACGCACGCACGCACGCGCATGTACACACACACACACACACACACACACACACACACACACATATATATATAACCCGAAGGTGGTTTAAGGCAAGTGTAGTGAAGGGACCCCACTGCCTGTAGACGCCTTCCCCTGATCCTTTATTGGTTTCGGATGCAGAGGGCTAGGGCTCTGGATCCCTATTATAAACAGAATCTTAAGCAAGATCAGGGAGGAATTAGGATAAGACGTGAAAACACCAGATCCCATTCTGACCTCGATATGTGGAATTGTCTTGTGCCATATTGCTGAAATTGTTCAGGAGACATGGTCCAAGCCCGGTAAAGAAATACAAATTTATTAGATATAGCACGTGAGGGCATCCTTTTTCGAACAAGAGACTAATAGAAGGGAAGGACCTAGGGACTCTAAAAGCACTGTCAGGCTAGTAAAGTACCCAGATAGAGAGAAGAAGATGAAGGGGAAGCTTGACTAATCAAGGATGCCAACTTGGACTTACAGAGAATAGGTCTAAAAAGAAACTTGACCGAGAATGCAGGCAAACAATAGTAGGAAATTAAGCAAGTGAAAACCCAATAGATCTACTTTCGAAGATTGCTCAACCTTGCTCACGAGGGAATGTGGAATATTGAACTTTAAATAGGTTCAAGATGGGAGGCATGCATCTATACATAACCAATACAGGGAATAAAGGAATACCAGACCATATCTGCTTTTGTGCCATAACAATTTCACTCGAATTACGGGGACCTATACATATTAGTACAGTATACTGGGGTCCCCAGCTAGAACCACATGAGTAGAAGCAAGGTTATTAGATACCTCAGGAAAACCCGACCAGAACCATACGTGCAAGTTTCCCCGCATGTTTATTTGACAAATGTTGCTTTAACATAGTATATACAATTCTTGACCTATATATGAAATCCTTAAGAGAGCATGACATAACCATCATATTAATTCACTCAGTGAGGTCTGAGTCGTCTCAATCATTTTTTAGGATCTTCTTTTCAGATCTCTTATAAAAGGGTATTTTATCGACCGTCTTCTTCTCCGATGATTCAATGTATATTTTTGGTGACCATTTTATCTAGAGTCGCAATAGTCTTGTATATGTTGGATTTCCCTTAGATTAACTATATCAATATTGTAACACATTATGGATTGGATATTGTTAGTATTGTTTGATTATTATAAGTATGAGTTGGATTATTTTGAAATCTTATCTTTATTATAAATATAGGGATTTGATGATATTTTAGGCTTTATAAGAGTACAGTAAACCTTGAGTTTACTGCTCCTTTAACACCAGTCATAGTCCAAGGTTGGGATCATGACAATGCAACATCTTTCTAGTGCTCTCTTATATGATTATTTTCTCATAAAATAAAGATCTAAGGTGGATTGGATGAAGTATGGAGATAAAAAATAAAGCTTTTTTATAGAGTTGTTATAAACAGGAGAACCTCCAATATAATCATTTCGTTGCAACTTAACAATCAAGTTTTTGATTCCAAGGATTTGTTACTTTATGATGCTTTGAAATACTTTTCAAATATCTCATCTCCTACACATTCTACATCCTCTCAGCTATTACTGAGTGAAATCGTGTTAGACAAGATTAGTCTTACAAATGCTAATTTACTTAGCAAGCCTATTATAAGTCTGGAGACTGAGATTAACTCAAGATCCTTAAATGCAAACAAAGCACCTAGATCTGATGGATTCATCCCTCATTTCTTCAATAAATCCTAGCATCTGACAAAGAATATAGTAGTTGATGTTATTCTAGAATTCTTCAACAAAGGTCAGATGTTATTAGAAATTTAATGGAACCTTTGCAACTCTAGTTCCTAAAAATGGAGAACAGAGAACTTTTTTAGACTTTAAACCTATTTCTTATTGTAACACTATGTATAAGATCGTTACTGAGGTCTTGGTTCAAAGAATGAAAGAGGTCTTACAGAAATACATTCACATTTCACAAGGTGTATATTTACCTGGCAAAATTATGGTGGATAACATCATGTTAATGCAAAAGCTTGTCAGGAATTACACCAACAGAATAGGAAGCAGGAATTGTATCATTAAGGTTGACCCAAAGAAGACCTATAAGAGTGTACATTGGGGCTTTATATTGAATATCTTACATGCTTTGGAATTTCTAGACAACTTTATCTATTAGATATCACAATGCATGACCTCATCCTTTAAGATCTTAATGAATGGTCAGCCTAGTAAATCCTTTAAATTTCATTCAGGTGTAAGAAACTAAGGATTACTAATATATGATTTGCAGATGATCTCATACTCCTTTCCAAGGCTGATTAGAGTTATTTATTAACACTTATGAAAGCCCTAAAAATCTTTAGCAAGATATTTGGATTGGAAACCAATTGGTCGAAGAGTTGGTTTTATTTATCAAAATTAACTATAAGTTAGCAATCTGCCATTGAAATTGTCACTAGTTTCATACTACAGACACTTCCTATATTTTACCTAGGAATTCCCATTTCAGTTACCAGTCATAAACATAGAGATTTTAACAAACTTCTTCACTATATCAACTATAGAATCTCTTCTTAGAGTTCCAAATTACTTACCACAGCTAGCAAATATGTGCTTATCTCATCTATAATGAATTCAGTCAATGCTTTTTAGGTTGCACATGTTGCTATACCTAAAAAAGTAATCAAATAAAAAGAGATAATGTGTAGTAGGTTTCTTTAGAATGGGAATGGATAAAGTGTCAAGAGAGCTTGGATGCAATGGAAAGAGGTATGCTTACCTAAGGAAAAAGGTGGTTTGGGAATAACTTCTCTCAACTAATGAATAATGTTATGATGCCTAGGAGGTTATGAAGGATATTAACTAAGAAGCATTCCTTATAATGTAAATGGATTCCTATGATCTATATGAAAAATAACAACATATGGACCATAAAGATTAAATCTTCATATTCTTCAAAGTTTAAAGTCATTCTAAAGACTAGAGAATTGTTAAGGAATGAATTTACTTATCTCATTGGAGATGGCAAGCAAACCAATTTTTGGTTTGACAACTGGACATCTCTTGATCCTCTTCATAACTTGCAAGCTTTGGAATGTCTCAAACTTGTCATTGGTAAAAAAAAAAAAGAACCAGTAATTGATGCACTAGTTGTGTTGGGACCCGTTACCGGATGTCCAACCTCTTACGAAAAACCAAACTAAACCAGTGGAAATTATCTGTTGGATCCCGAATCCGGAACCCAACTACTTAATCCGAAACCTT
>JAOQMQ010000006.1:18701712-18721935 GCA_027563845.1 Erythroxylum subrotundum
TCCAAGCTAATATATGTGCCTTAAAAAACTAAAATTGTAGGATTTCTTAATAAATGTGTTTTACACTTATTAATTTCATTAATTAATTTCTAAATAATTATATTATTTTAGTCAATGAATTTTTTCTATTAATAGTTTAATACATCGATCAATAACTTTGACACATATTAATTACTATTTGAAGTAGAAATATTGAATGTTATGCATTAGTTGTCACTTATAATAGCAATGTTCAAGATTAACGTTTAATAACATAGAATTTAAAGTAGTTTTTTTTCTTTTTTTCTTTTCTTTTTCACTCAAGAATTAATATAGTAAACACTAGTGAATTTGTTATTATTAATATCCTCTTAAATTATATCTACATATATGATAGATTTTTTGGCTGTTTCAGGTTCAAGTTTAAACCTAAACCTATAAATCAGGTTCGGTTCGGTTAATTGCTATAGGTGTGGTTTAGGTTCGGTTAACCTAGAACCGCAAGTTAGAAACCTGAACCTGAACCATGAACCTGATTTTTCATGTTCGGTTCGAACCGAACTTGAACTCAAGCTCGATTAATCTTATTTACAGGTTCGGTTCATGCGGTTCAGATCTGGTTCACAGGTTCGCGGGTTTTCTTGAACACCCCTAGTTTGTAGTTGAGCAAACAAGGCATGGTTGTCTGTTGGATTTTCAATCACAATAGATCTTCGACGGTGTTTTAAATGTAGTGAAATTCTCTATTTTGCATTATTAAGTTGTATTGTAGGACATTTTTTATTCGCCTTCAAGGCTGAATACATTTAAGTTTTTCCACACAAAAAAAGGTCTACCAATAGAACAATTTAGTAGCAAAATCATCATGCAAATAAAATGATACATGAACTTATACAAGTCCATAATCCTTAATGAAGATTACTGCAATATAATGTGGAATCTATAAGCCTATTAACTTCTATAGTATTTTGTCTTTAGGCTTGTAAGCTTCTAATGCTTGGTTTTCAATACGTATAACTCTTTGTAGCTACTTTGTAACCTTTGCTTGTCATTCATGGCCTAATTCATTATTATTATTTCCAAAAAAAATTTGGAGCCCACTTCTATGTAAAAAAATGTACTAGTACAAAGTATATATATAATGAGACTGAGATAATTATTAATGTTATAAATGATCCAAGGTATTATAACATATTAAATCTACTTAAGAATCAATTTATTAGTCGATTAGCCCTAACATATATATAGCAATGTGCTCTCATTGTATGCTAGTCACATAGGTTATTAGATAAATATGAGGGTGTAGAATTCTAATCATTTAATTCCATCATATGTGAGTAGAAGATAAAAAATATGAACACTCATGATGGTCCTTATCCAATATCTTTAATATAATTATAAAAGAAAATTGCATTATTATTATTATTATTATTCTTATTGTTACTGTTATTGCCGTTGTTGTTGTTGCTGCTTAAAACAATTAAGAGTTGTTCATTTATTATGTTATATTTATGCTCTTGTTGTTTTAGAAACAAGATAACAACAATTAATTAAGACAAAAACATAAAAAAGAGAAATTATGACTAAAGAATTATAAATCAGGTTCCTTAACTGGTAGATAAAAAGCTAAAAGTTCGTAGGTGTTTTGGTTTTAATACCAGTGGTGCAATTATCTATTGATTCTATTCTGTATTTAAATTGGTCGTGTTAGATATTTTTTATTTTTCGAAATAATATATAAGAACTTGTTACTTTGCATTTAAGCATGAAGTATCCGAAATTAAAAAAGAGGGAAAATCGAATAGCCGGATAGGTTCTGCATAAGTTTTCCAGAGGTTCTGAATATTAAAATGCAATTCCTTAAACCCAACACAGATTAGACAAGAAACTCTTGATTAATGAAGTTTGATAATTTTCTGACAGATAGCAAAGAGTCTATAGGAGTCCATATAATCTTATCAAAACCAATGCTTCAATATTTTTGTAGGGTGTAGATCTTCTGAAACATTGCAAAGCCTTGATGCAAAACAAATTGCTTCAGAATTACGTATTCACCATCAACCCGTACTCTTTTAGAGAAGCAACAAGAACAGTAGTTAATTCATGAACAGAAATATATCACAAGCAACATAGCACACTGTCGTGCTTTTCATGATCACCCCGTAAATCATCATCATAACAAACGAGCTACAGTACGAGTTTGTTTACTTTTTTAAGGAATAATGAATAGAAGTTTCAGCATAGTTCTAGTTGAGATGATTTTTGGGTACGTGATTGTAGTTGATATTATTGTTGATATCGAGATTTATCCAAACCATTTGTCCGAAAACACGCATGCATTCTGCAATTAATAGCTCTTATATCATTTTCAGATACGTGCATATTACTACCAGTATCTTCCGCACAGCAAGCACCTTACGTGCCCTAAAACTATATCCCTTTCCTTCTCTGAATTTAATATCAAATTCAAATATTAGTAATCCTCAACCGATCTCACGGGAAAGGATTAATGTTGTTCCATGCTTAATAAATTAGTAAGATATTTTTAGAAGATGGGACGGGGAACCAACAGACTCCATTGTTTAGTTCAATCACTGAAGAGACTCCATTGTTTAGTTCAATCATGCACGGAAGGGCATAGTTGTAACAACGCATTCATTGCTTATTAATGTGGGCAGAAATGTGTAGGTATATGTTGCTCTCAACTTGTGTATGCCCATATGCGAAAGTCAGAACATTACTACCTTTTAGTAATTTGCTTAATATATACAAGCTAGCAATATAGCTGCTTTTGGGATGGAGACACCACCTAGGCTAACATGAATGGGCAATATTTCCCCTTCTGACTTCTGATAATCATTAGACCAACGTTGCCTCTGTTGAGCCAATTTATGGAGGAGGGGTCTCGTTGCCTCCTAATTCATCAAATATATCTTGCACTCAATTCTATATAATGGTCCCTAGTTTTAAATATGCTGACGTAATGCGAAGTTACATAAATGATATTATATGAGATGTAGATATAATATCAATGCGAAGTTAGATGCAATGTAATCATCCTTACTTTAAAATTAGATTCTTATAGCTTATGTGAAAACAAATTAATTTCAAAAGTTGGTAATACAAGTTGAATCAGCTTAGAGGATTTTTTGAACGATGAGGGGGAGCAAACGTTGGATGGGATTCAATCAAACCAGTCTCATTGCATCATTTATTTCTTTTCATTTTTGGTGAAAACATTGGTGCTGGAACTTAGCTTATTACATGTCTAGAGACAGTAACTTAACCCTAATTCGATCTAGTGTTAATTCAGCCTTCATACCCGAGTATAGTGTACCAAAGTAAGCACTGATATGGTTATTTCTTCTCTATTTCCAGACTTGCAAAATCTTAACATTTCATTTCATGATTTTGCTGATAAGAGAAGTCTATTAATCTTCCACCTACAAAAGAGAATCATACTTTTAGTTGAAACAGTAACAAAATGTATAAGATGTATCTATGTATAAACACTTGCATTGACAATGCAAGATACTTTATTTATGTATGTCGAATAACTAAATATATAATTTTAATATTATGTTATTGATAGATATTTGATATGTACAAATTTTAAAATCATTAAAAAAAGAATTAATAAAAATTATCTTGCAAATTATTAAGGTAAATTTTTATTATTAATATAATAAAATCATTTTAACAACTTGAGTTATTTTTACCAAAATTTATTACATGCTAGGTCATCTTTATTTTAAAAATATATGTGTTTTGTAAAGTAATATCTAATATTACAAATTTTAAAATGATTAACGTGCTTTAAATAATTAATAATGTTTTGTTATATGTAAAATTTATATTCACATATAATACATATAGATATGTATACACATTATTTTTACATAATATTTTAAATTATATATGTTAATTATTAAATTTATGTACAATGATAATGTGCAAAATTTCAAGATTATTAAAAATTCTCTTTAAGATAAAATATTACAAGAATCTATATAGTTTAAATACTTCTCTTATACTTATGTTAAAAACAATGAAGAATTTCTCGTGGCATGAACAACATATTTCGATTAATCCAATATTATTGATTTGAAAATTCAATTCAATGTTTAAATCTAATTCAAATTAATAAGCTTGCCTTAAACTAATAATTTGAGATAATTACAATAAATTATTGATTTGAGTCAGATTTAATTAGTTCGAGCAAATTTAACAGTTGAGTCGAGTCGTCATTTTAACAATATTTGATTATTCTACATGTAATATTCATGTCACATGTATTTTTTCTTTTTTTAAAAAACAAAATTCTAAAAAATATTTTCAAAAAAAGTATAAAAATTTGAAAATTATTTAAATCATTTTAAACCACAAGATCTTTTACCTTTTCCTTTAAACTTTAAATTGCATTTGTGGGTTTAATTGCACAAATTAAACATACCGTTTAAATTCTAATGAACTCACCTAAAAATTATGCAATTCTTCTCATTAATGTTTAAGGCTTAAATGGTATATATAATCATAACTTACAAATTTATTTTTTATTTAATTAAAATTAAAGTTTAAGGTCTTAGTGTATTTTTAATAAAATTTCAAATATTAATTTAAGTCCCTTTTCAAAATATATAATTAATAAATATTAGATACTTATGTCAATATGAATATTAATGTAGAGCCATGAGTACAATATCATATAGATATACATAAAGAAAATTAAATTGTGTATGTATGCATGAATCCTTATAAAGGCTTTTGCAACTTTATTAGAAAAACTACCAAAACTAAATCATTAATGACGCAGCGCAAACGCAGTACTCTAATCTAAAAGTACATAAAATGCAGATCTAATCCAAGATCTATAAAGAACTCAAAAAATAGACGAAAACCTTAAGAGAAATAGAGTATTTTAATTGAAAAATAGATAAAGGTTCTTCCATAATACAATAAAGAAGTATTTATATGAGTTATAATGACCTAGAACCTAATAACAAGGATAAAAACGTCATTGTAGTCCTAATAAAAGTAAAACACAATAAATAAATAAATTTTCTATTCTAAAGCTCAGTCCCCTCCACTTGTAAAGAACTCAACCTCGAGTTATGCTCTGGATAACTTAACTTGCACTCCGGTAAGTAAGGGTAAATATCTGCAGCATTAAAGGTTAGGTTGATATTACCCATCCACGAAGGTAACTGAATGACATACGTATTGTCATTAATTTTCTTCACGATCTTGAATAGACCATACTTATTGGCCTTCAACTTGTGGTGATGTTCAGTAATCCGCTTCTTGTTCATAAACACCATTACTTTATCTCCTACCTCAAACACTTGATTATTTCTATGTGGGTCCACATTAGCCTTATACTTCGTATTAGCTTTTTCAAGTCGTTTATTCACCTTGACTTGTATTTCTTAGGTTTCTTTAGCAAACTTGGCTGTACTCGCATGGATGTTAACATTTTTAGGTAACTGAATAAGGTCTAGTGCATGATTTGGTACCTTAGTGTAAACCACAGATAATGGAGATCGATCGATAGAGTTATGGATAGCATTGTTGTAGGAAAACTTAGCTTGTGTGATAAGAAAATCTCAATTCTTCGGCTTATCACGACAAATACATTACACTAAATTACCCAGAGTCCTATTCACCACTTCAATCTGTCCATCGGTCTGTGGGTGAGCTGTGCTACTATACTTCAAGGATGAATCAAACATACCCCACAAAGTTCTCTAGAAATGACTCAGAAACTTAATGTTTTTATCAGAGGTAATTGATTTTGGAACCCCGTGGAGCCTCACCACCTTTCGGAAGAACAATTTAGCAATGGTTGTCACATCTGCTATCTTCTTACATGGTAAAAAGTGCGCCATCTTAGAGAATCTGTCGACCTCCACGAAAACTGAATCCATGCCCCTTTGCATTCTTGGTAAACCCAGTACAAAGTCCATGAAAATGTCTTCCCAAATATTGTCAAGCACAGGTAATGGCATGTATACCCGCGTTTGATGCATGACCTTTATAAGTTTGACAAATCTGGCACCTATAAACAATAGAAATAACGTCCTCAATTTAGGCCAAAAATACCTTTCATGTGCCTCCTCAAGTGTCTTGTCTCTGCCTAAATGTCCTGCTAATGCTCCTCCGTGTAAGTCTCTAATTATATTCTCCCTTATTGATGTCTACAAGAGGTATAGTTGGTTACCTCTTATAAGGAACCCATCATGAAAGTGTTAGTCTTTATACGGCTTCTCTCCTTGACAAGTTTGCCATATTCCTTTGAAGTTTTCATCGTCAACATATAAGTCTTTCAAGTATTCGAAACCTTCAATCTCAACTATTAGCATTCTGAACATGGCTACTCGTCGACTCAACGCGTCTGCCACTACAATGTTTCTCCCAGCTTTATGGACAAGTTTATAAGGGAACTTGTCAATATAAGCCGACCATCTAGCATGCATCTTGATCCTCAACTGCTTCTGACTTCCCAAATACTTCAATGCTTAGTGATCGGTATAAAGAATAAACTCCTTTCCAATTAAGTAGTGCTCTCATGTCTTCAAAGCCCTCACAATGGCGTAGAACTCCTTATCATAGGTAGCCCATTTTTGCCTTATCTCGCTTAGTTTCTCACTGAAATATGCCACAGGCCTTTTCTCTTGAGATAATACTGCCCCGATACCTATGCCACTCGCATCACACTCTACTTTAAATAAATTTTCAAAGTTTGGTAAGGCTAGAACCAGTGTGTACGCAGTTTCTCCTTGATAAGGGCGAAGCTTTGCTCTTGCTCTTCTTCCCATCTAAACTTTCCTTTTCCTCATACAGTCCGTAATAGGAGTTACAATACTACTGAAATTCTTAATAAACCTCTTATAGAACATCGTCAAACTATGAAAACTTCTCACATCTCCAACGATTCTCAGTATAGGCCAATTTCAAATGGCCTTTATCTTATCTTCATCCACTCGGATGCCATCTTTTCCCATAACATATTCGAGGAATAGCAAATTCTCCAACATAAATAGGCATTTCTTCAATTTGGCATATAATTGAATACATGCCTTAAATGTCCCACATACACTTCAATAGATCTACTATAGATAAGAATATCATCAAAATAAACAAACACAAACTTATCGATGAAAGGTTGCAACATCTGGTTTATAAGACACATAAAAGTGTTAGGTGTGTTGGATAATCTAAAAGACATGACCATTCACTCATATAAGTCATCCCTTGTCTTGAAGGCTGTCTTTCACTCATCTCCAGGCCTTATTCTTATTTGATGGTATCCACTCTGAAGATCAATTTTAGAGAAAATAATGGCTCCACTTAGCTGATCCAACATATCATCAAGTCTCGGAATGGAAAATTTATAGCCAATAATTATTTTGTTGATCGCTCTACCGCCAACGCACATCCTCCAACTCCCATCCTTCTTCGGCACAAGTAATGTTGGCACTGCACATGGACTCATACTCTCCCGAATATGGCCTTTACTTATCAACTCCTCTACTTTCTCTCGTAGAATCTCATTCTCTTTTGGGCTAATCCTGTAATGAGGCATATTAGACAAGCTGGCTCCTGGAACTAAGTCAATATAGTGCTGGATATCACGCATAGGCGGTAATCCCTCTAGTAAGTCCTCTAGAGTCATATCTGCAAACTCCTCCAATATAGATTGCACTTCTTGAGATTCCACAGACTCGGGCTTGCTTCTTACTAGCTCTTAACATTAGCAGATGCACCTCTTTTGTTTCCTTCATCTCACTAATAAATTTGCCTCAATTATTCTCTACCTATAACAAAGGCTTCTGGAGCTTTCCTTGAGACTTCACGCCACTAATAGGTATTAACGTATACTTTACTTCATCTTTTACAAAATGGTATGTATTTTTCCTTCCTGAATGCATCGCATCTACATCAAACTGCCATGGTCTTCTTAACAAGATTTGACATGCATCCATCTTTACTACGTCAAAGTAGTGCTCATTCTGATACTTTCCAAAAGAGAAAGTCACTTTACACCGTTCTTTAACCAGAATCTATCTAACCTCCTTGATCCACCCAATGCTATAAGGATCTAGATGTTGCTCGGTAGTCAACTTTGATTTCTTCACAGTAGCTACACTTATGTATTTTCTCAACTGCCTCCATCAATGTTCAACTCACACAAATTCCTTATCACCAAACACCTCGTACGAAAGAGCTTATGTCTTTGAAAATCACCATGCTCCTTGAGGGATATCATCAGTCTTCAGACGACACACAAATACGTCTCCTCATCCTCTTCTCCCTGTTGTTCCTAACTATCACCTTCGGATCTGCACACTTCCTCTTCATCATCTTCTTCTTATTGTTCCACCATGTTTACTGCTCTCCTTTTTAGACACTCATTAGATTCGTATCCTGGCTCGCCGCACCTGTAACACTTTGATGGAGCTGGTTTAGTATACAGATTGGCGAGTTTGGAAGTTGTTTGAGCTACTTCGTTTGAACTTCCGCCATTGGTGCTTCCTTTGCCAACACTACTCCTCATAAGGGTTGCAGTAACCACCTCCTTTTCTATATCGCCTAGACTCTTCTCACCTGTATAACGCTTAAACTCCCATTGCTTCTCATTCAGTATAGATTCAGCTTTTATAACTAAATTTCTCACATCTTGCACTGTAAGCACCATCTAGATTCTTATCTTTTCCCCTATATTCGATCTCAACCCTCTCAAGTAGGGTGAGACTTGTTGAGGTTAAGATTCAGACAATTGGTTGCGGGCTGCCAACCTCAAAAATTGTTGTACATTCATAGACGCTACGACCGCGTTGATGACACTGTTGATACACGTCAAAAATATATTGCTTATACTTTGGCAGTAAGAATCTCCCTCTAAGCAACTACTTCATCCTCCTCCACGAAGAAAATGGATTCCGCCCTTCTCTCCTTCTTGACTCCTGCAATTACTCCCACCATACGGAAGCTCCCCCTTTAGACAATAGGCTACCAACTTCACTTTCCTATCATCTAGAATCTCCGTATAATTGAAGAATCTCTCTACCTCCACTAACATATCAAGAAAGCCTTCAATATCCAGATCTCTACTAAAAGATGAGATATCTATCTTAAGTTTATATTCATAGTCTCCTCTTCGTCTTGGCTAGATGACTTCTTCCTCATCACTAGAACTATTTTCACGATTCCATGACAAGAGATTTTGAATCTGAGGATGCATCGCAGGATCACCTTCCCTAACAACTGGTTCCTCAATTCTTCTTGTCTTGCCTCCTCGCAACAACACTCGTAACTGGTCCTGAATCAACATCAAATGTTGTTCCATACTGCAAATTGACTCCCAAACTTCAAGTAAGCCACGAACGTCGTCGTTGGTGTTGGCCATTGTCAGAAGAATAAACCTTGGATTTTCAAGGCTCTGATACCATCTGACGCAGCGCGAAAACACAGTACTCTGATCCAACAGTACAGAAAATGCAAATCTAATCCAAGATCTACAAAGAACTCAAAAGGTAGACGAAAACCTTAAAAGAAATAGAGTATTTTGATTGAAAAATAAGCAAAGGTTCTTCCGCAATACAATAAAGAAGTATTTATATGAGTTATAATGACCTAGAACCTAATAACAAGGATAAAAATGTCCTTGTGGTCCTAATAAAAGTAAAACACAATAAATAAATAAATTTTCTAATCTAAAGCTCTGCGTCAATTAACCTCAAAATATTCATATGTACTCTTTGATGATTTGTTGAAAAACATATTTTTTTACCACTATTATCTTTAGGTATAATATTAAAAGGAAGATTGACAAGAAAAAAAGAATATCAATATCAAAAATAAGTTCATGTTCATATGTTTTGATATAATGTTTAATCTTTTAAATAACAAAATAGATAAATAAAAAGATGATGCTTCTTCCTTTTTGCTTATCAAACACTAAAATTGAGTAAAAATTTTAATGTCAAAATATTTATAATGGAACCTATATTGATCGTATATAATGTAAATAAAATATATAGAATTATTTGGTATTTAAATATGAGTAGAAAGTACCTTTTTTCACCTTAGAAACTGTTACATAACTGGCAACAAGTTTTTTAATGTTTAAAACTAAATATCCTTTATACCTTATTTATTTATTGATGAAAACTACCCTTTATTTATCAATGAAAAAAAATCTTTTTCTATTATTGAAAAGTCCTATTTTATGATATTTTGATGTTTTTGTATTAATAATCGATTGGATAATTTTTAATATAAGTTAATATGATAAAATTAAAACTCAAATCCTATTGGAAATTAGGAATGTCAGTTTCAGCTCATACATAACATTACACTAACACCTCCTACTACTCAGCAAGTTATATTTTAATAAATAAAATTCTATCATGGATTCTTACTATATATTCTAAGTGCATACTACTTTTTAATTATGTCTTAATTATTATAATAATTAATATGTTGGAAGTATATTTCACTTTCTTTATTGTAGAAGACTCTTAATAATGAAGTTAATACGATATATAATCATGCAGTAAAACAGTTCGGAAGTTTTTGAGTAAATTAGTAAGGTTTGCTCTGTCAATATTCAAGATTCGTCTTCTCGATAAATCGATCTTTCCGCCTATGTTAATTTAAAATATTTTGAAAATTTTTTATATCTTATACAATTAAATTTAAAAAATACAAATAAAAGTTAAAATTAATGTTAACGTACTCAATATACAAGATTTTTGCAAAGCGAAAATCTAGAAAGAGTCATAATATACGCATCTTAATTGTCACCAAGAATCACCCTAAAAAAACATTCAAATATCTCCTACAAATTTGACTGATTTTCAAATTTAACTTAATCTTCTTCATAGCTTATAGTTCTAATGGTTTTGATGTTATCTGCATATGTTATATCTTTTTTTGGTAAAGTTGAATACTTAATCACCCAACTTAAATATAATACTCGAAACAAATGTTAATGAATCCGTAGTATTAGGCTCCTGTTTCGTGTTCGAACTCACTTGTCTTCTGCGTCTTCTCTTCTCGTCTACCTTCTACATCGCATTAACGTGCATATATCCCAAGGGTAGTTTCTTGCGTAATTATTACTTGAGGATTGAAATGCCAACAACCAACGCACGTGAACGTAAATAAACAGTACGTTAAATCTAATCTGATTCAGTTCTTGATTACTTAGTTAACAATTGATTGCGTACCATAATCCTCAGCAAACTCCGACTTATGTTTGCTACAGAGCCGACGCTAATCCTAACACTCCCCTCAGAATGGTCCAAGATTTCGTACTGTACATTAAAATGAACAACTACTGCACCAAAATATCACAAATGTCACTTTCCGGTAAATACTATTTTTAAGTTCGTTGAAGAAGTGTAATCTTATGTGCCATTATAATTACATGCAAGTGATGCATTTAATTTTACGTTTTTAAGAGCATATAACATTTGAAACACCTATAAGATAACACTTGATAAGTTATTTAAGTAATTTTAATGAAAATTAAATTAAAATTGTGCTTTACACACACACACAAGTGTTATATAATTTATACAATATAATATATTATCTCAGTCCGTATATTTTAGGTGGTAAAATTCCAGAATAACTTAACCTTTGAATTTGTGATACAATTGAGTAATTAAGAACATGAAGAGATAATAATTAAATATAACAGTAAAATAAAAGTATGAATCACTTAGACATAATGTTTATGATGTTAGAGAATCAATTTCTATCAACCCAACATGTGTATATGATATTAGGTTTTCTATTAAAACAAATAATCATTAAAAAGGGAGTTTTGATGCTTCTCCAAAAAGTTCAAAAAAAAAGGGCTCCATCGCAATTACTACTTCTTACACGTAACTTGTGGACCTTGAAATCTCTTGATACAATTTTAATACACGTTGTTGTGCTATCAATCAATACGAATTTGATAAGAACTGAATATATATCTTGAACAAAACCCCCTGTGAAAACTGCCAACATAAAATCAGCACCTACCTACCATTAATACAGAGTCCAGATTTGATCGACTGTGTTCCTGAAGTGGTGTTACAGAATACAGACTGACAGTAGAGCCGTATGGATCGCACCAAGAACATTAATTTGGCCTACAGCTTGGAGCATTTAGTATAAGGATGGAATTGCTATCGCACGAAATATACAAAATCTCCAGCTTTCTCATTCTTGATTTTTTTTTTTTTTCCTCTGATAACAGCCCATGTTCCAGATCATGGCCCTTAATCCTGGCTCTCAATTACACGTATTAACTGAAAAAAAGGTTACATCATTCCCTATAAAAAGCAGGAAAAGGCTTCTTAGGATTTCTCATTACTGAAAAGCATCAATAAGAAAAAAGCATGGCATTTTCAGCTCTGTTTTCCCTCTCATTCGTCCATCCTCAGTTAGGACATTTAGTTGCTAAAATGTCTCTACTTGACACATTACTGTTCTATGTAAGATCCTGTCTCTCTTTCACGCACACTTGTGTTCCCATTTTTGATCATCTTTGTCTCTTCAATATAATACTAATGTGTTTTGGTATCATATATGTGTTCAGGTTATACATTTCCTGGACAAGCTGGGGTTATGGCACAGATTGCCAGTGTTTGGTGGACTTGCTTATCTGGGTATTCGAAGACACTTGCACCAGCGCTATAATCTAGTGCATGTTGGAGAAACCAACGGCAAGAAGTATGACACTGAAGAATTCAGTTATCGAACAGCTGACGGCAAATGCAACCACCCCATTGACGATGCTGTTGGGAGTTATGGCACATTCTTTGGACGCAACATGCCTCCTGCAACTTCAACATATAAGGTGTTCATTAGCTTGTTATTTAGTTTCCCTCTCATTCTCTTTTTCTATCGACATCAACGTGGTGAATCTGTCAACTTGGATCTGTAAATCAGACATGTTCATCAAAGAGAGAGCGCATTAAATTTGTTGGAGTCAACTAATTTTGTTAAGTTTCTAGCTTCCAGCACATCTGCCAAATGAAGTTGGTCTATGCAGATACTAGAATGTGGCATATGCCAAAAGTATCTAATTGATGGTTGTTTTTTGTGGACTTGACATATAAATATTCTTTTTACTAGTTTCAGAGAAACCAAGAAGCCAAATCTGCTCTCTAGACGGAAGATAGCTCATCTTTTATGACTAAAGCCATTGAAAGAGTTTTCTACCCAAAATTCACATATGTCATGCCCAAGTTATGTTACATAAATATACATTCATTCCTTTCCCTTCAAACATGTAAATTTTTGCGTTTTGATTTGGTGATCCAAATGTTGCCATGCACCAAAAGACAGTCATTATAAGAGGTTCAGAGCTAGGAATTCCTTCTTTTACATGATGCATAGTTTATCAGAATTCTTTTATACAATTAAATATAGCTAATTAGGAAGTATTTCTCAGGCCACGTTGCTGCCAAAGTATCTCAGTTTGGCCAATATATTAAAAGAACATTACTGGATTAGGATACTTGCTGAACTTTGCCCATTTTCTTTTTTTTTTTAATCTAAATGATTTTATCTTGGATTCTGATTTTTTAATTTTTATTTTTGGGTAAGTTAATCTTTGACAAAACTGAAAAATTGTGGCCCATATATGAACGAATGGCCCAAGGTCTATTCTCTTGTTAGTTGAATTTGATCCAGTAAATTTTCAATAAACGAAAAGAAAAAAAAAAAAAAAGAAAGGTCATTATATCTCTAGTAAATTATATGGGATGATGATGACTGAAATGCAGTTAATGGATCCTCACCCAACATTGGTAGCCAATAAACTTTTGAGAAGGAAGAAATTCATAGACAATGGAAAGCAATTCAACATGATAGCTTGCTCTTGGATTCAATTCATGATCCATGACTGGATTGACCATATGGAGGATACCCAACAGGTACTTTTCCAAAACTTGCCTCATATTTTAAACCATCAATTATCATGACTTAAGGTGTGTAGAAAATAGCACATCTTCTCTTGGGGGCAATCATAATATTAGTATCTTCAACTTGCTACTGGTTTAATGACTCAACTCAACCTCAGCAGTCCCTTTGGTCTGTTGCTTTTGAGTCTATAAACACTTCCTTTTTGTTTCTATGACATGTTCGTGTATAACGAGGTAAACTAAAGTTAATATCCATATCCATGTACATAGTAGTGAAACTGATGCTCAAGTTAATATCCATATCCATGTACATAGTAGTGAAACTGATGCTTGCGATCATTTTGTGAAAGGTGGAAATTAAAGCACCTGAAGAATTGGGAGAAGGGTGTCCACTAAAGTCGTTCAAGTTTTTTAAGTCAAAGAAAGTTTCCACATGTTCACCTCATCTAAAGACAGGATTTCTGAATACCAGGACTCCTTGGTTGTAAGTACTGTATACACTACTACAATTTCTTTAACAAGTTCTTCTGTTGCTCTGTTTGGTGTACATATTTGGAAGTTGAATTCTGACAATATAAACAGGGATGGTAGTGTCATTTATGGAAATAATGAGGACGGCATGACAAGGGTGAGGACTTTCAAAGATGGAAAGCTGAAGATTGCGGAGGACGGTCTGCTTGAGCATGACGAGAAAGGTATTCCTATCTCTGGCGATGTTAGGAATTGTTGGGCAGGCTTTTCCCTATTGCAGGCCTTATTTGTCAAAGAACACAATGCTGTATGTGATATGCTCAAAGTAAGTGTGGACTTTACTCTTTTTGTCATGTTTAAAGTTATGAAACTGCAGAATTTTGAAAACAAATCTGTGCTCTTTAGTTTAACTTGTTACTAGTACCTCTGAAATGGCGTCTAACAGAAGCAGAAATCCTTTGACATATGACAATTTTGTGGACTTTCATTTTTCTTGTAGGAATATTACCCTGATCTTGATGACGAGAAGCTCTACCGACATGCAAGATTGGTAACTTCTGCTGTCATTGCTAAAATTCACACCATTGACTGGACTGTGGAACTCTTGAAGACTGATACTCTCCTTGCAGGGATGAGGATCAACTGGTAAGACTAAGTAATCAGCAAACACTGAAACTTGCTGACAACATCACATTGCATGAATTTGAAAGTTTGGTTGTTCCAACAGAAAAGGCAAAGGGAGCTAAATAAGGAAAAAGGATATGATGTCGATTACACAAAATTGCAATGATTGTCAATTCGGTGAATTGTTTTTGCAGGTACGGATTTCTTGGGAAGAAATTTAAGGATTTATTTGGACACTTCGCTGGACCAATACTTAGTGGATTGGTTGGTCTCAGGAAGCCAAGAGATCATGGAGTTCCATACTCATTGACTGAAGAGTTCGTAAGCGTCTATAGAATGCACTCACTTCTACCTGATAATCTCATCCTAAGGAACATCAATTCCACGACTTCAGAATACGAGTGCCCTCCAGTAGTACAAGAGTACTGTTACTCTTTCCATCACTTAACATGCTCATATAGGCCGAATAATGGAACCTCATCCTGCTTCATTCTAATAGCATAATGTTAATACCTATTTTTTTTAACTTATTTCCCAAGCATTACTCTTGCAATATATACTTGAAATGGATTTCTTCAGGATGCTAATGGGAAACTACTACTCTCTGGTTTTCTAGGGTGCCTATGAAAGAAATGGCAGGAAAAGAGGGTGAAAGAAGACTGTCAACGATTGGAATGGAGCAGATGCTTGTATCAATGGGTCATCAAGCATGTGGAGCTCTGACATTATGGAACTATCCATCATGGATGAGAAACCTCGTGGCACACGATGTAAACGGAGAAGATAGATCTGATCCCGTTGATATGGCCGCCATGGAAAGTAATGCACTTAGCCCTCAACCCATAATGTTACACTTCGTGTGTTTTCAATTATAAGCATTTCATTATCTTTTAGATACAAATTTAAGCATTGTTTTTATCAGTTTACAGAGATAGGGAGAGAGGAGTCGCTCGATACAATGAGTTCCGGAGAAATTTACTGATGATTCCTATTAACAGTTGGGAAGATCTGACAGACGATGAAGAGGTTATACAAGCCCTTTATGTTGTATATGGGAATGATGTTGAGAAATTGGATTTGCTTGTAGGCCTACATGCAGAAAAGAAAATCGAAGGTTTTGCCATAAGTGAGACTGCTTTCTTCATCTTTTTGCTTATTGCTTCAAGGTAACTAATGCTAGATTCTCTACAGAACAAAGAATATTTCACTGTTGTTTGTTAACTATGCTAAGCAAAAGGATTAAATCTTCAGGAGGCTAGAAGCTGATCGTTTCTTCACTACCAACTTTAACTCCAAATCATACACAGAAAAAGGCTTGGAGTGGGTTAACAAGACTGAGACCCTGAAAGATGTGATAGATCGCCATTTCCATGGTTTGACAAAGAAATGGATGAGGTGTTCAAGTGCATTCTCAGTTTGGGATTCAGAGCCTAATCAAACAAACTATATTCCACTGTATCTGAGACCAGCCCCATGAATTTCTTCGTTTGACCAATACAAGAATCTTGATGGAGCTAGTTGATCAGACAATTTTTATGTAAAGAATTGACTTTTGATAAAGGGTTTTATGAACCTTTCGCCTGTAACACACAATGACATGTTCATATGATAGAATAATGGAATTGCGCAAGTTTGTCATTCTTAGACAGCAGGGAACGCAATTTTGTTTGTTTTACAATGTGCTTGTCAAGAATAGTAGAGCATCCAGTTGAAGAGTTTCAATTCTAATATTCCTCCATCATCTGAATCTTTGAATGACAGTTCTAGAGAAGATGCTAAGAAACGGTTTAACACCTTAGTCGGTTTTATTGCTGATAAGAGGCTAGCTTTTTCCATAGCTCTGGGGTGGTCCTTCAACAAATGGGGCCGGGGAACCAAGGTCTTGAAGATGTACTTACTAATGAAGAATACTTAATTCATATTCAAAATTTAGGGGAGCATAATGCACAGAAGATCATTAAAACGAGCCTTTGGCATATTGTGGGTTGCTTTGATATCTTCCTAGAGGACATAAATGGGTTTCTTTTCTCCTCCAGTAGCTTAATCTGTTTGAAATTCTCCTCCGGAAAAAAAAAATAATAATAAATCATTGTTTCTAGTAAAATACTGTTCTACTCCAAGTTTAAGTTATCTAGTAACTTCTATCTTTACTTGGGAGAAAATACTGCGAAGATGAAAAGAGTAAGATTTGTGTTGAAATCTACATTAAATCGTAACTCCATAAAATCCTAAGAATCAAAAGACTCATGGAGCTCACAAAAGAACAAATATTGGTTATTTATTAATAGAAACCTTCTTTAAAGAAAAAAAATAAAGAATATAGTTTCACTATAAAAGTTTTATCAGATGAATTACAAAATCAAAAGCTCCTCCTATTCAAGATATAGCTAAATGCACTCATATAATTAACCTAGATATTTATGTTCCCTCCTTAACTACAACATGTAATTCTACAAGATTAGCTAGTTGATAGAGGACAAGATAAATGCTATTGATAGATTTTAAAAAATTGTGCTAAATTCAGTTGAGTGTTATACCCTTGAGATGTGTAAAGTTGATATCCAAAGACTTCCCAAATAGATGCTGGCTAATGTGGAGTCCCAAGTGTACACTACTAGTTTGGTTGCTAAAAATAGTTTGGAAAAGAACAATGACTTTGGACATTATGCTAAATGTAACTCAACTGAATCTTTCACAAAAAGTAAACCTATAAAGCAATTCAAGAGAAAACGGCTGTAAAGTAAAGGTTTACTTTAATCTCATGCTTTTAGCCTAGAATTTCAGTGATATAAATTGCCCCAAAAAATAAGCAGATTATGGATAGTTATCATCTATCTAAAAAGTTTAGTTTGATATAACTTATGGAGATTAAAACCAAGAATAAAAAAATTTAATCCAATAAATGGTTGTTTTGAAATATTTGTATTGTTTATTTTCGAATCATCAATCACATTATAATACGAGAATCATTGTGGCTTACAATCTGGATAAAGTGTATATATATATATATATATATATATATATCAGGTTAATAATCTTTGATCAATTTATTAATATGATGATCAATATGGACTAGGATCTCAATGCTTTTAGGGTAACCTTTTGTATATGTTGTGAATAATGAATTCCAAAGGAATTCACTTTAGGGGGAGTTGTCTAATCTTAGCTCCACCATGAATTGCCCGTAGTTGGTGTTGTGGGATTTTAGCATTACTATATTCTTCAAAGAGGCTAAATGTTACATACTTAATTATAAAAATAAAAATTAAAGTTTCAAAGATAGCATCACTTTAGTACAATTAATATACTTAAGATATAATGGAGCTTATTATAATTAGAATAATAAACAAGAAGGAAGATTGTTCATTTGAAAGAAACTTGATCGATCTCTGGTTAACTTCCTATGGCTCCCTAAATTTACCAAAAGTATGAAACATGTCCATAATGACCTATGCTTTGATCATTGTCCAACTGAGGTTAGGTTGGGCATAAAATCAAGTAAAAGCAATCATTCATTCATATTCAATAACTTTATTGAAAATATGGAAGGTTTTGAAAAAAAGATGTTATATGAGGTTTGAATTGCCACATAGAGGGATTTTAATTTTATAAGTGCGTGAGGAAACTTAAGGTAGTGAATTATGAATTGAAAAGGCTTTATAATGATAAGTTCAAAAATACTAATTTAGCCATCACAAGAGCTAGAGAAGATCCTTGCAACATTTTGAGGAGTACGGACCTTAAAACCAATGATGAAGTAATGAGACAAAAAGAAAAGGAAGCTCTTAAGGTCTATAACCAGGCCTAGAAAACTATTATTCCTTGTTGAAACAAAGAACTAAAGTTAACTGGATGAAGGCAGGAGATAAGATCACCAGATTTTTCCTTAATGACATTGTCAACAGAAAGAACTCGAACAAGATATGTTTCCAAATGAATGAAAATGGAGAAAACATTTGGGATCAAGATGAGCTTAAAGAGTTACACATAATCACTTTTAGGAATTACATATACACTTTCAATATTGCTTGCTTAGATCTTTATGAATTAAGGGATTTTACTCTAGAAGTTCTATCTCATTAGCTTAATAAGGATATGATTATACCATTCTCTTTGATAAAGATTAAAGAAACCTTCTTCAATATGAACCTTAAAAAGTATCTAGGGCCAGATGGATTTAACGCTTATTTCTTTCAAAAAATATGGGACTTGATAGTTGTTCTGGTGATTAAGATTGTCATGAAGTTCTTCACAAATGGAATATTGTTAAGTAAGTTGAACAATAATCATGTTATTTATTTCCTAAAATTCCTAGTGTAAGTTCCCTCAATGATTTCATGCTTATCTCATATTGTAATATAATTTATAAGATCTTTTTAAGCTACTTACTTTAAGGTTAAGAGTAGTGTTAAAGAGTTCTGTTAATACAAGTCAAGGAGGAGAAGTGTTGGGGTCATTATTTTGCTAGCCCAGAAATTATTCAAGGGCTATAAGAATAAGAGGCCAACAAGGAGTTGTTTTTTAAAGATTGAATTTCATAAGACATTTGACTCAGTTAGTTACAAATTTATTTTTGAATCGCTAACTACATTTGGATTTCCATCTAAGTTCATCCATCTTATTGAAATTTATGTATGTTCTCCCTTATTTGTAATACTTATCAATGTTGAGGCAACCAAATCTTTCAAGGGGATAAGGGGATTAAGGTGAAGGGATCTTGTATACCTATAACTAATTATTATTTGAACTAAGGCCCTCACTTGTTTGATTTCTCATAAGATTAAGTAAAGGAATATATTTAAATTTTATTATAAATGCAAGAGGATATGACTAATCAACATCTTATTTGCAGATGATCTATTGCTTCTCTATAGGGTAGATAATGGCTTCATAAGTTTATTAATGGACTTACTAAATATGTCCAACAAGTTCTTTAGTCTTATAATTAATAAGAATAAGAGTTAAATATCTATTTCCTCTTATTAGATGAACCTCTTCAGCTCACTCACCGCAAGTTTAGGATTGAGACACTAAGAGATGTCTTTTAAATATCTTAGAATTCTAATTTCAAACAAAAAATTATCCTATCAATATTGACAATAACTCTTTGACTCTATTTGTTGGACCCCGATTCTGGAGCCCAACGAACTGACACATAAACCTTGACCATATACTTAACTTTGACCACTTTTAGCCCGAATGTCACTACTCTTAACTTATATAT
>JAOQMQ010000006.1:18752759-18764818 GCA_027563845.1 Erythroxylum subrotundum
ATGACAGCTGCGCGGCAGTTAGAAAAGGCGCATCGTTTCAAATTCTAAACGGCGCTCAAAAGATACGTATCGTCAAGCAATGATCAGATCTAACGTTGCGACAAGACATCAGCACCCGATCGGTCGCATGTCCTAGCACGAGCCGATCAATCGCCCATCCCTGGCACAAACCGACTAATTGTCCCGGCCTAGCTTAAAAGATCGGGCGCCTCCAATCGGTCAACCCAACCTTACCTTCGATCGGTCGATCGCTTCCTGAGCTATTGCGCACAAAATGGCGGTCGATCAAATCTATCATGATCCCTCGACTGAATGGGTCGTACAGTCTCTACATACTCCATCGACCCTTCTCCGTGATCAGACTCGAGGAGTAGGGGGGCTTATGGTTGGGCCGGCCATGTAAGGCCCAATTCCAAGCCCAGGAGTCAACGACCCATTAGTAGATGATAATTTCCCATGCACACGTAAAGACCTAAACCTAGTCGGAATCTCCTATATAAGGTACTGTTTCACCTTGACACAGGTATGAGAATTCAATCCTAGTTTCCCCTGCTCCTTATAATCCAAAACCCTTTCCAAAAGACTAACTTGAGCGTTGGAGGGGCTTGCCGTCAGTCAACCCCCGGCGAGCCTTAGCTGTTTTGCAGGTGTTCTATAGCAGAAGTTAATTGAGATCATGGATCCAAGCAGCAACGTCCAGCTTCAACAAAATCTGGCTGAACCAGGTACCATACTGGATAGAAAATTGTACAAAATCAACATCTTCTGTATAGACCGTTAGTACCAACTCATACTAGATTTTTCATTTAGACTAAATTGCAAAAAACTTAAACAAAAACAAAGCAACCCACGTGGAAACAACCAAAATACTGGTCGATACCCATTTTAAACATTCTCCCTCCCTCTAACGTTCACCGTCGTCAGCCAACCAAAATACTGGTCGATACCCATTTTAAACATTCTCCCTCCCTCTAACGTTCACCGTCGTCAGCCACCTATTGCCATCACGCCATTGCCTGCAACAACTATCATTGCACCACCCCAGACTTCATCGTCGGACCTGCCCAAGTGATAATCTCAGTATTGGCATGGAATTTTAGATCTGAATCTCACAACAATAAGAAAGAAAAGACCAAAGAATCATGACCAATGAAATTCAACATCGAAGATAGAAGCTAATGACAGAGACATAAAAAATCAGACGTCTAAAAACATCCCACAAACTTCAACTTTCAAAGAAACAAAAACCCAATTACAGAATATGAAAACTAAAATTATGTTGTAGCTTGGTGGACGTGAGTTTTTGAAGACAAAAACGGTGACATTTTGAAAACTGAGCAATTACAACATGACATGTCATGTTTTTGTAGCTGAAAAATGTTATGCATGCCCTTTATTTACATGATCGGTTTCAATTTCTGGGGTAAAGTTTCCATACATTAAGGGTACGACAATCTTTAATTATGAGTCAAATCTAATAAGATATACTTTGTTATATACATATACATATACATATACATATATATAAGAGAACGGTCTATTTATAACTTTAAAATATAAAAAGAAGAACTTCTTTTTTTTTTAAATAAGTAATTATAGTGTATTATTCTTTACTATGTTTATTAATTTATACATGTAAGTGACTATTATTTGATATATAATCATGTATAGATTAATTTAATTTATGAATTGAGAATTATATTTACGAGTTATTTTAAATTAATTCTAATATATGATTTTTGGAGAAAGGGTTGATGTAAAATTATAAATTATATTGTATAATATATTAAATGACTATTTTGTAATTTTAAAAAATTTAGGGAATATTTTATAAATTTAAAAAATAACCCGAAACGGTATCCGGTATTAACCTATACCAGTATAGTATCATATAAGAATAAGATCTGGTATAAATACTAGTACGATATTCATAACATTGGACGATTGTGTAAGTTATGAACATAGACATGTAAAGAACCGTGTATGTGTTCGCCCTTCATATCTTTATTCACACGATTTCAAAGACTTACACAGTTGATACAAACAACTGTGTAAATAGAGAACATAGGCATGTGACACTCTACACAAGCATGCTTGTCCAGAAAAGGCTTGATTCACCAGTCATCCATCTTGTCCTTATTTTTTCGTCATCCTCACAAACCATTAAAGTGTAAACAATGACTGAAAGTCTCAAAAACAGGGTTAGACACACACAACAGTTGTTACAGAAGGCGATAGAGTGGGAGTACAAAAGTAAAGTTCCTAGAAAAATGCATGCTTGTGGACATGACATCCATGTTGCTATGCTTCTCAGTGCTGCAATGCTAATGGGTACAACGAGCATATTGATCACCTTCGTCGCATCTGGTCACCTGCGATTGAATCAATTAGGAGGGAGAGAGTAAACAATAGTGAGTTTAGCGGTTAGGTATTAAATATTCAATAAAAAACGATGACATTTATTCATTATTATGTTAATCAATGATTAAAAAATTCAACTAATTTAGCCAATTCAATGGTTTAATTTTTAATTTTTAGGTTCGATTTACTTTGGTAAGCCTTATTGTTAAAAATTGACTAGCTATTAATTAAATGGTTAGTTTATGAAATTAATCAATTTTTATAAATCAAAATAAATTAATTAATTGTCATTTAACAGTCTTTTTTAAAATTAAACTTCAAATTCTTAAATGAGTAAGGACAATCTTCTTCAATCATATTTTAAAACTTTTACTTTTATTCAATATTTAACTAGTTTTATTCGATCTTGAACTTGTTTTATAACGATTAAATACTAGTTAAATAGTTTAAATATTAAACCTTTTATATTACTGATTTAATTTTTAGTTTAGTTTTTAAAATATTGCTATTGATTGGATTAATTAACATTTATAATACTTAATTAACTTAATAAGCAATTAATTAATTTAATTAATCAATAAAATTTAATAAATGAACTACTAAGTGAGCCCCACATGTCATATGGAGCTCACTATTATACATTTCAGACAATGATCTAATTTTAAAGATGAAAAATAAAAATAAATATCACATCAAACTCACTTTTAAGATAAAATAAAAAAAATGTTATGATAATTTTGACGTGACATTTGAATGGTGACCGGTTAATTTCGTCATATTTTCTGTCCACTTGAAATTTATTTTGAATGATATATAAGCGTTAATGTTAAATTTCATTTTATATTCTACTATCAACATTATGTTCAAATTATTATTTTGGCCTTAAGATTTATTGGACCTAATCAATTTTTATACATAATCTTTCTTTAAGCTCCATACGAAGAGTAGTAATACCTTAAAAGCTTCCATTTTCCAAGATATTTGAAGACAAGGATGGAATTTAAATAATATAAAAATATAGTACGTATCTTAAGTCCAGTTCTCAACTTCTTCAATTTAAGCCTAAAGAATAATTTCCAACATAATCAAAAGAAGTATGCTTAAATTCTATGAGAGGAAAATGCAAACTCTCCATTCAATTGTTTAGCTTGAAAATTGTCGATCAAATAGGCTGACATAAGGAGGTAAGAATACCTTCTTAATTATCAACATCTAAATCATAGTAGAAACAAAGGGATGAAGGTGTTTAAAATTATTTGTAGTCTTGATATTAAAAAGATATCTTTAATACAGTTCACTGTAACATATTCATTACCTTAGTAATTAGATGGAGACAGAGCTATATTACACAGGTTGCTTATAGCGATTATAGTTGGATGAGGGTAAGAACATAAAAGTATAATGGCATCATCACTAATAGCATTTGTAGGAAATCAACTGTGATCAAATTACAAGCATAGCAGAAAAATAAAATTTTACGATTTCTGGTCAGATCCTGATAATAAATAACTTGAATAATTAAAAATCAAATTATAAAATATGAAATCGTACCTTATTCGATTTTCTTCTTGAAATTCTTTTGAAACTTTTTTGATGTGTCAACAAGGAGTTGTTCACACGTCCAACTTCTAATAGTATCCACAGAGCAGTTTCTGTATTTTTGAGAGAAATTAAGCACGAATGCTAGCTCCCTTATGCTTATTCCTACTTATAGAAAAAACATCAGGGTTTTTAATTTTCTATTAAAATTAAATACCTCAATTATAATTAAAATTAAACTGTAATTAAAATTAATTTAATTTTAATAAAATCAAATATTTCATATTTGATCTCTAAAGTTTCTCAAACTTTATAATTAAGTCCAACTTAATTAAAATTGATTTTTCCCTTTTAAACTATTCTGTGTGTCCCATTATGTTCATGATATATTAGCAATGATTATAAATTATAGTTCTAATTTATAATTAAAATTAGATAAATTAAAACTCTTTTTAATTTATCTTTAATTCTCTAATTAAATAATTTATAATCATATATCTAGATTAGCATCTAACAATATGTCATGACCAACTAAATATCAGGAATGTCAAAGTGATTTGACTTAACCTATCCATGTATGGTTATGATGTATAATTTAATCATTTCATCATCCAATGTTCTAATTGGACAGAGTACGGATATAACGTCAACTTTTTTGTATCCAATCATGTTCGTTCTACTCAGAGAATTCTATAAATCACTACTAATCAAAAACAGTAGAATATTATCTCTAATTACTTTAGAGTAACGAATTCTTTATTGACTTACTAAACTATCTCCATATGGTCATATTGTATCTAAGTACTACTGATTTAATTATCCTAGGACAATTTATAATTAGCATCAAAATATAGTAATTTCCACATTAGATACCTCGGTAATTTCAAATCTAAGGATCAATTATACAATCATCATTATAAAAAAATCCACATACACATAAGTAATATTCCATTTGGGATCCGCATAGTTAGGCCAGTTTAGTGACTTATTTTCTAATAAACACCTACATATTAGTTTAAGTATCTTTATACTTTAATTTATGAGTTTAATTAAACATAATGTATGCTAGTTTTAGGATTTCATCAATTTTAAATCTTGATGAAATTACAACTAGGAATATTTAAGAATAATACGTCAATGTAAATTAAATTTCATAATTATAATCTTATTATAATTTCAATTACACAGTAATTAGTATGTCGATTTTATCTTTATTGTTAAAACATCAAATGTAATTAACTTGATCCTTAAAGATAAAGAATATATTTATTAATTAAATAATAATGTCATACATCAAATTGTAACCAATCGATTAGTTGCAAGTGCATAAACTAATAGCATCATCTCTGCACTCCAATAAAGCATCAAATTAGTACTTAAGACGACTCGCCAACCCCCAACGCAAAGCACAATTTGGTGGTTTAGATCTTCAACACTTGGAACAAATTCCTCGTGGCTAATGTCTTTATGAGACAGAACTAAATGGTTTCTTTGATCACAACCAGGACGTGGAGAGCTGTGGCAAGATGATCTGTAGGTTCGTCTCAAATTAAGGATATGGGAGCATAATCCGTTGTATCTCATTCCATTTTGTATCCCCTTCGTGCAATTGGGCATTTGAACATGGTGTATTCGACGATGACTTTTCTTGTAAGAATTGTTAGTGCTATTTTAATACAACATGCATAGTAGAGTTCTACTTCTACATCGTCCTAGCCAAAGCCTAGAATAGACTGGAAGATGTCTTCCTATATCCAAGTTAAACCCATTTGGTTATCACAAAAAGGAAAAAAACAAAAGAGATGTTATGAAGTGTAGCCATTATTTCGATGGCATTTATGGTTATCAAAGCTAACGTTCCATTACGAGAGTTGGGCTCTCATTATGTATTAGGATTTTGGAGTACTCTTTCTAGAAAGCCCAAACCTTTCGAAGAACTTTTGTGATTTTGGAGTTCATTTGCTGTTTCCCTCAGGGCACTGCAAGTCCAGTCCTAATAATTAACTTTGCATCCGTCCTTAGCACGACATTGTTTTCACATCTACAGTGTTTCTTAGACATTTGATGCATTGACAACGACCATAACCTAATGGTCAAAACTCAGCACATTACCCGTCTTGGTTGAAAATCAAAAATGGATTTCATCGATCTTTAGGGAATTTAGGTCCCTACTTTTCTTGAATAATCTGAATATATCACTGGATTACTAATTAATAATTTGAAACTAGTTTTTTTGGAAATTTGAAGGATATAAAATTTCATAACTTCGTTCATCTGATATTATTTTTAATAATTTTTTTCATTATACGTAGGATAAGTGAATTCCTAATAATAAGCACTTTCTTTTATTATTGTTATTGCTAACTTACATATGATTTATGCTAAATACAGTATTATTAATTAAAAACAATGAATCCTAAATATATATATATTTATATATGTAATTTTATTGACAAAAATTATATACATATAAATCTAAATAAATTTACGTTTGTAAATTAGATTGGTTTTTGTTAAAACATAACAAATTATTTATTACAATTAAGTGTTGAACGTGAATTCTTTATTATCTCAAAATATCACTATTTTTTTAATCAAAAAGGTGATTTCAGAAATGTTCAATATAATTAATCATATTAGTTCCAATCCTCTTTTAGATACTTCTATTTATCCTTGTTTCATGGTTTATAAATAACAACACAACTTGATTAAACTTGGATGCATAAAAAAGTGAAATTCAATTTTTCTGTAATGTGATCAATATATGTTCAAGCTTTAAATGGAAGTTAAATGTACTAATTAAGGCCACTTATTGAGTAACTAAGAAAAAACATTTTAAATAGAGATAAAGGTATAATTAATTAACAAAATGTGGCGTCCAACCTAAAAATTATCGGACTTAACAAGAAAATGTGATCTTTTGATTTTTCTCATAATAGATACAAGGAGCTCAATTTAATTGACACAGTTGCTCTACCGAGTAGTTTATGCTTTGGTTAGAAAATTCGAAGCCAATGCGGATTTACAATCCAAATCCCTAATCTCAACCCCTAGTAGGTTTGACCCCCTCGATAGTGGTTGTCCTTTGTGCATCTAATCCTTAGTTATAATATGGGCTAAGATTTTTTTTCCTAACACATCGAATGGCTTAAAATTTCTTGCCGGTGACACATTAACAACCAATTAATCGACTCCTTACCTTGGTTTTTTTTTTTAATTTTTTTTCCTTTCATGCGAAAGTACGTTAGCTTCTATCGGCAATACAATGTTAGGACATGGTGTCACGAGTTCCGTTTTAATTTCCATACCCTCACATGCATGGAATGGTTAAGTTCCAATTTATGCAAATCATGACATCGATGGTGGTCCCGAAGACCTTTCAAACAAGCTTTCCAATGCTATTGCTAACGGCCCCACGTCCCAAATAATCGTGAAGACCAGACGTAAAATACATAAAAAAACATAAACACAAATTATATAATAATGAATGTTTTGACACCTAAAATAGGTAGGTCCAAAAGCACGACCAATGATACTCCGATAAAGAACATATTTTGCGACAATTCATAGACGATGCAAATTTCATGATCCAATTGCAGATAATGGTATGAAAAACTGTAGAATAACGTACCATGGTCGGCTGGTTGAGAGCAAAGCAGCTAGCAACTAACGCACACGCCCACACCAGACCCACTATCCAGTTTTTGTCATTCCCAACCACGCGAATCATGCTCAAACAACCAGTCCAAGTCCCAAGTGCTGGTGCTGGTACAATCCTCGTGATCAGAAACCATTTATGTTCTAGGCCCTTTTACCTTCTGCATCTTTCTTGGCCTTTAAATTCGGTACTACCCTTCATATATTTCTCCATTGTTATATAGGGTACTAATCCCATGAAGAAGCCTTGCTGTGATAAGAAGGAGACAAACAGAGGAGCTTGGTCTCAGGAAGAAGATCAGAAGCTCATCGATTACATCAACAAACATGGTGAAGGCGGCTGGCGCTTTCTTCCTCAGGCAGCTGGTACTTTTTTGGATGGGAAAGGAAAATTAAATAGCTTTCATTGTACTTGTGTGTGGTGCGGACAATGGAAACGAATGATATTTTAATCTTAGAGGAAGAATATTGACAAACCTTAGAATTCTTCTTTGATGATTCTTTGACGCTTTTAGATTGGTTTAGTGATAAATAAACTTTTCTAGCTCTTGTTGATGTGTTTAGGGTTGCTTCGCTGTGGAAAAAGTTGCAGGCTGAGATGGATAAATTACCTGAGGCCAAACCTGAAGAGGGGAAGCTTTGGAGAGGATGAAGAGGATTTGATCATTAGGCTTCATGCACTTCTTGGAAATCGGTAGTTAATGAGATGAATGTTTGCTATATGCCATATGCTTTTTTAATTTACTCTTCAGTACGTAATAGTAAACCCGTCTCCATTACATGGCAGTTAACACCTTCTTTCAAAAGCCAAAAGGATAATACGCGAGAATATAGCACACAGAAGGACGCCATCATCCGTAGTTGGATACCAACATCAGTCGTTTTAAGTTGTACACACTCACACTTTTTTGTACACACTCAGTTATGGTATCAAATGAAGAATCAACACACTCACTTATAGTATCAAATGAAGAATCATGTATTCACAATACATGATTCTTCACAGTACATGATTCTTCATTTGATACTATAAGTGAGTGTGTTGATTTTTCATTTGATCCTATAAGTGAGCGTGTATGAGTGTCACCATGCATGATTCTTCATTTGATACTATAAGTGAGTTCCAAGAAGTGAGGGAGGGAAACGTTGTATTTTTGTACTTAATTATTTGGCTTAACAACGGAAATATTCCAAAACGAACTGCAGATAACATTCTTTATTTATTTGTACGGATTTTGAGTGATCAAAAGCAATATAGTACAATGAATTAGGAGTTACAGTAGGCTATTAGAAATACAAAAAACATAATTGAAAAAAGAAAACTCGGCTCTTCTTGTCCTAATCCTAACCATTTTGTTTTTGTTCAACTTCTCTATTCTGAATCTAACTTATGGTTGGAATTGTTAACGAAAAAGGTAAGGTCTTGTATTGGTTTAGGTGGTCCTTGATAGCCGGAAGATTGCCAGGACGCACAGACAATGAGGTGAAGAATTACTGGAATTCTCATATAAAGAAAAAGCTTTCACAGAAGGGCATCGATGCGAATAAACCAACTCATCTTCGTAGAGGCACTAAATTTGATGCCGGAGAGTCGACTAGGTCACAAAACCAGGAAGTTTATCCCACCAACCTCTATAACTTTGATTCTGCAGGTGGCAATGGGCAGAACATGAACAGTTTGTTTGACTTAAATCTTGACCTAACTCTAAGCACTCCTTCACTTAATCACGACGCAAGTAAGCAAGGAAATGGTGAGAGAAGTCGCGAAAACTAATGCATGCTAGCTGCAAGCCCTCAAGTGCTTCTTCTTGTAGGTATACTTATACGTACTGAGGAATATTACATGTGAGTCGTGTCCTATATATACATGTAAACTTCTATAACAAGATAGCTTGTGCATTAGCTTTGGGTTCCTAGCTTCGTACATAGAGAACCCAATAGTTTGGTAGTTATATCCTCTCAAGAAGAAGCAAAATAAGTTACAACTTCCAATGTTTTCCAAGAAAACTAGGGCGGGGAGGATGATTATTTTTAATTCTCTCTAGCCTACCAAACGTACTTATATTTGATTAAAGTAATGTAAAATTGAAATCCTTGTTTGTCATATGGCTTGAAAAGCAATTAATTAAGGGCTAATTATTATTGTTATCAATCAATTACTTGAACCATACATAAGCTTATTGATTTATAATTGAAACAAAATAAATAATTTTAAAAATCAATCTCTTTATAATTTTTAATTAAGTTTGTTTGCATTTATTAATATCATCACATTATATTTATATAATTGGTGCATATCACATTCTGATTCAATTTATTTTGGATTAGTATTATCATCAAACTAAATTGTTGTGATGTGCTATCTACCACGTGTATCTATTTTATAATTTCAAAGACAATTTAAAACGTAAGTAAATTATATAATGAAAACATTTTTAAATTACTAAACTTTTTAAAGGATCTGTTGATTTTTACTGTTATAATATTTGTCAACGTTCTCTGTTAAGTGACCGTTTCACCACAACAGCTTAAGTTGTTGTGTAAGACCAACTTAATTGGTTTTATATATTCTCTAACACACCCTCTCAAGTGAAAGTCCTTTGGGCTTGAAACTTGCACAGGTTTACTCTACCTTGTGCTGAATAATAGGTGGGTGGCAGGATTCGAACTCATGATCACTTGGTCATAAAGACTCTGATACCATGTTAAGTGACCGTTTCACCACAATAGCTTAAGCTGTTGTGAGAGGCCAACTTAATTGGTTTTATATATTCTCTAATCCAAATTATGAGCTCTCAATCCTTTTCTTTTCCTCCTAAACGTTCAATATCGTTGAGTTCGTAGACAAAATTAAACTAAATGATAGAAGATCACTTGTATATTTTGACGGCAGTGTCTGCTTCATCATGATCGTCTAACACTTGAGGAAACTAAATGATAGAAGAACACTTGTATTTTGACTGCAGTGTCTCCTTCATCATAATCTACACTAAGGAAGTGGAATGAGTCACCACAATGGTGCTGTTAGAATCAAAAGATTAAGGAAAGAGATTGCATTACTTTTGAATTAAGTAACTTTAGCTTGTACAATACATCGAATTTGGTATACATCGAATCAGGTCTAGAGCAACTGATTGAAGAGGAATTTTGCTCTCTACGGCTCAGTTCATAATAGAGCAAATGGTGGCACATTATCTTCAGCAGATTTGTAGTGTAGCATTAGTGGAAAACATGAGACTTGGATATATAAGGGATGGGGGCTGAAGTTGACTAGAGAAAAATATTCTTTGATCTGTCTATAAAACCTTCTCTGGATGTGTAATCTATAATCTATGAACAATGCAAAGAGGATATAAATGTACTCAGCCTCAATTAGTTATAGACTAGTTAAGGGATAGTGTTTTAATCTACTCTAATACTTATAGGCTGGTGCATTGTATTTTACACTGCATTGTACTATTTCCATGACTTTATTAATACATTTATATTTTTAACTTTTTTAAAAAACTAAACGATAGAAGGATCATAACATTAGCAAAGGTAACTAGGTAAGACATAAGCATATACTAGCAATCATCTCTCGTATACATCGTGAGAACACATTAAATATTTTTATATCTAACTCTGAAAATGTAAAATAAATTTATGTTGAAATTAAAAATTTCGCATTATAATGTTCAATATTTTCTCACTATTAAAATTATCATTTATCTAATAACTCTTCATTCAATTACGTAATTGATTCTAAAATGTTTTCTTAATTAATTAAAAATGCTATTTCCAAAATTGATGTTATAATCACAATCCAATAAAACAACTAGATAATTACAAATGACCAAAATAATTATGCTAAAATTTATTATACAAAATTGGTTTTATTTAGTTATCATTGTTAAAATTTTAAAATTTGAACCATTATTTTTATTATGATAGGGATAAATTATATTGAAAATAATCAATTTTATTTCTATAACAAACTTTTTCATGATTACAAAAATATTTTTATGTGGTTAAAATTGTAAAATAAAAACATATCAAGTTAATTATACTAGAACCTTATGTGGTTAAAACCTTTGTCATTTAATCCCTGATAATTTAAAGCTACCATTTCCCTTATACTTTTTTTTTTTTTAATAATCACCAACAACCCCTGTCATTATTCCTTGTTTAAAACCTAAAAGGGGATGGTGAAACAACATTTGCCTGTTTAGGTACAACAGCTAACTTGGTTGTGCCAAGTTACACTACATACCAATGTTATGAATACTGTACTGGGCTCGGTATCGGATTGAGCTCTGGAATGGAACTGTACCGGTACCGATCGGTACCGAGTGCCGTTTCGGGATATTTTTAAAATTTATAAAATAGTCCCTAAACTTTTTAAAAATTGCAAAATAGTCTATATTGATATATTATAAAATAGTCTATTTTATATTTTAATTAAATGTAAAAATAACAAATTAACTAATCACTTACTTATTATTATTAAAAGTAATTTAAAT
>JAOQMQ010000006.1:18791422-18809888 GCA_027563845.1 Erythroxylum subrotundum
ACATCTTTGAACTCATACACAACCATGTATGTATCATTATACAGTAGTATCTCCAAATACAGTACAACACCAAAGGGTTCAGAAAGTTCGGCGTTACAACTAGTACCAACAAGTACGGGTCAATCCCATGGAGCTTATGAATACTAGTACTTACCCTTCCCCTATTATCTAGCCTAAGGGGTTGATTTTAGATTTTTTATGGAAAGAAACTAAAACTAAAACTAAAGTTAAAGCTAATAAAATAAAATAGGAAACAGTAATGACCATAGTGATATTGGAATTCACTTAGAAAACTATCGTTATCAGAAATTAGTATCAAGGCTTGAATCCCCCTAAAACCTTAACAGATTGATCTTTTATCATACAATTGTTTGTTGATTAATTGGATCGTGGAGACTCATATGGTATGTCAATAGCTGACCTTGAGTCTACTAATAACTAATCCTAAGGTTTCTAATCGAATTACTCATGTTAAATCTTATAAGATTGCATTACCGATTTATGAGTCCCTCTATTAGGTTTGACCTTAATCTAGAGGATTTATGTCATCTTATCTCTAGGTTTGCAATCAACTTCTTCTAATTATGGTAGATTTATTTACACTAAGATTTCTCAATCTTTGTGTATAAAATTAGATTATCAATAAAACATGTAATCATATTACAATAAACAATCGAACCAATTGCATTAATAAGGGAATTAAATCATGTCAAAGTATTAACATAAGGTTCATTTAACCTAAATACTAACTGAATGTTTAGTTAAATATTATCAATTATGAAATCAAACATACAATGAAATCATGATTCTAAATCTCCTTAATTGTCTTCTATCGAATGTTCTTGCAATGTAGAGGATTGATATTTTATTCTGATGGATTTTTTGATGAAATCTTCATATTTTCCACTTATCTGGACCAAAATCATCCCTTATGGACATTCTCCACGTTTGGAAATCGCCTATAAGAGTCTCCTCTTTTAATTAGCTGCCCAAAACGTATTTTTATGTTAAAAACTAGGGTTTTTGGGACTTACACGATCTGGTACACGGTCGTGTATGTCATGAAAGTGCATGGATGTACAAAAGTTCATGGCCTTGCACTCCTTCCAGATTGCTGATTTTTTGTTTTACCCTACATTTTTTCCCGAATTCTTCTCCTTTAAGTCTATGAAGGTAATTATCACATATAAACACACTTGGAACAAATTAAGTACCAAATATATAATAAAAGTATAAAATATCAAGCAAAATACATCAAATATGGGTGGTAAAATATAGTCAAATATCCATCTATCAAATATCTCCACACTGAAGTTTTTGCTTGTCCTTAAGCAAACCATAATCAAAAATATAAAATTTACAACATCAATCCATCACCAATTTCAACCTGTCCATTTATACTATACATCATCATATCATATTGAATCAAATTAACATACAATCATAATCAAGTTGTCTTAAAATTAGTTTCCTAAGTAATATTAATAATAATCACATCAACAATCGAATTGGAATCAAAAGCATATCTCTCTACACCTTCACCAAGATTTCACTCAATGCATTCAAGTTTTTAGGTTGAAAAGCACCAAAACTCTCAATCAATGTATAGTAGAATTCTTACCATATGCTTGCAATAAAATCACATCTCCACCATTTATATATAAACTAGAAACAAAAATCTAAAGGTCTTTCTAAAGGTTGTAATAGGGTTTAGGTACGATATGATTAGGATAATAAAAAGGTTAAATTAAAGGAAATTTACTAAAGAAATAATACAAGACTTGTTTACAAAATACATAGGTCCTGTCAATGCAACTCTATTGGTACCATAAACTTATTCTTTCTTTCTTTCTTTTTTATACTTTTTCTTTTTCACAAAATTCCAATCAGTGCCATAATTCAATAAATATTAGAACTTTCACAAATTTCAAGTCTCAAATAAGTAAATAATGTAAATAACCTTTAGGGTTCAAATAAAAAAAAAAGGTCTTCAAAGAAAAATATGATAAAGGTATATACTTTGGGTTTAATTAATGAAAAAGGCTAAGGCTCAACTTGGTTATTCCTAAAGGTAAATTTTAAGGGTATGGTAATTTCAAAGAAATAGGTTGAAACAAGTTAGTGAATCTAAGTGTCTTTATCATGTTAATGCTTCTAATTTAATAAATATGGTCTCAATATGCACAAGAAAAGCAAGTTCTAGAATTATCCTACTATGCAGTGATATCACACACATGAAAGAATAACAAGAGCATAAATTTTTTTGAAGAAAATTTCTCTTTAGGCTCAAAAGCTCACAAAAAAGGATGGGTCAATGTGTGTATAAATAATATACAATTTCATTCAACTTGAATATTTGAATGATTACGAAAAATATGACATAGAAAACTAATTTTATTATAACCATCATCCTTTTTCATACCAATTCAATCAATATTTAACAATAAAGTAGATCATTAATGGACAAATTCAATTAATTCAAGACATCAGTTAAAAAAATTTATAATCATGATTATAATAAGCTTGAAGAAATCAGTTACAAAAATTCAATAAACTCATCCCCATATGTAATGTTGTACATTGTCCTTAATGCACTTAATATAAGCACTTATGAAAAAGTGAGAGGGTTTATTGATACTTTCCTGACTATGATGATTTCTCTGATTCTAATCCATCCAATATGAAAGTAACATCTTTGCAAAATATAAAAGAAAAGGATAAAAAGAATCAAAAGAAATAACATAACAGAAAATAAAATCTATACTAATATGAAAGAAAAACAAAATAGTATAGAAATTAAAATAAAATTAAAACTAACTCACGGGTTGCCTCCCATATAGTGCTTGTTTAACATTGGTAGCTCGATGTAACCTTTAAGCTCAACTTCATCCTGGATCAATAATCAACAGCTTGCTTCCACCCTTTTCTCCAGAAAGCGGTTTCATAGCCTATAAACAAGCCACCTGTCGCAAAATAATAATAAGGACATAATTGATTAGATTAATAAAACCAATAGACTCTATTAATGCCCTTTTTAATGACAAAATATTAATAAAATGAGGGATAATGAAACTCCCTCAGTCATTGACTAACTCAAACAGTTTGTATTTAAGGACTCCGTACTTAAGTTGACTACCAACACCTCATCAGTAGTTTCCTTACTTGGTTCCTTTTCCAGTTCTTCCTCAACCACCTTTGTCCATTCTTCTTCTTCTTCCTGGATAAAGGTTTCTGACTCATCTTCTTTAGTTATCTTCTTCCACTCCTCTACTTTCTCTTCTTGGATGGAGGTTTATTCATCATCTTCTTCAGGAAGCTCTTCTCGTAACATCACTATAATCATGAAGCCACCTTGCCTTTTCTTCTCCGTCAAATTCACATCGCTCGGCTTTCATTTCAACGAGGAGTTCCATTAATTTATCTGTAATACTTGCTTCATCTTCCTCTTCTTCTTCTAAGAGCTCATCTCTACTACTAAGGGTGATTGCCAATCCAAATTTTTAGGATCTGTTTCATTAGGACTAGGCAAACTCCCTAGTTGTTCATTGAAAATATCTCCGCTAGTTGATCGATTTGATTCATCATATTTTGTATACGAGTCTTTGTTTCATGATGCCTTATGTTTGAATCTTGAATATACCCGGTCATGATATTCTTCAGAACAAAAGTTACCTACTTGTCGTCTTAAAATGTATCTTCATTCATAAAATCGAATGTTGTCTCTTCTTCACTCTAAGATGGTTGGAAGCTCAAATTATACTCATCATATGTAGGTGAAGAAAGTCCCTCATTGAATTCTAGAAGCTCTTTTTGAATTGTCCCTCCATTTATAAAGCTAACCTTTGTCTTTTCTTCACTTTCAAATTTATGTCGGTCAACTTTCATTTTAAAAAAGATTTCCATTAATTTAATCTTCCAAAGTTGGCTCGTTACATGGAGATTCTTGGTGTTTTAAATATCCAACTAGAGTGTAATCGTTCCATCTATAATTAATATAAGAATTGCTCCACTCTAAATTATAGTTATTCTTATATAGCACACCTTGAGGTCGATTGTACATGCTCGGTTGCTCCCATGTATAATTACGAACTTTACATTCATGATTGTACTGATAACTCCTACCAATTTCGCCAATTTCGCTACATAACCTGAATATTGGTTAAGCTTCCAAAAACATATGAGAACACCCACTCTCCCATATGGCGATGTCATAGTTTGTAAAGACACATTCTGGCTCCCATAAAAGTGTTGTCCACTCCATCCTTCCATTGTGAGCTGTGACTTTGACAATGAATCATAATTCCTACTATAAACCACAAACTCAAGATCAAGTAAAGAAATTCAAAAGATAATTAAATTAATAAGCCAAAAATAAAATAAAATAAAATAAAATGAAAGAAATAAGAGAAAATAAATGCAAAGCAGAATTAAAATAAAAGAAAATAGAAAAGATAAAACAAAATAAAATGAAAATGGCCAGAGTAATAGCATTTAGGTTTTCCTAATATCAAAGTCCCCCCAAACGGTGATAAAAACTTGATTGACCTATTTTGTGAGTTAGGCAATTATGTAATAATTGCAAGTGAACAACGTAGTTGTAGCTAGTACCAGTAAGTATGGGTTGATCCCACAAATACTATGAACACTAGTTGTAACACCCCACTCCCGTGTGACCCGAACCCGACATCGATGGTGATATCCGAGTCCGTGCCCTGCGAGGGTGGCGTGCTACATCACTCAGTATAATTTTTTTTTTTTGCTTTTAAGACACAATCATACACTATGCGGAAAAATCATGAACATACATAATCACCAGTAAATACAATGACCACGGGGGCCCTTTTCATAAATACAAATTACTACAATCCGTTGACTTTACAAATTGACTTTATCATTTGTACAAAAATTCAGAACATACAATTTTATTAGACACTAATGCAGACGCGAACTGATCCCGACTTCTTCTTTCACTCACATGTGGTTGTTATACGCCCGTGGCCTAACATGGTATTCTTCTCAGTCCTGAAAAATATATGAGTAATCTGAAACTCATTAAGGACGTAAACAAGGAATTGAGAGACCTATGAAATTTATCAAATGTGGTCTTATGGGAGAAAACATTGAGTGGTAATAGTGAGAGGAGAAACAGAGGAGCGTATGCGATAATAGTACCCTTACCTTCTTCAGGATCAAAAATGAATTTCGAGGACGAAATTTTTTATTAGGAGGGGGGAGTTGTAACATCCCACCCCTGATGGGAAGGGTAGAATAGTAATTTCCAAAAAAAAATCCTAAATTTCTCCAAAAATAGAAAACACGTAGCAATCCACTCCAAATAAATTTTCAAGCACAAAATCATAATTTTTCACAAAAATCACATTTAGACACATATACCGGGAAATGTCATGAATGCATGTACAGTCATTTTCATGTGCAAATTTCACTATTCACGTGTGAGAATATGCATGAATATTTCAAAACCATACTAAACACTCTCAGCCCTTTTCAAATTACTATTCTACCCTTCCCATCGGGGGTGAGATGTTACACTAGTACTTACCCTTCCCCTATTATCTAGCCTAAGGATTGATTTTAGATTTTTAATGAAAATAAACTAAAACGAAAACTAATAAAATAAAATAGGAAACAATAGTGAACACAGAGATAGTGGAATTCAATTAGAAAGCTATCATTATCAGAAATTAGCATATAAGCTTGAATTCCCCTAAAACCTTACCAAATTGAACTTTTATCATGCAATTGTTTATCGATTAATTGGACCATGGAGACTCCTAAACGGTATGCTAGTAGATGACCTTGAACAATTAATCCTAAGGTCTCTAACCCAATTACTCAAGTTAAATCTTATAGGATTACGGTACTGATTTATAAATCCTACTATTAGGTTTGACCCTAATATGGAGGATTGATGTCATCCTATCTCTAGGATTGCAATCAACTTCTTCTAATTACAGTAGATCTATTCACACTAGGATTTCTTAATCTCTGCATATGGAATCAGATTATTAATAAAACACGTAATCAGATCACAATAATCATTCAAACCAATTTTATTAATAAAGGAATCAAATCATGTCAAAGTATTAACATAAGGTTCATCTAACATAAATACTAACTGAACATTTAGTTACACATTATCAAACACGAAATCAAACATACAATGGAAGAAAAAAGAATAAAAAACAATGTAATCATAATTCTAAATCTCCCTGATTGTCTTCTATCGAATGTTCTTAAGATGTAGAGGCTTGATCTTGTACTCCAATGGATCTTTTGATGAAATCTTCGTGTTTTCCACTTCTTTGGACCAAAATTGTCCCTTTTGGACATTCTCCACGCCTGGAAATTTCCTCAAAGAGTATCCTCGTTTCACTAACCACCGAAAATGTCTTTTTGTATTAAAAGTTAGGTTTTTTGGGACTTACATGGTCTGGTACATGACTGTGTATCAGACCATGTATATCATAAAAGTTTACGGGCATGCAAAAGTGCACGACTGTGTACTTTTTCTAGGTTGCTAATTTTTTATTTTATGCCAGGTCTTTACCCGAATTCTTCTCCTTTAAGTCTATGAAGGCAATTATCACCTGTAAACACACTTGGAGCAAATTAAATACCAATATACGAGAAAAGTATAAAATATCAAGAAAAATACATCAAATATGGGTGTTAAAATATAGTCAAATATCCATCTATCAACCTTTAACTAAATTGAGAGTGCAAATTCTGTTGGAATTCCTTGTTTTCAATATTGCATTGAAGAAGAATTGTGAATTCTTATCACTATCCTTCAACTACTTAGCATTTTCCCTTTGTTTGAAGAGAAAGTAATGACTGTCAACAACCTAATTATAATTATGAAGACCCAATCTCTCCTTTTTCATTAGTACCATATTTGCTTTTTAGAGAATTAATAGATTGTGGATGTTATTAAGAATGTCCCTAACCTTATCAACTACTGAATTAGTATTTTTAACTTTGAGAGTGTAGAGCTTATTCAATTCTTCATTTATCATCTTAAGCTTCTTAACACATTTATAGGCTTCAAATCCTTCCACATTTTTGTCCAATCCTTACAACTACATCTTTAAATCCATCCACATTGGTGAAAAACTTATTAAATTTGAAGGTAATGTGAACTTTACCAATATTGGTTTTATCCTAACTTTGATAAGGGAGTTGTAGCGCCCCCTTACCGTAGGGTATGTACCGAGATGCCCGTAGGTCATTCCGATACATCTCCTACGATAAGAGTGCGCTATGACCAATCACTACTATACTTCACATGGCGTAATAATAATAAAACATCAATATAAAATCACGAATTTTTTGAAACCAAAATTTTCCTTATTTCATTTCATCTAATCAGAAATTTATACAACTGTCAGTTTTTCACTGTCTGTACAGCACTCCAAAAACCTAGTACAATATGCTACTAAAACAGGGAAAAACATCCTCTCTATCTAGGTCATCCCAAAAGTCCCAGCTGACCGACCTGTGAGCCATAACTTCTCTCGCCAAAAAGATCTACACGGCTCGAAAAGTCCCTCTGGAGCTAGGAGTCTACTCTCGGTCCTGAAAAATATGTTACAATTTTTGGTGAGTTTGCGAACTCAGTGAGGTAACCATCATCGATAGTTCACTCAATTCATGCAACACTCATTTCACATAACACATAATTACATATGTCACAATTTTACATTATCATAGGCAACACATTTTTTTTCACATAAGCATAGGCATTTTGCCTTTCACTCAATCAAAAAGATTTAATCAAATGCATAAGAAATGCGCATGTGACACTTTTTCAATTTATTTCGGTGTTGTGACCGAGCGCCTGCACTTTTCCAATATGGGCACATTAATCGTTGAGCCTGAGGCTCTGAATCACTGTGGGGCTTGAGGCCCGAATACAAACGTTGAGCTTTTAGCTCTCGGTGGCTGCTTCGGTCACAACTGTCATTATCTGGTCATGCATTCATGAATGAAATGCATATGTGACAATTAAGCAGTATATGCAGCACAATCATGTGTCACAAGTTATCACATCACAAACACGTAGTTCTCAGATTCACATACAATTAGCACTTCTATGTCATAGCTCCCAGTACATCGGACCTTCTGTCCGGAATCCACAATCACAATCAATCTCAAACCCACCATTATTCACCACAAGTATATAAACACATAATAATTGAGAGAACCGTCTAGGTCACTCACCAATAGCTTCCGAAGCTAGTGCCTGGAAATCTCGGCAACGTCTGTGGATCGACGTTCCAAATGCACCTCTATAACAAGTCAAATACAAATATATCATAATTTGTACAATCAGAAATGTATAAAATTGCACATGCGGGAATTGAAATGTATACAATGCATGTTCGTGACAATCCCGGTATCATTCCATAAATCTCATCACAAAATGTTCCCCTATGTCTTAGGAATTTATAGACACCAAAATTATTCAATTCGGATCTCTATAGGTCCGGATTAGCAACATAAGTAAAGGTTGTCCCAATTGGGATAGGTTTCCTAATGAAGGTTATAACTAGATGACAAATTGATAAAAAAAGAGACCTAGTTAACAATCACTTTAGTTGGAAAAAATCAAATCACTATTCTTCCCTAGGGATCGTAATTATAATTGGATATGATCTTCCAATTTTTTCCAAACACCCAATAGATGGATTAGAGTTTATTTTTCCCTTGTTTTAGTTTTTAACAAAGTAGCTAAACATTGCTTATTTGAGAGCAGATAATTATGAATCATTTGCTTATTTTTGGGATAATGCATACCCCTCACGTTTTATACCAAGATATTAGGGATATGGGGGGATGAAGTTCCTTTCTTTTTAGACTTCCTACCTATTTTTATTTTTGTAGAAGCTATCAATACCATAGTTGGGGTTGCATCTCCAAATTCTTTATTTTTAGGAAGAGGATTGACTTGGGTAGGTGGGTTTTGAAGAACTACTTTATCTTTATACTTAAAATAGTATATTCATCCTTATCTTCTATTTTGATTAGCTTCTATGTTGGAGTGATATTCTATTTCAATAGTTTGAGAAATAAACATGCTTGTTGCTGAAGCTTCCTTTTGATTAGTTGATGAAATATTTAAAACTGTAGCTACTTTTTCCACTTGCATGATTTTCATATTAGGGCCTTTACTTGATAACTCTCTTATGCAAGAAATTATAGTTTCAAAAGGCGAGCTTGTTCTACATTCTAATACATATCATCCTGAATTTGATTAGTATTACATCTTAGCCTTGGAGTTCAACATAAAAGTCTGATTGGAATTTCTTTCTTGTTTCCCTTTATATGTTGTTCTCACCCATAAGGGGAGGCTTTCATTAATAACTCAACATTATACGGTCTTTCATGAGCTCCTCATTTTCATTGTATCTCATTATAGGAAGTTGGTTTGGAATTAGAGCTTACAAACCAACCTTAATACATATCCTTATAGATATGACCTCTTAAAATTGGTATTACTTTCATTCAAACACAAAAGTTCCTTAAGAGAGCTAAAAATATAACCTAATCGTTGGGTTGATCAACAATTAAATGAAAGATTGTGAAATCTTACCCATATTGGTAAGTGATTCATCTTGACTCCTTTTAAATACAATTTAGTTCTCCATTTGACTAATAATAATATATTTTTTTATAAATGTGTGAAGATCCCTCTTCAATGATTTTCTAGACAAAGTACTTACCTGAAAGCTTAAAGAGAAACACCCAATCCTTGTTGGTTAACACATCTTTCAAACCATATTTTCCCAATTTATTTAAGGTATAAAGGTTTGTATCTTATTTATCATTCCATATATACTTTTAGTTTACATTTTTTTGAAGTTGTTTATGTATATTTTTTAAGTTCATTCATTGTAGATCAATTGCTAATGGGTTTTAGACTCCAAGAACTATATAGGTGACTTCCAAAAAATATTTAGTGTAAAGTATGATTTTCCTATATTCTTAGGTATTTTTTTATTAGCTATAGGTTTATCCCTTTTCAATTTCTGTACCTTTCAAGTTTTGTTGATTCTTTGTTTCTTTCTTTTCATTTTTCATCATAGGAAACACTGATTAACATGGTTGAATTTTTGAAGGCTTTAATTTTATCTTGAAGTAATGTTACTACTTTTATTTTGATGCTTCAAATTTAGGGTTTTACTCTTAAAATATTTCATGTTCTTAATATTTCAACCTAAAATTTTTCTTTTAAATTACAGAATGTCTTGTTTTAAGTAGATCTTAACTCTAAATTTTGTTTTCATGGATTTCATATTTTTTTGCTCAAAATGTTTTTCAACATTTGACGATTCTTTTTTTCTTTCATTTTTTTTGTTTTCTATGGTTAAACCATGTCTATAAAAATTCTAATTTTCATAAAATAAAGCATTTATACCTAACAATTGGAATAAAATTTGAGTGGTTTAAGGTTTAACAATACCCTTTAACTTCTCATTAAGTTTCTATTTAATTGTATTATAATAGGCATAGGCAATTAATCTTTCTTGGATTGTGTAAAACTGTTTCTTTAGGTGTTTCATGATGAAACCTTTGGTTATAAAAGAAAAAAACTTTTTAAGGATCATGATTTATCTATCTTTATTATTTGAGGATTCATAACAGGTTAATTATTGTCTTTGCATGTGCTTAAAAATGTTCTAATATTGTTTAAAAAGAAATTAACCGTATCATCTTTGTATTAATTTCATTATTAGTTATAGTTTGAAATAAGGCTCTGTGTTAATAAACTTTTTGTTGTTTTACTTTCCAAAAAAAAAATTTATGATGTTCACCTTAAATACTGATAGATGATTATTGACATTAAACTTTGGGCATATCTTATTGATTTTTTGGTTTACAAAATAAGTTTAACATTTTCGTTTTTCTCAAAGAAAGTTGTTCAAATTTAGTGTGATCCTTTAAGGTTTATGCTTGATGTTTAAGCAATTGTGCAGTTTCCTATCCTTTTTCATTTGCAACATGTTGGGATTTAGACTTAAATTAGAGAAATAGATTTTTAATGTAATTTGATCAATTTCATTAGTAAAATGTTTTCTAGTTTCATGTTATTAGAAGTAACTTACGATTTCTTCAGAAGATCCGAAGTTAGATTCACTATTTAGTTTAAAGATGGCCTACCTTAGGGTTTTTAAATCCCTAATTTCATGAATGTTTGAAATTTTAGTTATTGATCACTTAACTCCTTTCTCTTTTTTTAACCTTTCATGTGGATGGATTGGGCTTACTACATCGATAGGCTAAAAAAGAAATCTCAAGAAAACAATAAAATATTTAAGAAGAAAGAGCAAGGTCAAAAGGGCATACCCAGGTTTGGGTTTTTATTATGTAATGATTTATGTTATAATATGTCGTTTATCTTTTTCTTTTTTTATTTGTACTTAGATAAGTAACACCACTACTTTTAATAATTAAAAAAGGCTTAAGTCTCAACTTCTAAAAGCCCAAAATTAAGCTTTGATTTTCGTAAAATTAAGGTGATGGACCCAACTTTTGAAGAACCTAATCCAAAACCCTATACTTAAATTCTAATTTTTTTTGAAGAAATTGATATAATTAAATGATAACTAAAATCATTGTGATGCACACTTTTGATTTTAATACTTGAATACTTCATATGCATTTGATGTCTTACCTATTGCAACATAGAGGAGAAAAAGATATGATATTTTAGAAGCCCACAAAATCTTAATAATAATGGTAAGTATATAATTGTATTAATTAACAAATTAGGGACCCATTTGGTTCTATTTATATTTTTTGTTGTAATTTTGAGCTTTTGTTTTTGTTAAAAAACAACCTGTTTGGTTGAGAATTGTAATAAAAAATCTAAAAACAAAAACATATTTTATTTTATTTTCCTATTTCTTTTTTCAATTATACCATTAGATGTTAATATTAAATTTTAATTTAATTATTTTTATTATGTCAAATTGTATTATTAAATTAATTAATTCTCATTATGATTAGAAGCAAAATGTATGAATATTAATGTAATTAAAGAAATTTACATATCAATTTTATATAATAAAATTCTATAAAATATAAAAATTATATTAGGTCATTCTAATTAATAAATATTAGGTCATTCTAATTAATAAAATATGTCCATTATACTATAATGCTTCAAAATATAATAGTAATATTACTTGCAAAAAGAAATATAAATCAATTAGAACTAATATAATCATTCCACATTTGTGTAACAATTTCATCTCACTTTCGAGACATACATCCAAGTTAAGTTAGAGTAGTATTATACTCCACTTGAGAACTTGCATCTTCATTTAGACTTTTCCTGATTTGCTCTTCATTTTCAAAACAACTGTCTAATAACTCATCACTTTGTCCATGTATTCTAATATAATTATGTATATCACAACATGCAATAACAATGTTTTTTTTTTCTTCATATCATAACTTGGCATGTTCGAAAGTATAAGGAAGCTTACTTTTAGAACACTAGAACATCTTTCAATAACATTTCTTAGTGAAGAATGCCTATAGTTAAACAATTTCTGTAGACCTTGAGGTCTTCCTCTTCTTTTATAATCTTGCAAATGATATTTCTCATCTCGATATGGTGACAGAATTTAATGCATATTGGTATAGCCTAAATCTAACGAAATAAAACTTACCTAACATGTAAAGAATATAATATTAACAAAAAGCTATTAAAAATTAATTGTAATTACAATATTTATTTAAAATAGTGTAATACCTTATAGAGGCATAAGAAATTGGTTCACTAGATTTATTACTATTTTTGAAAGAACTCGAGAATTCTTATCCAACCATTACATACATATAACATTTTGGGTTGGATAAGTTATTTTAACCATATATGGTATTTATTCATTGACTAGAATATATGCATCAATATGTACCAACTATTGCTCCTATGCAATCCTAAATACTAAAATTACACTATTGAAATAAATTATTAATCATAAAACATAATGAACATAATAATTAAGTATATGAATATACCTTAAAATATGGAAAGAATTTTGAATTACGTTAAATCTCAAGACATGTATTGGTAAAGGATTGTGAAGTAATGACTCTTTTCATAAGATGATTAACAACATATAGGACTTTGTGAAAGTACTTCAAAATTGTCCAAGTTGAATGTTGAAAGCATTCTGTATTGACTCTAGTCATCTCGCTATGCCCTATAATTATTAAACAATTGCTACATGTTTCTCTATAATTAAATGATTTGTTGTCTTTAAGCTTCATAAACTCTTTAACTCGTCACATAAGCTCAAGAAGATTGTCTCGCTCATTTTTAAGTTCTCATAAATCCTTATAAGATTATCATTCAAAAGTTCCAATATTCAATCATGACTTGATAGAGTAGAAGTTTGCATGGTTGCTTATACAAATAAAAATATTCTCTTCCCCATCTAAAGAAATAATAAATACCTTCATCAGTTCATCATTGAAATCTGATTTGAAATCTGATGAGGAAGCCATGTGTCTAAAATACCAACATTAAATAATGAATAAAAATATTTAAATATAAATGTTAAAAATGATTATAAAAACATGATAGCATTCAACATAAATATAAGAAGTTTATATCAAATATTTAGTCAAAAGGTTCAAATCAAATATTCATATTAAAATACATTTAAAATATTCAAAACATGGAATATTTCTTATTATAAAAGTGTTTAATCCAATAAGAGTTCAATAAGCAGTAACTTTAAAATATAATTAAAGAGACATAATCCAATCTAGCTTCTTTGCATCTTTCATCTTCATAAAAATCTCCCTATAAAGTGAAGAATCATGTAGAGCTTCATTATTTTTCCATATACCCTCAACACCGAATTCATCTAAAGAATCTAAACATTCCATCGTTAAATTAATCTCTTGATTAAATAATAAAGCTCCAATCCATTCTCTACAATGAATGATGTTTCAACCAATTTTTCTTAAGTAAATCATGCTTTCTTTTCAATTGTTCACCAACTATAATCAAGACCATTTCCAAAATGTTATAGTGCATTTTCATAGCCTTTTTCTTCTTCTTCTTAGGAGATTTATTTATCTTAGAACGAGAACTTGCAACTTGATATCCTATTTTTATTATATGATCAATCTTCATCAACATCAATTATATGTTACCTGTTTTGCATTATTCGATGGAGATTTAATTGATTGATATATATATATACCAATTGCAGTAGTATCTCCAAAAATATGACACAAATATAGAGTGCTGTAATATTAACTTCAGTGGGGAAGGAGTTGTAACTGATTCCTGTTTCTTTAGAAAAGTTCTTTAAATTATTTAATCTAACTTTAATGTATTATACTTGTTCCTCAATTAAACATTAGTATAATCTTTATTGAATTTTTTTGAATATTTGACTTAATATTATTCCAACTAGATTTTAAAAAAGGTAGTTGTTGTTTTATTTTCCTTTTTTATTTCTTCAACAATTAACGAGATTAAATACATCTCTATTGTATCATTTCTTACTCCATCCTTTTTTATTTATTTCCACATAATCATTAGAATCATTCGTATTGCTTAAAGCTTCCATCACTAGAAGTAATTACATATGAATGACAATAGAAATATATTAGACATAACATTCAAGTATGCTAAAAAATGACTCCTGAACAATATAGAAATGTAATTACATATTGTTTAAAGCTTCCATCACCAATGTAATTATATATAAGTGATAACATAGAAAAATAAAAAATATTATATTAGATAAGAAATTTCATGTTAGTGAATACCAGTTCTTGACCTAGGCACGTTTCTTAGCTCTTTAAAGAGAACATCAATCACAACAATTTTCATGAAGAAATAAATGCTAAAGATGGTTCATAAATAATCACAAAACAATCATAGACAATAATAAAAATTACTATACATTTTTTAATAATTAACTTAGGCATGTACTATGTGGTGTCTAATATAATTTCATTGGAGACAGAAAGGTATGATTTTCACAATGACATCTTTTTGGTGTAATTGTTCAAAATAATGTTGTTTTTATTTATAAATTTAAGATTAGAATAATATTATTGTAGTTTAATTTACTAAAATAATTTTATTTTAAGACCTTAATAAGTCTAATTTTTTGACTTATGACACACCCATTGGGGTTAGAAGGGCTAGTTGGGGGCAACAAAATAAAGCCTACAAGAAGTAAATAAAGTTGCAATTAAGATTTTTATAAAATGTTTTTCTTTTTTTCTTTTTTAATGGACTGTATTTGCTATATTTCCAATGTGCATTTGAGTAAACCTTAAAATATATAATAAGATGTTAATGTAAAGTTTTTTTTTGGTATTTGATTGTTTTTACCCAAGTCTAGTGTAGCCAAAAAAAAGAAGGAAACCGTGTTGTATACTTTGTTCATATTTTTGTCTAAGGGCATAATCTTAAAAGAAATTAAATGGCCATCAGCTCTGACTACTTGTATTCTTTATGGTGGATTACTGTTAGACCCTTAAGTCTAAACTATGGAATTGTACGAATATTAGCAAGCCTTGGTCAATTTTTGACACTCGGGATGACAAAATAAGGCAAAGAATTATGGGTAGGTAAGAAAAATGAGCATTATCGATGAGTTGACATGCATTTGTGTACATTGGTTGAAATCTTTGACGTAATCAAAGATTAGATGCAACATCAAAAACTAACTAGAAGTAGGCATTGAGTCGAAAGTTAGTTAGATCTCACGTGCGGATCTCACGTGCGACGGTGGTATGCAAAAGCTCAAGGTATCTTAACCAAAGATCAAGTATGGTTCGAGCTTCATCTAGCTTTAATGGACTATAGGACATTGATTGGCTTGGTTAGAGTGAGTTGGACTTGTCTAAATGTCTTTGGTGGGACTAGAGACAAAATTATGCTCAAATGGTCAGACAATATACGAATCGGCTTAGAAGTTGGCTAACTTTCACCTTTGGATGAAGATCATGGGTGATGTGGCAAAGTTAGTGGGATTAATCATCAAAGAAGTGGGAGGACTTGACGAAGAACATGGATGAGGTGTCTTATAAGCATTTTACACATGTTTCTTTTACTTAGAAATGGGATATTGGTAAGTTATATAAACCTAAGCATTTTACACATGTTTCTTTTACTTAGAAATGGGATAGTGGTAAGTTATATAAACCACCTACTAAAGTAGTACCTAAAGTGGTTGGGGATGTTAACTACCAACTAAGTTACTAACTTAGTGTCCCTGAGGCCACTTTCTTTATTCTTTTCCAACAAGTCTCCAAAAGCCTATAAATAGCTCATTTGAGTTAGAGAGAGTTAGAGCTTTTATATCCTTTGTATTAGTTGAGAGGAAAATAAATGTTGGCTATTTTGTTGTAAAGTTTGGTATATCTTTCTCTTCTTATTTTTTTTATTCGATTGTGTTGGCTTAGTAAAAATTGTGGGTTTACTTTGCCTTCGTGTGAAATACCTTAAACAAGAGAAATTTGGTAAGGTTGAGTTTAATTGCCATAGTTCAACTCCCATACTTGGACTTTGGCTCATTTTGTATGCGAACTTGGAGTTCTTAGCAAAGTCTTTGTAATAGTTGGTATCAAATTTGTGTTGGTGATTCAATAGTGGGTGGCAGTAATCTGAACGACTATGTTATAAGGGTGGAAGAACTCATCAGCTCTTTACCTACAGGTGAAGAAGAAGTCCGTTCATATGCATCATATTTTAAAGCTTTGGAGAGGCAGATCCAAGCATTGCAAGATCAAGTGGCTGAATTGATTAAAGCATAAGAGGACGCCACTTTCGAGATAATCATCCTCAAACGTGCTATTGTAACTCAATATGTGGGACATGTTGAAAGCATCACGTTAAAGGTGCGTGAACCAAAGGTTTTGAGGGCATTCAAAATGCTAAGGAACTTGAGAAATGGAGTAGTATTTTACAGCTGGTAAGGTGTTAGATGTATAAAAAGGTGAACGTTTCAGCAATGTATCTTTATGGTTAACACAAATCTCTACCGATATCAGTACAGGTAGACCTCTTATTAACACTTTGGAGAAAATGAAGGAGCTAACAGACTAATTCCTCCCTAACAATACTTCACTATTCTCGAGAGAAGCTTTGAACTATTTGAAGAAAGTGACTCAATGTGAGAGTATGCAAGGAAATTCACATCTTTGATATTGGACATACAGAACATGTCTAAGGAAGACAAGTTGTTCAATTTCATAAGCTGCTTGCAAGATTGGAGATAAATGGAGTTTCAGAGATAAAATGTGAAAGACCACCCTAGTGCGATAGTGGCTATGAATGACTTATTGGATCTCCTAATGCCACCCCCAATTTGAAATAGAAATGAGGGAAAGAAGAATGGTGGGACATGGAATGACTCTGAAAAAGGAAAAGAGAAGGTTTGTGAATATTCTCAATGCAAGTCCAAGAAACAAAAAAAAACTGCATATTGCTTGTTTCATTTATGAAGGGCCACACTTTACTTATGACGCATAAAATGAAAGGCAGGTAAGGAGCAAATAAATTCTATGGTCTCAAAAGATCAAAAAGAAGGAGAGAATATCTTGACAAAAGAAGTCTACCTCAATAATTATTCTTTATTGGGCACAATGAGCCTTGAAAAGGAGTGTTCAAGTAAAAGTAAGGAAAAACCTAATAGAGAAGGAAAATGGTACGTGGGAGACGTGCCAATGACTGAGGGGTTTTTTAGAGAATCACATTCAGAGGAGTGCCCATGTATTACTTCAACGAGAGTGTCGAGTTCTTTTAGTGGGGGTGGTTTGTTAAAATAAGTCAAATTTATAGAATTGTGCAAGCATTGGCGAGCATAAGCTAATGTTTGATACTCAAAATGATGAAACAAGGCAAAGACTTGTGAGTAGGCAAGAAAAATTAGGACATTGTAGACAAGTTGACTTGCATTGGTATACATTAGCAGAAATCTTCAATGTTATGAAAGATTAAGATGCGAGTCCAAAAACAACTAGAAACAGGCCTTGGCTCAAAGATTAGCTAGATCACATGCATAACGGTGACATACGAAAGCTCAAGGTAACTTAATCAAGTAAGATCAAGCATGATTCGAGCGTTGGCTAGCTTTGATGGACTATGGGGCATTGATTGGCTTCGTTAGAGTGAGTTGGACTTGCCTAAAATGTCCTAAGTAAGACTATGAAGCAAATTATGATGAAATGGTGAATTATGGAGAAACAGACTAGACCATAGGTGCACATTAGTTGGACCATATGCGAATTTGATTGAAACTTGACTAACTTTCACCTTTGGATGAAGATCATAAGTGATGCCCCAAAGTTAATGCGATAAATCATCAAAGAAGTGGGAGGACATGTTGGATCCCAAATTGTTCTTGGAAGTTAGAACTATCATATATGAAATATTGGAAGTTAAAAGTTGGAAAATGTT